>SSNS01000203.1:77500-122689 GCA_006937985.1 Aphyosemion australe | reverse complement strand
CTTGGTCTGATGAACCCAATGCCCCCCCCCCCCCAAATTCTGCTCTCTGATTGGCCGAGAGAGTTCAAGCTCATTCTGGGTTAACAGAAATATGCACCCAGACATGTTATACATCAAATCGATCGGCTTAGACTCAGGAAACCGGCTGTCCACCATCCCTCGTCTTTGATTGGCTGAGAGAGTTTTGAAAATTCAAAGTTCAATTTCTGCTATTTCTAACAGTTTCATTTTGATTTCATTCAGCTAACTTTGACAATTAAACTCATTTTCAACTTCACTTCAATTCTAAGGCATGTTCATTTATCAGTTTCAGCTGCTAAATTCACAGTTCAGCTAATTGTGAAGAGTTAACTAATAAACTATTCCTACTCAAATACCAGCTGTTTAAACAGTTCAGCTGTCCACCTTTTAAAACTATGTACTGAGATTTCAGTTTTCTGCTGTTTAGGATTTTTTTCTCTTTTCTCCACTTTATTATTGGGCTTGATTACACTTGTTAGTGATTTTTGCTCCTAAATATTCAAATCCATTCAGCTCATTTTGACAATAAAGCTCAATTTAAGCTTGAATTCTGCTATTTGGCACCTTCAGCTATCATTTTAAGCAATTCAGCATTCAAACGCATTTCTGCTAGAAATGCAATTAATCTAGTTATTCATTATAATAAGTCACTTCACTCTATTCAACCATCTCTTATAAAAAGTGTTATGAGGAAAAAAGATTTAAAAAAATCATATTTGTCAGTGAAACACTTTTCAGGTTCAGTTTATTTAGATTTTTTTCAATACTTTTGAATTCTTACAAGTATATTCTAAGAAGGAAATTATTAAAATAGTAAAAAAAAAAGTTACACCAGCATGAAATTGCCTCATGTTGATATTTTATACTTTATATTTATACGTAGATAAATTATTTTAATTATTATTTTTATTTTATTAATATTGTCATTTCTATGGCAGGTGATGATGGCTTTCTCTTACAACCGTTTGGTGGAACCTTCTCAGGAGCAAATGGAAAGTTCACACATATGTACCTAAAGCTCCAGCTTTATAGAAGAAACCCAAGGTACACTAACGTGTGTGTGTGTGTGTGTGTGTGTGTGTGTGTGTGTGTGTGTGTGTGTGTGTGTGTGTGTGTGTTTACATGTATTTTTAAACCAAAATTTTAGATTTTATGCAAAAGCATAACTGTACAAATCAGATTTTCCATCATAGAGGGTAAAAATGAAGAAGCTGAGCTAAGTTCTATTTAAGGTGACACATCTTTGTTATTGCTTCTAGTTATTATTATTAGTAGTATTACTATTAGTATTGTTGTTGTTATGAGACTGATTTTCTTCTTTGACTTATTGTTTTTTGCATTTCCAGAAATATTTGTGTTCTGATGTTTTCTCTAATGTCATTTTAGATAATAAAAGTGGACTTGCACGTTTTTTACTAGAGCAAATAGCTTTTTATGCATATATTCAAATGTATAGATTAATTAAATAATTTCAATTCTATTTCATTACTTGCATTTAATTATTTGTAAGCCATTGCATTTATTTATTTATATGTTACTGTTTTTATATTAATATATATTTTCCTTGTTGACTGGAATGTAGAGATTAGACTGATCTTGTATATTTATTAATGCATTATTTATTTATTTATCTCTGTTAGAACCCAGTCTGAGTTTGCCGTCCTGTACCTTCGTTTTCTGTCGGGGGAACAAGACTCCTAAAAGAAGCTGGCTAAAGTTTGGACTGAGCCGTTTGTTTGGGTGGAGGCTGGTCTATGGACTCAAACCGAGTATATTTTTGCAGCATGTTTCCCATGGAAATAAAGAGCCAAGCTGGTGGTGCATGTAAAAAGGTGCATCACTCTCCCGACATGTTCTGTTTCAGCATGATGCAACATAAGATGCACTCCTAATCTAATAGACGTGAATTTTTGTTGTTTGGTCTTAAATAATTAGGTGTCTTAATTTTTTTACCTGCAATAATTGTTGCAAAATTGAGCTTTTAAAAAAATAAAAATGTACAAATGTTGGATATATTTTATTTTCTTTCAAGGTGATATTTAATAATTTGAATGTATGATTTCATAAATCAGTGTGACAAAAGTTTCCCTAATGACTCTAAAATCCAAATCAGACCTTGTTAGGAAAGACAATACATAGGAATTCATTAAAATGTTTTATTAAAAAAACATGCAACAAACAATTTACCCTTAATAAAACATTAAAGTCTTTAATTTGTTGTTTGAAATTGAATATTGACCTATTTGTAAAAACATCTGTAATGACCAACAATCAGAAATGAGATTGATGTTTTGTTTTCTTCTTTGTTAACAAATTTATTTTTCAAATAAAATTTTTTTGCCCTCTTTGAATTCATTTGAAATCCAGAACATACATTAGAGTGTAACAAAAATAAAATGTCTGTAGCAGCAAATAAAAAAGTGGTTTTAATTTAACTGCATTAAGATTTGGATTTTACAATTTTCTCTGTTGGACCAGAAGTAGTCACATTGGACAACTTAAAGAGCAAGTCACCCCCAAATCAACATTCTGTTGCCGATAAACTGTATAAATGAGTGTCTGATAGTGCTGTAGACATGTATAGTCATTATTTTGGCATTTTAGTGCACCTTACTTAAAATATAACAGTTCAGCAAAGAACTGTCAGTGTGGCGCCCTCTTCAGGTTAAAACTCTGCACTGCATTTGAATTTGAATCAGCCATGGCCAACATGGCATGAGGAAAAAAAACAATAAAACCCAAACATGCATTTTAAAATTTCATAATGCAACTTGGGGACTTATTTTATGAAATTGATGCAATTAAAAAATTTTTTATTAAATTTACATTTGTGCAGAATTTACCTTGTTACTGACAAAATGTGCAAAGCTAAAATATTGCATTTAAAAAAAAATCTTCATAGATCTAAATAAAATAAATTTTAACAAATAGAGAAATGAATTCTGTGAATACTGTAGTTCAGCAAAAATGTAAAAGTTTGTAAATGATGAATCATATGAAACTATAGATGAGATTAAATGTTCTTTATTCATGTGCTGAATGGTGTTGCTCAGGTTTTTAACAGTCGTGTGATGTAATACACACTTTGTACACCAGTGGGCGCTCTTACACTTTGTTTATTTGTGTTTTTTGACCCAAAGCCAACATGCTGACTGACCTACTCAGTGAAATGTGTTACTGAAACGTGTCTGCAGATATATCTGTTGTACGTAATTTATTCTTAGATGCTTGAGGAGCAACGTTGGAAATGCAAACAAAAATATATAATTTGATCAAAATTAGTAAAATCAATAAAAAGAAATATTGAACAACTATTGCATTTATTTTGTTATTTATTAAAGGTGGATCTAGATAATAATTTGGGAGTACTTGAACTTAAAAATATAGATTAACAAAATGTAGAAAATCAAGTTTTTATTCTACCTTTTAATGTAGTTTTTTATCTTTAACTCAAGAAAACAAATTATCCATGTTTTTGTGTAGAAATCAGTAATAAAATACATTTGGTCAAAGGTTTAGAACTAAAGTACAGGAGAAGAAATCTAGTCTCTCAAAGGAAATTAATTTAATCAGTTTTTAATTAAAATTGCCAACAAAAAATACATTTGTGCAAAATAGTAACTGAAATATCTATTAAAAATCTTTAATTTATTTAGTGAATTACATACACATTTTTATTTTCAATAAGTTATTGATTTATTTATTTCAAAATAATCTCAATATATAATTAATATAATTTATTTTATTAATTGTACTTTGATTTGCAGGATATTTATTTGTGGTGTGTTTATCAATTTATTTATGATCAAGTAATTTATTTATAATTAATTTATTATAATTTATGTTATACTATATGGATTAATATTTAATTATGGAGATTAACAATACCTGCAATTCAAACCTAACAAGTTTCTTAAAAGTTTATTTTTAATAGTTTAAATAAGAGTTTTTTTGTATTTATCAAAAATAGTTTTATTGGTTATAAAAAGCTTTTCAAAGTAATTATTCCTCAAACAAAATCAGTTAAATGTCTAAAAATGTGATTGTGACATTTGAGTTAAATATTATATTTTTTAAGAACAGTAAATTTATTATACTCCAAGTTTTTTATTTTGAGAACATAAAAAAAGAAATAAAAAGGAAAAAGCATCTTTAAAGCAGCAATTAGAAAATAACATTTTTATCATTGTTAAAAAATTAAATACATTGGCTCGAATGTATTTCCTTTTTTGTGTTTATGCAATAAAACCCGGACATTTTCCAAATCATCAAAATTGAATAGAAAAAGTCAGAAATATGTATTTTAAAACATTGTAACGTGTCGTGTTTGTGTCGTTATCTCATGAATCACTGCTGGGTAGAATAACAACATGTTACTGAGGAGGAAACACATGATATGATTTATGTTGAATTATTGATTTTGATACTATATTTCAAAATAAAAGTATGGATAGAAATCCTGCTTCAAAAAGATGCAGAAAAAATGTCTTAATTAATAAACAACTTATTCCCACATAAATAAAAACACACTGGGACATTTTAACAGAAATATTTAATCAAACCAAATAACAAGCTTCTTATCAGAACAAGTAGGTTTGGACCCATCAGGGGTCGCTGTGACATCACCAACAGAGATCAGAGTGTGCATCGTGGTTTTTGATGATGGCATGGTGGCGAAGGGGCGTGGCCTGTTCTTGTGAACTCTAGTTGAACTCGTTTTAATGTCGGGCGGGGCCGGCTCAGGGATGTTACGACACAGGGCCAGTAACAGAGATATTTTGGGGTTTTGCTACCTTTTTTTTCCCCAGCTTAACTGAGTCCCTGCACCCGTCCTACACACACACACACACAAAATCCCAAAACACAGTTGGCCCGGAGCGGCACTCTGACCGACGAGTGACCCGGCATATCAGGGTCGAAAGTGCAGAACACGTCATGTGTCATAACAGTTTTCTGGGTAAATTTGGCAAGCATGCTCCTCCTCTTTCCTCTCCAATCACGGACCGATGCAACCAAATCATATATGATAATGAACATGTGAACTTTTGGTGAACTTGATTTTACCTCGACCAGACTGACCAGCGAGGGCGGGTGGAGTTTAGTAGGACTTAATGTTTACTGTTGGCATTTTTACTTTGTATGTCTTTTTTTCTCCCCATTTCCTCGGGCTCCAACACTGATTGACCCCTCCCCAAAACTAGGTTGGGTTGATGCACTGTGACTGGGATTTATTTATTTATTTACTGTGTGGGCGACATTGCAGCTTAGCTTTACAAATACACTTCTTTTGTGTTGTGCTGTGGGACGAAGCCCAACGAAGCCCAACGAAGCCCAGCGAGGCCTAAAATGTAAATGATTTTGACCACCTGTGCTGAAAATTCGATTTTTACCCAGAAAGGCTCATTAAACGACAAAAGTAGTTTACAATGAGGAAAAAACCCAGACGATAAAGTCTGCTTTTATCATCATCATCATTAGCCATGTTTCCACTTTTTAACGGGAAATTTCTGGGAGGGGGAAAGGTGACCGGCAGAAACGATTTCTCGGCCCACTCAGTAGTCTCCATACATATCTTTCAGGACTTTGCTAAGACATCAGCGTATCGCGACTGTTTTGGCAGTTAGTGACATCACTGATCAGTGCCAAGAGGCATTCATGGACATTAATAACATTAAAAAACTTTAATTCGGTCAAAGTACGGTGTAATTTAATCCATTCGAAGAACTGGGAGAGTGGCTGTGTGATGTCAAACGAAACATTGAATGATCAGAAGAGTAATTTTTTACGGTGCTCCATGAGATCACAAATCGCGGTGAATTATGGCATTGTGAGGGAATTTCTGCCACATTTCTTTGGTGATGAGAGGTTAGAAATGTTGATTTTAGAGCAGCATCAACGTGGCTTTTTTTTCTTTTTCTTTCATTCTGCTTCACCAGCTGGCTGGGTAACGAAACTCGAGCTAGGTAAGCTGACCGAGGCTAGCTAGTGGAGGCTTCCGGGCTTTGCTGGTCCACTGCGGTCAAAGATCTGGGAGCTCGCTGCTGCAAAAGGGAGGTTTGCTGAGTTTCGGTAATGTGCCTCTTCCTTTAACAGCAGCGGCCCTGCGATTAGAGATCTGTGAATCTGCCGCTCCATCCTCCCGGTGGCAGCACAGCGAGGCGTGCACCTGGCTTCTTCTGTCTCCGAGCCGGGAAAAGTTGCTAAATGCAAGCGGCTGCCCGCTCCCGAGACGCGCGTCCGCCTGGCTTTAATGGCTGTAGTTGTCCTGGTCGCCTGTGGAACTCTTTGAGGGAGACTACAGAAGCACCGCAGCCCTTTGAGTTGATGTTGCTTCACTTTGGAGTCGCTCAACCGCGTTTCTCTAAGCGTGGACAACCTCTGTTAGCTTCAGGTTAGCATATAGCTAATCTCCCGCTGATCTGAACGTGGCGGAGGAGCGGCACAAGCCCCACTCTCAGCTCCACCTAGTTTCCCATTTTTGGATTGTCTGGGCGTGACGAGATGTGACACAGCCAAGATGGCGGTGATGGTAACCGCCCAGATTTGGCCTCATTTAGAGAAATGAGACAAATGGGTGTTTCTACGTCCAGGATTAATATATGTCTACGGTCCCACCCAGCCACTCTACCTTTCAAGTACATCCCCCAGTTCAGATACTTGGCTCCTGAAATGGCATGCTGTGAATGTCTGGTCAAATTACCTGGAAGTTTTTTTTTTTTTTTTTAACCTTTTGTTTCATTTTTTATAAAAGAAAAATATTTTACAACAAAATAATTCCACTTGCCGTACTTTAATGAAAAGGAGCAGACAGAGGAAAATCTTATATGACGTCTGCCCCACAAGTTCCGATAGTGGAAACGGGCATACTGGGGAAAATATTCAAAAATATCTTCAAAGTGATTCCAAGACTTCCCTAAAGGGAGGAATTTCCCACACACAGAACAGCCACAAGCAAAAAAAAAAGAAAAAACTTTTAAGATGCCCGAAACATGAAATATTAACTTTTTGCGCTTGTGTCACAGGTTCCTAATGTTTGTGCAAAAGCTGTTTCAGCCACCGTCGTATCAAAATGATGGCATCGACACAAATGTGTGAAAGTCTCCTGAGTGTCCCTGCAGAGATAGCACTTGAGCTTCCAGTTAATAATACATGTCACTTTGGAGGTGCGACATTCCAAATGCGGGATGGTCCTGGATAAAAAAGAAGTGGGAAAGCGCTCGAGTTGTGGTATCATGGAAATAAAAGGATACACTTTGACAGAAGGTTTACCGAAGGAAAGGGTAACATACCAGACAGTCTCATGCCTAAGTTATACCGTGGCCTAGTTTCTAGTGTTTAAAAGGTCACGTTGAGACGCCAACGCGGTTTAGTTGATGTAGAAAAACACAACTATAGGAGGTAAAAATGAACTTTATGTGTCACCCAGGGCTGTACGACAGCCAGACTTTTTCCTGGTCATTTGTCTTATTGGGGATGCATGGTTGTGTAATGCCTTTTCTAACTGAATGGATAAATAAGTGGGTTAGCCTTTAGTTGAGACACACCGAGCTGTGTTGCGCAAGATAGCCATCTGCTTCAGAGACATTCGTTTTGCCAGAATGGGTCACTTTACAGGAGAAGTTTTATGAACAACTTTTCAGCCCTTTTTCGAATTTTAAATGTTACTGCAGTCCCATTGACAACTGATGACTCACTGAACCGTGTTTTTGTTAAAAGTAGCACAAAAGAAAGTATAAATATTTTGATAACACTTTACAATAAGGGTCCCTTTATTAACGTTACTTAGTGCATTATTAAACATTACTACATTATTAAATAAAGTATTAACAACTGCTTAATAGTAATGTTAACATCAAGTCATGCATTACTAAGCAGACCTCCCTCCCCCTTTGTCCTAACCTTAAGGACACTTAATAGTTAACAATATTGGGAACATTAATAAAGGGATCTTTTGTTTATTAATGATTAATAATGCACTAAGTAACGTTAATAAAGGGACCCTTGTAAAGTATCTATCTGTCTGTCTGTCTGTCTGTCTGTCTGTCTGTCTGTCTGTCTGTCTGTCACAGCCTCAGTACTCCACTTGGGGATTCCTGTTCGGGGCTCAGCCATCGTTTCGTGCCAGGGAACGTTCCGACCATTCCAGACAAACCTTCCAGAGTCTTCCAGACCAGTCAGTCAGTTCCAGTTCTGTCGGTTACCAGTAAGTCGTCTTTCTTTATTCTGGAACTGCACGCACTCTTGTTTCCCTTCAAGCTGCGCTCCACGGTTCCTGTATTAACTGCGTGTCTGTTCAAACCTAGTGTCAGTCCACTCCGCGCTTGGGTCATACAACACGCCACATTCAAACTCACGCTTCAGTCTGTTCAATCCAGTCCTAGCCAGATCCTGAGATTATGCATCTATTAAAAAAATCAGAAGTAAAATGAATTTTCTTAACCCCTTTTGGACTATTGTCATAAGTTAGCATCAACATCCAGATGGAGAATTAGTATTAGTACTTTCATCAAAAATCAGCCATATCTACTGCCCTCTGGTGGAGGATCTACAGGTGGCAAGGTCCAATTTATTCGTCAATCACTATTATGTTATAAAATTACAAAAAATTGATTATTAAATAATTGTTTCATCAACATCAGACAATAAATAGTTTAACATTTGTAAACAATGATTATTGTTTCATATTCCAGGCATTAAAGGCTTAAATATGTCTGCAATTTTTTGCAATTTTTTTAAGAAAATCAACTATTTAAATTCTTAGCATAGTCAGCTCTTTAATTTTCTGTATCCTTCATGTATTCCTGTCCCAGTTGCATCCCGACTGCTCCAGCCCATCACCAGGTGCCACTGAACCAGCTTCCTCTGGCCTCATGTGTCCTCTGTGGTCTCAGAAAAGAGATTACCAGCCCATCTGTATCACCCGAGTCAGGCCACGCTAAGCTGATGGGAGCTCTGCTCAGCAAGCCACCGCCGCAATTGTTAACCCTGATTAACTTGATGTGCCGCTCTGCTGAGGGAACAGTGTGAAAATCAAGTCAGTGCCGTGACCCAGTGCCCTGCCGCTGAACCGGAGGGAAACCGGGCAAACTCTGGGAGGGAGAATGAGAACTGGATACAGGAGGGGGGGAGGAAAAAGGAAGAGGAGTGAAAACAGTATGAGATGAGACGGAGTGATGGCATGTTGAGGAAAATGTCTCGGAGCTTCCACCAGAATTAGTGTAAGCTGTGAACAAATGGAAATGTGTGTGCTGATGACTACAAAATAGGACACAAGAAATTTAAAACGGGGATTTGCTTTCAGGAAAAAAACAAAAACAGCTGTTTTTATTTTTATTATTAAATATTCAGGCAAGATAATTCATGTTTTATTTACATACTAGCAATGACCTAATGCACAGCTTATTATGAGTCACTGGGATATACAGTTATTTATTTATGATTTAATAGTGAAATTATAACCTGCTTCAACATTAGAATAAATTACAGATCATATTTTATTTGTGGAAATGAGCAACGAAGGCACGATTCAAATAGCTTTTTAACATAATAAAAATGCATGCATGCACGCGCCTCTAACATAACAAGAGGCTTAATGTTATGTTTAATCGTTTGCATTAAACTAATATTAAAAAATATTTAAAAAAAACAAATAATTGTAAAAACCTTTCAATTAGATCATGAAATCAGATTTGTTATCAATTCAATTCAGTTTATTTATATAACGCCAAATCACGACAAGAGTCGTCTCAAGGCACTTCACAAAGTAAACATTCCAATACAGTTCAGTTCATTAAGCCAATCAGTAAAAAGGTTTCCTATATAAGGAACCCAGCAGATTGCATCCAGACACTGACTAGTGTCAGTGTGTTGATACAATCCTCATCAGTAAACTGTTTCATGCAAATGTGGTTGTATGTAACCAGAGCATGTCACGGGTCACATGTATACAGAATATGACTATATTATATTTGGAAACATGGAGACTAGTGAAGCGGGCACCTATATAATAATCAGGGAGTTAACAAATTAAAACTGCACTCTTCTTTTAAGAGCAACAGGGTTTCTTTTGCATCTTTATTCAAGATTAATTGATACACGAATGCTTACAATAATGCATCAAACAAATGTCGTGAGAAAGCTTCAACCCTCCAACAACCTCTCAAAAGAAACCTTGAGCTCTTGGCCTTTCTCCTTTCAACCCTATTAAGCTGCTTTCAGTGTCAGAAGTTGGGACGGAGATTTTCCAACATTTCTGAGGAAAAGGCGGCTTTCCATGATATGCTTGGATGCTTCTCAGCTCCATAGATTTAAATATTCTTTGTAGGAAAAAATCAGTTTCAGTTAAAAGGAGAAAACCTTTTTATTTGATTTTCCCTTATATTGAATAGGGAAATTTATATCTGGTGGATTTTTCCCAACAACCATCAAAAACTATTTTTTTTAGATGGAATTACTTTCTAAGATAAGATAAAAGTGGAGGAAAAAAAAAAAACCTAAGGAAAAAACCTGAGAAATTCCTAATGGCACATTTGTGCCAAAAGGTGCCCAAAATGGTCCAATATGAGGTCCGCCTGGATTTCTATCAACTAAAACCTTGCTAACTTTTCTATACTTAATTTTTTTGCATGAAATTTGGGTCAGCAAATGTTTAGATCTTATTCTGTGGATTTCTGGATGTTTTAGGCTGCTAGAAGGATTTTTAAAATCAGAGACATTTTTTTTGGCGAACAGATTTTTTTTCTCATTTCTGCTGTGTTCCAAATCCTGTTACTCTCAATCAGTGACATAAGTGTTGCTTTTTAGAATTTTAGAGTAATCTCTATAGTCCTACCTTCATTTTGATACCAAAACAACTCAAATAAACCTTGTAGTTCTTGAGATATACTCAATTCATTTTGGGCACGTCTTTTTTGAGAAAATCTCTGTAAAATGGCCTAGAGCTCAAAGGGTTAAAGTAAAAAAAAAATCCTGATATTTTATCATCTGATTTTCAGGATTTGTAATCAAAAAACAAACTGCATATTTAAAACGAATCTCCCCTCTCTATGGTAGGTAGAAACCTACAGAAGAGAGCAGAGATCAGGTTCCTTTTGACCTGTAGGTGTGATCTCACCTGGATCACAGCAGCAAGCTGTCAAGCTTTCTCAGATAACGCAGCCAGGCTTGTGAGAGCGTTGTCGGAGAACTTTTTGGACAGGAGGCTATTGAACCTGCTAACAAGCAGAACGTTAAGAGAACCGGACAGCAGGGTGAGGGAGGACAGAGGGAATGTGTCCAAAACCAGCAGGAAAGCTGGAGGTGCTCTGCAGAGAGGAGGGCCCTGGAACTTGCTTTCATTACAAAGGATTGACCCGGGATTAAGTTTGATTTGATTGGGCCGAGTTGTGTTGTTAAATTGCTTATTAAATCCAATTAGAGGAGGTAGAAGGAGATAGAATCAGGGGAAGCCGAGCTTTCTTCTTGCTGCTTAGAAGGAAGTTGGCGTGCCGATCCGAGCAGGTGACAAACTCCGGCTCTGAACTCCCGACCTTGCCGCAGCACTCTCAGCTTTTTTTTTTTTACTCGTCTCCTCTCTCTTGTTCTCTCCCTGATGGCCATTCTGAGCTTTCACCTGCGACTGCTCTGCAGGGAGACCGTGAGGTGTGAGGCTGTTGGACATGTGTGAGACACAGCTGTCATGTCAAAACCCAGCGCTTCATGCCAAATTAAAAGTTGGGCTAATTAATGTCTCCTCCAATTAAAAAAATAAATAAAATACAGAAAAACTGACAAAATGCTTCATTCAAGTGATGCAGATCTGTTGTCATGCACTCCTCTGTGCTAGATAAATGCTTCTAGTTTGAACAATTCATTCATAATTCAGTGTTTTTCTGCCGTTTTCATGCACTAAAATGTTTTCATTTGCTCAGGAAGTGAGTGCAATCACTGGGTGCAGCAACAAGAATGAATTATGAAAGCGTGAGTCATTTTAGGGTCTCTCATGAAATCTGATTCAGTGTGGTGATCTGTGAGCTCCTTAGTGTTTGTTTCCCAGATCCTCACGACACCGCTGCTCCGACGCAGATTGTTTTTCCCTGTTTGCCTCTGATCAGTGACTCATGCTCCGAGGGACGTCCCATCCAACCTAAATCCGCCTCCTCTCCGACGGAGCGTTTAACCATCATTAGAGGGTCTGCTTGAAAAAAAAATATCAGAGTGGACCTCTGTGTCTAATTACATTTAGAGACACATGAGGGGACTTTGGCTGCTGTTAATAGTATTTAATGTCTAAAGGGATATTCCACCCCCTAAGTGAAATTTAGTCTGTTGCCCAGAGTTAGATAAGTGTGAAAAAGCTTTTTGTAACTAGCCCAGTCATTCTCCTAATCTGGCAGTATTCTGTTAGCTTTAGCTTAGCATAAACAATGTAAGTGAATGGTAACAGCTAGCATTTGCTGTGAAAACTTCATGAAAATGATTCAATAATGATCCTAATTTTTCTCAGTGACCTCAACAATCATATTGACTGCAAATGAAAATAATACGTAGCACAGAGGAATTACAGGAGCCGTTTTACACTTGGGGCTACATTACGACAAAGGACTGCTGTAAACCGGCGCTTCTAGGCACAAGGACATGAACCATTTTCTTACATTAGAAACAGAACGTACTCAAGCTACGGCAGTAAAAACTCAGTGCAGCTCATGCATTTGTGTTTATGGAAGTAGGTGTCTTTTGGGGCCGCTGAGTCATGTCCCTGCGTCTTGCGGCTGGGGCTTACAGCAGTGCTTTGACGTAATGTAGTCCGAAGTCTGAATCGGCTCCTGTAATTTCTTTATTATTTTCTTGCAGTCGATATGATTATTGAGGTCACAAAGAAAAATGAAAATATTTTTGAGTCATTTTCATGACTTTTTCACATGAAATGCTAGCTGTTACCATCCACTCACATTGTTTATGCTAAGCTAAAGCTAACAAAATACTGTGTTTTTTCCCACTAATCTTACTCTGGGGAATACTATAACAGACTAAATTTCACTGAAGGGTGCATCCCTTTGATGATTGTAGAATAAATCTGCTCTTTTTATGTAAAAATTTTCACTTTTCCCAACATTTTTGTCATGTCTCCACACAGATTCTAATGTTGGCATCAGTCTGTTGGTGTTCCTGAGCCTGCACAGTTAATATCATCTTTTATAATCTGAGAAATGTCTGGAGAGCATGCAAACTTTTAAATTACAGGGGAAAAAAAACAACATTTATGCTTTTAGGTCTTGTAAACCGAACTGCCAGGACACAACTATATCCTGGGAAAATCAGGGTGTTTACAAAACAGCTGCAAGAGTTTTAACTACAAAAGGAACATCTGGGATGAGGTCATCGCACGGCGTCAGTACATTTTTGATTTGATATCTTTGTTTCTTATTCTTGTTTCAGAAGTCCTGCTGTAATGTTCCAGAATTATCAATTATGGCTCAATATGAATAATTTTTATTTGAATTTCTAAAAGTTTCATTGAATAGTCAACAGGTTTAACCATCCTTTGTGTTTATTTATAGTTAAGATAAAAATTATTTTTAAGCTAATTTTGTTGACAGTGTTGTTTTGTTCATATGTAAAATTATTTGTATTGTTTTAATTGCCTTTTTTGTTTAAATATTCTCAGTTCATAGTGAAATTTCATCTCAGTATTGCCAGAAAACATTCTGGGAAAATTCAACCTTTGCAAGGAAATCAAAGTTCTAATAATGATATTGCTTGATTTTTGTTGAGGTTCAATTTCGTATTCAGTAAATTTTCTTACACCAATCAGAAATTTTCATTATTGGTGCTTCAATAACAAAAATTCACTCCAATTTTTCTGTTCATCTGGAGAGAACTAAACTATGAAGAGATATCTCATCATTATAATTTTCTTTTTTTAGTAAATAAAAGAGAAAAATATGCTTTGTGTTTATTTTTAATCAATGAAACAGTTTAAACCTGATTTTTATCAAATGTGGAAATTAACAAAATTAAATACATGCAACAAAATAATCTAAACCAAGCTGAACCCACAAAGTTCATCTGTTTAAATTTGACATTTTTGTTGCTATATTAAAAAAAAACATTCCTATAGGATCAAATTGTAAAAAAAAAACTATTAAAGAAGAAATATGAAGAATACAGATTTTTAAAACCAGACTGTTATATGTGCAGCTACTGTGGCTGGTTTCCATCCATCAAAGATACCTTTATTTGCTTTCCTATTTAATGGACTGTGGTTAATTCTACATTATCTGCATTCCGATCTGGAGGTTCCTGTTATGTTAATCACAGCCTGTTAAGCACCAGATCTTGGTTTTACCTTCGCTTCTCATGTATCCTCTTGTCTGCACTTTGTATGTAGACGTTTACTGGTTCCTTCTGGGCCTGTAGGCAGATTAGAAGGGTATTATATCCCTAAAATCCGTGCTTGGAATGACTTTTTATGGCCTCGGGAGTTACTTTGGTTATCTGTCCCCAAGGATGGACCAAATTAATGCTGCCAGAGAGGCTTTTAGGGCTTTTTCTTGTTTTCTGTTCCTGCTTCTCCTTTTGTAACGGATAGTGAACTCAAATGTTTGGTCTATCTTGATTTAAGCTGATTAAAAAATATATATTAGCAACCATGAAATATTTATTATATTTCTATTATATATTTATTTGTTGGAGGAATTCTTAAAAACGGTCAGATATTAGGCAGAGAGAGTAACAGGAAGTTACTTCTTTCCTTTTTTTGTAAAATACGTTTTGGATTTGAGAAATGTTGCTATTTACATATTACCAGGATATTTAACTTCAGATTTGACCATAGTTAGTTATTATTTATAATAATGATCACTTTGATCTCATTTTTTACACAGATTAATACAGAAAAACATTAAATCAAAGCAATATATTTTTAATGATAGAAATAATAAAAAAGAAAGTCTATTAGAGAATACAAGGAATAGTGGTTTAAATAAAATGACACTTATTTCTTATTAAAGATATGAAGCCTAAATGTACAAAATAAATCAGATCATTTACATTTATTAAAAAAGAAATTAATGCAAAAAGTGAAAACTGACAAACTCATCATCAGTGGAATTAAATATTTTAAGTTTGATCAATCCTTTTGTTTTATTTTGCTTTTGTCTATTTTTCTAAATGCATTGAATTAATATTTGCATACATATATCAAAATATGTTTTTCTTTTATATAATAGTTCAGTATCTCCATCATAAACCTTTCCTCTGACCAGATCCTCTTTAATATTTTACCGCCAGGCTTCAGGGACATAATAAAGGAGAACTTGCTGAAAAACCACATTTCCTGTTATTTCTTCCAACGTTTTCCTAAAACGTTTATTTATTGGAACAATCCTCATGGCTCACACAGCATCTCACCAGTTAGAAGGAAGTGCCTGTATCCAGATTTTATTTTGAAACTCCTTTTTATGTGATTCCTGACCGTTTAGCTGCAATGTGGTGAAAACTAAGACCACCACAGAGGAAGTGAAGCGATCCTATCTCTGGGTTGATGATGAACCTCCACTTTGCAGAGATGCTTTTACATATCTGATATTTATGTGTGCATAAGCAGCACCTGCTTGAAACCGTTCCTGTAAATGAACACCTAATCAAGACGAAGAAGTTGTTTTGCGACAGCGCTGCCTGAGGATTAGTGTAAACACAGGAGGAAGGATTTCATGTACCATGCACTAAAGGAACTCTTCACCTCGCGTTTTCAACGTTAACCACTCAGCTGTTCTCTGGAAACAGCCGCCAGCGTTTAGAACAAAGACAAATATGGTCCGTGGAGGTCCTGGATCAGTGAGCAGCAGGGTCAAGGTGGAAGTGGTGACTAATCCGATGCACGGCTCTGTGTCCCAGTTACTTTCAGATATGCATCTATGTTCTGACCAAGGAAGTCCTGCAGGCCTTCAGGCCTCGCTATAAAAGTCAGCAGAGCGTCTCCAACCTTTGTTTGACCTTTGCCATTCTGGGATCCGCTCGCTGAGCTCTTGATCTTGTGCCCAGTTGCCTCTGACTTCTACCAGCCCAGAGCACTGACAGACACAATGTCTGACTAGATCTTGTGCAAGTGCAGCAATCACAAACCACCCAGACAGCTGACTTCATGAGGGGGTTTCACAGCGTAACAGAAGAATTTGGATCAGGATGGCCAAAGAAAACTTTTCTAACGGGCTCCTCAGTCCTGGAGTAGACAGCAGCGTTGACAGTGATGTGTCCCGTCTCGGCTGTGCGGTCACGAAGGGACGCCTGTCTTGGCTTGATGCAGAGCAAGCAACAAGCCAGTGGAGTTCCAGGAGAAGCTCTGGGAGGTGGGGTGGGGGACCTATTTAAAAACAATCCTATCTGTGAATCCACTGTAGGCTAAACAAAGGATTGGACCTCATTAAGATAAGAGTGTCCACGAAAGCAGACCAGTTGTTATGTGAACATGCTGCCAGGGAGGTCGCTGAGAGGCAGTGGCCCATTTTCCTCCCCCCTCTCTGTAAATAGCTCCGTGCCTTTCCGGTGCATCGTATATGTCTTCGCTCGTACCGAGCACGCTCATCAGCGTCGCTGCAGCCATTCCCCTTCATCAAGTCCATGTTGCTCGTGGTCATGTGTGTATGTCAGGAGCTAGAAAACAATAATAAACACTGACAAACAGGCCAGGCTGTTTTCCTGATGTGCCTCAGAGCAGAAGTAACACAGCTGGGCAGAGAAAACGACTCCCCATAAACCACTTGTTCATGCAGAGTCAGAGGAGCACGCACGCTTTGTGTTTTCTGGATCAACTCATGCATCACAGGAAGATAATGAGTCACATTGTGGATATAGTTTAACATCAACATGATTTTATCTGCGTGGCTTTATCCTTTTGGGTTTATCTTTACAGTTCTTTTAGTAGAAGGTTAGAATTTCTGTACCCAGGGACCGTTTAGGGGTGGACAATAACATGTTTGCTTAGATTGAATAGCTAAAACAATTTAATCCCAGGGCTATAGAGATTATTAGAAGCAAATAAAACAGCATGTATGAAGAGAAAAAGGAAACTTTTCTAAAATTAGGGAGGCATTTTCTTTCCAAAGGTTTTCTAGAACAAAAGAAAAACAAACGATTAAAATCTGAAATGTTCTGTTTGATAGATATTAGATTTTAGGTGTTGCATATTTTTCTTTTAATGGACTGACTTGGAAATTTATGTTAGTAATGAACCAAACACAAAGTTTAAATATTCACAAAACAGAGCAGATATGCAGCCGGTGGGGTTTAGAAAGATAAATAAAAAATCATAATAATATGAAACAAACACGAATAAATGAATGAATTAGATATTTAGCTGTTTAAGAGCTGTTTTTGTTGCCAAACACTTGAAAAGCATTTTTTTCCTTTTGAGTGATCTTTTTCTGTATTTTTAGAAGAGTCAAATAAAACAGCAAAATTATTATAAAATATTTAAAATCTAACAATAAATTATCAGATTTAAATTAAGCATAAAATAGCAAAATTTATGTTTGGGTTAACAAATAAAATACAAGCTTTTACTTATTGAGTGAGACTTTTTTATATTTCAAAATAGTCTTTAGATGTAATAATAATAATAATAATAATAATAATAATAATAATAATAATAATAATAATAATAATAATAATAATAATGGCAATAGTAATAATACAATTTTATATTATCTATAATTATTTATACTCATAAAATCATTCACATATATAAAAATAATACAGAGAAAAGGATTATTAAATAATTTTAAATAGAAATAGAATAGATAGATAGAAACTTTAATACAGACACAAAGTCCAGCAAAACAAACACAATGAAAAACAATACAACATACAAATAATAAAACTAGTTATCATAAAATACACATTAAAAAGATACACTACTACAAATACTACCACAAAAAAATCCACAAAAATAAAATAATAATAATATTCTATTATTCGTTAGAATTTAACTTTTCCTAGAACAATAAATTGAACATTAAATAAATATAAATATACAAACAATTTTTACAAAATAAAAACAGACAGTGAAGAGAGGAAATATGTACAGCGGTGGATGTCAAACTACACTTTTTTTTACTGTTTAATATAATATGCTAAACCTCTTAATAGAATGAATTGTTACACAAAAAAATGGTGAACGTCTGATATGAGTCTAAACTTTATAACTAGAATGGCCAACCTTAAAAAAAGAATAGAATAGACTTTATTAATCTCACAGTGGGGAAACACTCGTTACGGCAGCAGATACTCTGAGAGAATAGAAAAAATAATACAAGTAAATACTGTAGGCAGTGGGCTATTATTGTAAAAAATCCACTAATTAATTATTTTTAAAGCAGCATTTATTGATTTGAACTATAAGTCATGACGGCTAAATGAGAATCAAATTTTTACTTAAACAAAGCAAATTATCAATCCAGAAATATTTCATACTTGTTAAAAAAAATCTGAAAACAGGCGTGCATGTTAGATGACTTAAAACCAATCTTTGAGTCCAGTTTTAAATCTAGAAAATGGTAAAATCTTGTTGAATAATCAGTTATTTCTCTTTGCTGTACTCCGCTTTACTCCAGCCCTGGGTAGGGAGCTGTTGAACGTTGCCCGTTAATATTGTTGACAATAAAGCTGCAAGCGAACAAGCAAACACTGAGGATTCATTAAGAGTATCAGGCTTTATTATCATGGAATCAAAAAGAAGCTTAGCTGTTAACTCAGACTCTCTGAACTCTAAATGACACCGAGTTCACTCAGAGGTTAGTGATTTGAAATTAGCTGAACGATTTGCAGAGCTGACTGGGTCCTACGTCTCTGCCAGGCTCCACTAGGGGGCAGTGCACCACCTCTGTTAGCCACAAACTGTTGTGATGAACACAAAAATGAATGAACAGAGGAAGAGAGTGAGAGAGATCTGACCCTCTGATGAACTGCAAATCTGCTGGAAGCTCAGCGGGGCAGTGCTGACTGGTTAAATGCCAACCCTCCACCTGCGAGACGAGAACAATGACAATGACGCATCTGCATGCAAGCGGGCGACTGAGAGATTGTTCTTCTTTTTCGTCTGTTAGAACCCAGATGAGCCTTTGGGGCTTTTGGGGTGTGATTATGTGTGTCATGCCAACACGTGTCAAGCAAACAATGTTTTTCCACATCTCAAATTTCAGATTTGTCATTTTTTTTGTTTTATCTCTACAGATTAAGAACAGCAAAAAAAATATATATATCTCCTCAGTGATGAAATTAAGACTTTTTCATCCTTTTTGCTGCTAAAATTCTTATTCAAACAACCCTTTGGCCTCCATTTTTTTGTTCCACTTTCTTATTTTTTTGCACTTTTTGCTCTTTTTTATTCCGTTTCCTAACAAAAGCCAGGACTGCGAGGCGCATGATTAGGGCCGCCACTAATTGGTATCAGATTCACAAGATTGGATCAGCACCACTCTGGCTGGAGCCAAAGTGTTGCGCACATCTGGGAACCTGAGTGTGTGGAGCTGCTGGCCCACCATCAGCTTTCCCCCGTATACTCCTGCCATCACGCTCAACCCTCGAGGGCCGGACGGGCTCCAAGTGCACATGTATGACAGCTTTCATGTGGGAGCCAGAGTATGATCAGAGGACCCCTATATTGACACCTTTCACGGTTTGTTACCACCTTGACAGTGAGGACACCGGACAGCTGAGACGTCTCTGCTGTGTGACGGAAAAAAAGCAACAAGGGAAGCTGCCGTTAATGAAGGCTGGCTGGACATGGGGATTAGGGAACGGTGTCTGACATGTTTCCTGTGTCCATGGCCGTGAGACACAGACCTTTACACACACACACAAATACAAAATTCTGACACACACTTGTACTTGTCACCGCTAATGCACTCTGTCAGAAGGCAACATGTTTTCTGCATGTTTTGTGAAATGAAGGCAGATTTGGAGGATTGACTTTGCCTCTGAATTTATTTTGGCAGCCCCCTTTTTTTCCTTTCACTGTGGCATGAGCTGGCAGATTGTGGGGGGTGGCATGGCTGCCGCTCTGTGCTGAAATAATCATTTTAACAAGGGAAACAAAGATGAGGGGAAAATACGTAAATAAGACAACATGAAAAAAGCTCACATAACCCTTACACAAAGAACTTCCCTGACCCCACAGAAAAGGTGTGCACTATGTTATGAGCTAGTGCTAGTTGAGCTATTACACAAACACCATATAGATTTTCACTAGCACCAAAAGTTTGGAGGGCAGCCATGAAAAGTTTCACAGCCAATAGATTCGACATCGCCCGCTGCCTCAAACACTTTGCAGGAATGGCCTACCTCCCTTTTGGTTAACCCCTTCACCAGGAGGGCTGTGCTATGGTGAGGTGGTTAGCGCTGCTGAGCTCAAATCGCAGTCATGCTGACCTTTTTGCATGACAAACACACTCATATTAGGTTAACAGCGTCTTGTATTCATTATTTCAATACATTTACTGTGGTCTCCAGTATGAATGAATGCCTTGAGAGTCGTTTTCAATGGAAAAAAGCTCTGGTGCTTCTGTTTCAGGAAGTAGAACTTAGTCTTACCCCAGCTTTCCACAGGATGTAAAGGTAACGTAATAGCGCTGTTTTACCCGCGAGCTCATTCCCAACCGGTAGAGATTGTAATGCGAAACAGGAGCGAAAGCGTTCCACACAGCTGATCCTGCGAGGTCACACAACCACGGGAGAATTGCAACACCATACATATAGAAGCAAGGAGAATGTTAGCTGCGTGTAGCCAAAAAGGTCTGTGGTTTATTTTCTGTTTTGTTTAAATCGGCTACGGGGGTTTCACAGGAAATGACGTACTGCATCTGCCTTTTATTTTGGAAGTTTCCGGATGTTTGACACTGCCTTCGTGTTTGACTTGCTGTCTGTTCCAATCTAAACTGCGGAGTTTGACGTGTTTCAGAAGCATAGCGAGTAAAAAATAGACTCAAGACGTAACGATAGCACCCCGTCGCTTCTGGGACGTGTCCAGAACGTTACACATAGCTGCTGGTGGAAAGGACCTTGTCCACTATAACGGCGGCTAATTGCCGTGTAGTACGTTTTGCGGCCGTTTTGCGATGCTTTCACTTGCGGTGGAAAGCAGGGGTGAGAGTGCAGGCGGAAAACGGCAGGATTAATATTCATGATAAGCACACATCTTGTCTCTGATTGGCTAACAGCAATGCAACTCTTCTGCTGCTTCCATTCACTCTTCTTTCTTGGGTAAAAATGCAATGTTGATGTACAGGTGTAGGTGTTATACCACTTGTTTAAAAATAATTCAAAATGAGCAAAAATCATAGCTGAGGTGAAAGTTCTGTTCTGTGTCCAGTGAAAACTCCCTGTCCATAACTATTCAGTCTGATAACTCTCATTAATAACTTAATACTAATTCATGAGAGCAGACCTCATCAATTATTCATTCTGCAGATCTCTCGAGCTGGTTGGATGAGTAGACAGCTTGACAACTTTCTCTCATACCATCCCATCAGACACCTCTCTCTCTCTCTCTCTCTCTCTCTCTCATCCCACCTCCTGCGAGTACTTTTTCTCCTGCCACCTTTTCCCACTAATATGAAGACCTCTTAGTGTTCTTCATCTCTGTAGCTGCTTCCCACCGGTGTCGTCTTTGTCACACCCCTGCTGCTTCTCTAAACTCAGCCGCCTCCACCCACTTCCTCTGCCAGAAGTGTTGGTGGTTTCGACCTGAAGAAATGTAAAAAAACATAAATAAATAAATAAAAACCCTGCAAAAACCTGAATTTTGCTTATCAATTGAAGCTAAATCTAGTTGATGCCTAAAATACAAATCTCCAAATACAGTAAATGATTTATAGAAAAGATGAAAATGGAATATATAAGCCTTGCTCTTCACAATAACGTGAAAATACCTAATGAACACATTTTGTGAAATTTACAGTAAAAATCGTCTCTAGACAAACCACATCATCTTTCCAAAAGCACTAATTAATCACAACCCAAAAAAACCCTGTTAGGTTAAAACTGTTTTCAGTATCCTGAGTGACTGACAGCTGTCTGACCATGGCCTCTTTCCTCTAATTTGGGCTGATTTTGCGAGTCAGAGGATATTTACTGTAACGTGCATCTAGCTTAGGTGTATGTGAGCGTGGTTTGGCACAGACTGAGACCCTGTATCTGAGTATCCCACAAAACAAAGCTATATTGCTACAGTTTGGCCTGTCATCCACACAAAAGCTGATGTAGCCACCAAAAACTATTTCTTCAACAACTCCGACCAAAGAGGAGATTTGTGAATTCCCTGCTTTTGCATTTGCCTGTGGAGGTGAATAATCAGGGTTTTAGGTTTTGCAACATCACTGCCCAAGGCAAAAATGCTCTGATGTCACATGTGTGACCTGTGTTCACACTCACTCATTTGTTTTTACAAGCTTAATTACTGCTTTATGTAGATGACCACAGGCGAAGGACGTCATTAAGGACGGTTATTGCCCACCACCTAGCTATTCCATGTCCAAGGAATGTTTTTTGGCCATGACACAGACGATTTGGGGAACTACTGCCACCTACAGGCTTGGCATGCCTTTGAATGCACTTCATAATGCACTGGATATTTTTATGCTGAAGACAAGGTGAGGTGGACCCAAGTAAGTGCATTAGCAGGATTAGCATGAACAAAACTGATTATTATTGCATGTGACAGAGACTCTATGTATATTTCTAGCAGTTTTTTTTCTTTGCTTAAAATAGATATAATACTGTTTCAAAGCAATTTGTCATTATCTCAAATGGGATGCCTTTTTTTCTATTAAAGCCACACTAAGTTTTGTGCTTCTCCCTCCTACTGGTTGAAAGCAGAATTACAACTGCTGTAAACAATCCTGATATAACGAGCTAATACTAATTTGAGCAAGTTGATACCAATATAGGCCACAAAGTAAAAAGATCCACACTGTTGAACCAAAAAATAAATAAATAAATAAAATTACAAGGCCAGTAGCAAAAAAGCCAGGTCACCATCAGTCTGTGATTTCATAGCCTCCTTCAGCTCTGTCAAACGAGTGCAGGCCACACCAATGTTCACTCTGGCTTTAGCTATTTGCTTTGCCTTTAAATACCGTCTTACGTTTTACTTCCAGGCTTCGTCTTGATGCCAAGGACAAAAAAGTAAAAATCTTCTTCTTGTGCTTTTTATTGACTTGTCAGTGAACTGAAAAAGCTAACTGCTAGCCTTTATACTAGCTACTGGCACATTAAATAGCTAACAGCTGTAAAGTAAGTAGAGACCTACTAGTGTTCCTATATGAACCACAAAACAGTTAAAGTAACACAGAGCAGTTTCCTGCTCCTCCGCCCTACTGGTTGAAAGTGAAATTACAACTGTCGTAAACAATCCTGCTACAGCCTACTGTAGCTAGCGCTAACAACAAGCTAACTCTAATATAAGCCAACTAATACTAAAATAAACCACAAAGTAAAAGATCCATACTGTTGGACAAAAAATTTTTTACTTACAAATCTAGTAGCAACAAAATTTTGTCACAATCAGTCTGTGATTTTGTAGCCTCCTTTAGCTCCCTCAAACTAGTGTAGGCCGCGCCGATGTTCACTCCGGTTTTAGCTCTTTGCTTCGCCTCCAAAGACATTACTGTGTTACAGAAAAAGCAAACTTTTTCTTTTTCTTGTTCTTTTGCTTTTTATTGACGATCAGCGAACTGAGAATGCTAACCACTAGCATTACAGCTAACAGCCGTAAAGCAGGTAAAGAGCTCCCCCTATAGGGCACCTACCCACTCCACAAAACCATCTAGTGCCGTTTTTGGTCAGCAGAGGGCAGCAGAGTGGTGGAAAATATGAAACTGGTCAAGTTTCTAACTCAACTATCACTGAGATCAAGTTTAAAAAATATATCTATTGTTACTTTAAATGCAGTTTCTGGTCAGCAGTTTATGGCTGCAGAATCACCGAAACCAATAGCTTAAAGTGTTAAAACTCTTTAGTGCTGCTTTAATATAACCACCAGCCACCACTGCAGATATTTGGGTTTTCATCTTTAGGACCAAGCAGGAGTGAAAGGTGAACGAGGTTCTTCTTATTTGAAATCAGTGTACAGAAACTCAACCTATTCTATATTTAAATAAAAAAAAAAATAATAAAAGAAGAACTCAAGTCAGACACTTTATAACCCATGTGAAAGCACTAATGGAGCACTAATATTTAAAAGTAATGTCTCTTCAGTCCATTTCCTCTCATTCCTGTCGCTTTTATTGGACCATTTAATCCATCTTCTGTAAAAACCCTTAGTGTAACGTGACAGCATCTTTAAATATGATAAACAGATAAGTTCAGTGGTCCAATCGTTCTTCTTCCAGTTACGTTCTCTCATAAGGTAAAGCCATATTTTATCCCAAAAGAATGATAAAACATTATTCATGCTTTCGTCACAACATGCTTGAATTACTGCAAGTCCCTACGAAACGGCCAGTTCTCCCTTTATTGTATACAGGTTGTACAAAATGCTGCCGCTTGTCTCTTAATAACAAGAAAACGAGACAACAGACCACCGCTGCTGGCTTCACGCCACTTGGCTTCCTGTCCAGCATGATATAGTTAAGATTTGGTTGGTTTTTAAAGCTTTTCCTGGGCTGGCTACTTCCTATCACCAATAGTTTTTTCCCCATCATCACATTCAGGGGCGGTCCTAGACCATGTGGCGCCCTAGTCAGCTTCCTAGGTCATCTATAGGACGGACCACCACTAAGGACTAAAGTTAGGCATCCCATCAAAACCAAAGATTAGACATGATGGGACTTTTGCCTTAGCTGCCCCTAAACAACCTCCCAAAACTATCACTGCATATGAGATTAGTTAAATCTAATTCAGAGTGTTTTTATTTTATTTTTGTATTATATACTACTTCTTAGTCTGTTCCATTGATTTATTGGCCTTGACATATCTTTTTGCTTCATCTTTTTTGCTGTTAAACATTTCTGTGCAGCATTCACTGCTTATAAAGGCCTACACGTATAAAATTGACATTCCTCCAACTTGCCCTTGGTTGTGGCAAAAGAACGGCAATTTACTTTAATGTCACATTTTATTTTACTCTATTATTTGGAAATCAAACAATCATAAAAAGCATCAGAGTGTAAAAACAAGGCATATGTTTACTTCCAGTAGGAACTCACCTCAGGCTGCTGTTGGCCGTCTCACCGAGACAACAAAATAAAACATCTCAGTGATTTTCATGGTGGACATAGTTTTCAAGTAATATGGATGTATGCTGTTTCTGCTTGCTCAGACTGATTTTTGACTCACTTTCTTTAATTAAACCAGCTAAGTTTGGATGCTTGGTAACACTTTACAATAAGGGTCCCTTTATTAACGTTACTTAGTGCATTATTATGCATTAATAAACTGTTAAATAGGGTTAATCATATTATTTAATGCATTACTAAGCAGACTCCCCATGACCCTTTGTCCTAACCTTAAGGACACTTCATATTTAACAATAACAGTAACATTAATAAAGGGACCCTTTGTTTATTAATGCTTAATAATTATTGTAATGTGTTTCCGGATACTTATAAAAGCTTTCAATTGGAATAAAATACTTGGACCATTCTTGATTCTGGACATCTGACATTCTGAATCTTTTTCAAGAACAACCAGGGAGAAAAAAAACAAAATCACATGTTTGTTCTTTGATTATGATGCTTGTTTTTACCCAGTGAGCACATTTAACCATATAAAAACTATGGAGAGTTTAAGTGCTGTCACAGTGTCCCCGTATTAATAGAAGAGAACAGAGAGAGATCATAGCTGTCCTCACCCCCATTACTGTTTGTAATCCCCGACTGAAACCAAAGGAAGTGAAGAAGGGCAAACATCTGCCACCTAAAACGTTACAATAACAGAAAGAAAACAAGCTAACCCTTCCATAATCGTGGCAACAGAGGGAGGTCTTTGGAATACTGGTGTGTGTGTGGATATCCCACACCAGTTCCACTCATGGGTAACAGATGGTGCCTTATCATTGGCCAGGATCGGCCGTGCAGCACACATTCCTAGACGTGCCAGTAATGGCTTTTGTAAAGTTCGGTTAACACTGACTTCCACACCAAGAGGCGGTTGTGCGCTCGCTCTACCAACATTGTCGGACCTGTTGGACAGAGCACATGGGGGAGGAAGTTGTTCCGATAATTGTTGTCTAATGATTGATCACCTTCCTGTGCGCCTTCTCTTCCCAGTTACACATTCACACACCTACTCCAGCCTGTGGCACTACTGGTGTTACTCATTTGCTCTCCTGAATGAGTTTATCCCAAGTAAACAAACCTCCTCACCTGGCCGACCTGAAAGCTGGCCTTTTAGTGGCCTCCCCCCCCTTCGCCCATTTAATAATGCCCTTTTATTCCTGAACACTTTATTAAACACTGTCACTCAGGCTAAATACCAGGAATAGTTGGATAAGAGCCTAAACGAGGATGAGGGGAGGACCCATAAAGTATCCTGAGTGATGGATCTGTGAGTCCGTAAATGCTGGTGTTGTGAACAGAGAGAAAACGGTAAAACTGGGAGGCTGAAGGAGGGCTGGATGGAGGCCAAGTGCATTATGGTCAGGGTGAAGAGTTCAGGCTGGAGAGCAGCAGAGGAGGGCAGCATTCATACCGGCTGAACAATTTGATCGCTGGTCAGCTGACGATTGACACCCGATATTGCCCAATGAAGGATTTTGAAACATGTCAACATCTCTGGTTAATAAGATGATGATGGAGTCCATACAGCGGAGGGTAGATGACTATGTAAGATGTTTGAAGCAATAATTCTTAAGTGCATGAAATTCACAAAGCTACATGTCACATAAGAAAAAAAGAAATCTCAGGTAACGTAACACATCTTTTGGCAGTTAGAATGGAAAGTTTAATGTGAAACATCAGAGCCAAACTCCATCATGCTTTTTGTCTAGCCGTATTAATGGAATTGTGCAATATTAGGAGAAAACTGTTCAGGTGATGACTTGATTGGTCTTAAAGGTGCTCCTCATTATAAAAATAACATAAAATATGGATAAAAACATCTGCTTCTCTTATGAAAAATGACTTGTGAGCGAAACAAAGACTTGACCCCAGGTATTAATCCATCCTTAAAAAGACAAATTACCTACAAATGGAGGAAATTTGAGAATGTTTCTATTCTCCACAGGAGTAGGGGTTGTGTAAATACCACACCAAGTCCACAATATGAAACCATAAAAGAGGTGGAAAAGGTGGAACCCCAAAAGAGAGCAAAACACATGCAGAGATTTCTAACAGCTTAAAGGACTCGTGCATGTTTGCAGAACGTACTAAGATATTCTCCATATTCAGGACAATTTGCAGGAGTGAGAAAAATAAAAACGTTTGGACAAAATCACTCAATACTATGGATTTCAAAAATGTGCTAGTGCGGTTTCATCTGTGATGCTTTTTAATTTTCATTACCTGGATGCTTTGCAATCAGTCTGGAAACCCCCCAAAGTTATTAACTTGCTCAGTGTTGAAGTTCTGCAAGATTCTGTCTCCCAACAAATTATTTTGGAGGCAGCCAAAACAAATATTTGTTTATGAGTTGCTGCATTTGTCAGATTACATATTGTAACGTGTTGTTTATGAACCTGCTGCTCATCTGGGACGCGATAGCTTTGGTGGCATTTTTGAGCTGAGATCCCCCGAGCCCATTCAGTCCAATCACCTCATCCAGCTCGGTGAGGTGTCACTGAGGCATTCCTGGTCCTGCTGAGAGACGTATTCTCTTCAGCAAATGCTCAAGGACCCCCTCATGAGAAGTCATGGCTGATGTCCAGAGAGAATCCTGGCCATATGTTGAAAAACCAATTAGTTCTTTAAAACATAACGACACATTTTGGCACTGTCACTTGCACCCCTATGGGTTGATTTGTTAATGCAATTTATGACATTAGGTAAGAGTGTTGGCATGGACCAGATGGTAAATATCACGTTTAAAGGAGTAATACGTAAGACATTTACAGAGAAATAACCACAAAACAGTCTAATGTCTCAATCATGTTGGAAGGAAGGTTACATTGAAACAGATTTCATTCTCAGCCGGCTAGGGGGGTCATCAGTTTTTCTCCTTTCCTAAAACAAAATAATAACATAGTAACTGATACAATCAGTGAGTTTGGGAGGTTGCTGTGCATGTGCCGAGCTAACGCTGCAGCACCTGCATTTGTAATTCAACACCAGCAGACAAAAAGCTCCAGAGTTAAAGAACCGAAGCCAGTAAACAGGAGCGACCCAGAAGTTATTTCTTGTATCCTTAAGAAGCTTCGGCATCTTTTTGTTTTACTCTATCAGGTGAAGCAGGCTAGAGGCTAACATTGAGCTAACAATGCTAACGGTGAATTAGAAGCAGTTACCTCAAAAAAGATCTCAAGCTACTTTTTCAATTTCCAACAACTCATATGAAATGTATGTGTGAAGTGAATAATGAGTCAATCGTGGCATTTTACTTCCTTTAATGAGTCGTTCAGCAAGCTAACAGCAAGACGGCAAACACTTCCTCCATAAAAGAGGCATATTACCATTATAAGTGTATAAGTGCTCCCTACCGTAAAACACGCACGAGTGCTGACATTAGATATGACAATGTATTTATCTACTTATCAGCTTGTCTTTGCTTGTCATCTAGAATCTTCTGGTGCTGATACATAACTGCCAACAGTCATGAAACTCACAGAACGCAGTGAGAAAGTGACGTTTTGCTTAGAAAAATAGACTGCAGTAACCAACTTTCACCACAGGGTGTCATTCTTACTTCATTCTTACATATTGCACCTTTAATGTTATGAGTGACAGATTTTGGCACTGGTTATTGTAAAAGTGACTGCAGCAAAAAAAAAATTAGTTAAGGAGTTTGGGTAAAACTTTTTCAGTCTTTGACACTGAAATCCAAATATGTCTTTATGGTCATTTAGAAAAACATAACCAAGATGACGTTGCTTGAAAAAAAAAGACCTTTAACCTGTCTGACATCATGTGTAAAAACCATTACAGTAAAGCCAGTGTGCCGGTGTTGGGAGATCAGACCATACAGTAAATATAAACATAGATTTCTGTTGGTATTTACCAACTCTAAATGCCATAGCTCTAGTTGTAACACCTGAATAGCTGACAGATTGAATGACTGTAGTTCCAATGTGGATATTTAATAGTTCTACCAACCCCCCCACGACCCCCAAGTGTGACTTAGCCAACTGTGAGGAACGAAGGCCTGATGTGGGAGTTTCCAAAGCAATGGCAAAATATCTGCAGTTTCCAGATGCCACCAGAGTGAGGCTGAGAACATAAACACACAAGGATCACCTGCCCAGAGACAGGGAGGATTACGGGGAATTAAGGGGTTACTGTGTGACTTGGCACCAAAGTGGAAGACCTGTTGTTGTCGGCACAAGATCTGATCATCTGCCAAGACCCAGAAACACTCTAAGGACGAAGAGTCCACAGATGCCTGAGAACACACTGATATGTACACAGGCACTAAGGTAGGGATGGATTCGTGCCCACTGACAAATGCATGCTTACTGTGCACAGAGGCTCTCAGCAGTGTGTCCTCCATCCAACAGTAGCCACTGTAACGATGATGAGGCTTAGCAGTGTAACAGTACTCGTCATGTAGACTACTGTTCATGCATCGCAACTATTCACAGCCTCAGAGCTTCATCGTTCCCTTTTAGCCAGCATCAAACAGCTGCACGGTCTTATAATTACCAGTGAGACCTTTACAAGAGAGGTAAATCTGTGTGGCCGTGTCTGTCAAATTGTATCAAAATGAATAAAGGAACTCTTCAGAATTTTTAAAATAATTTTTTTCAGAGTTTAATGAAACAGTCAGAAAGTCATTAGTGCAATTGATTTATCATTGAAGTCAACATCATCCAATATAGATGCCACAGCCAAGACAACAATAGGTACAACTTGGTCAAGTGTGCAGATATTAGGCTAAAATTTGATGTATTTGTCACTTAGAGAGCTAACAGGTCTATCAAGATCTTGCAAAACTGAATGAACCAAGATATGCTATTTCTCAAAACAATAATCCTAAACTTCTCAAAGCTCTAACATGAAAGGCAGTGGCTGTTTTACATTCTTACGAAGACTGTTTAGTCTTCAGTTGCAAATGAATCTCCCGATGCAAAATCATTAGGACAATTAACCCCAAAAAGCTGCTTTTTCTAGAGCTGTTGAATGCATTAAGGGCATTTCTCATACGATAAACTTTGCCTGGCTGTTGCGGAGTCATTATCTTATAACCTGAAAAGGAGGAACTTTGGTTAAACTATAACAGTGTCCATCTTAAAGGGGTCCTAGAGTTTAAAACTACATTTACATTGTTGTTGTTGAGTATAGGTAGCGTGGGGTGTCCAATGCAGCATACCAAAACGCCTGTGCCGTCTTCGACCTGATTTCCTGTGCAAAGTAATGGCCACTAAGAAACCGCTGCGTTCTGAGAAAAGCTGGTTTAACATATTAGAAGCTTAGACTCACCACCTTTCATTTGCATGTCCCAACTCACTTTAATGTCGGCTTTATGTTGATCATGGTAATGCAACTACAGACCAACGCTAATCTGAGCTAATGCTAACATTAGTACAAGCCACTCCTAATACTAGCCTGAGCTAATGCTAACATCCTTATTAGATGAGAAGAAAATAAAAAAGAATGTTGGAGCACCAACATGCTGGTGAAGGTTCTCAGTCATCCAGGTCATGCTAATCCAAAGGGGTTCAAATGAAGGCAACTGGACTCAAAGAAATCAACGAAGTCCAGTTGCCTTCATTTGAACCCCTTTGGAGCACCACTCACGTTCTAAAATGTACTATGAATATTCAGACACTGAATAAATGCCAGATAAAGTCACAGCTAGTGGTTTGGTTCTTGTCCTCTTCCTCGTTCCTTCGCAAACCCTCTTCAGCCAGACAGTCACTTTGTTCCTCGTTCGTCCACACTGCACCCACCCGTGGACATTAGCCGGCCTGACACTCACTCCACCCACCTCTGTCAGTGCGCCTGCAGCTTGGACGGGGTTAACCAGTCTTTCTATTGTAGGTCTTTATTATGGGCTTGTGTTTGGCCATTTATCAGAGCTCCTGGGCCATTGTGAGCCCCAACTAATTTTCATGTGCTGTATGGAGGCTCAAAGAACAGTTTCAGATTTTAAAAAAACAAAAAACTTTTTAGGTCATCTTCAATATTGGCATCAGAAATTTTAATTTGTTTTATTTGTAACTTTAATTATTATTTGACTGAATTATTACTTTTGTTTTTCTAGCCATTTCAAACAAAGTACTATCATGTAACTGTTCGTATACATGAACTGTAAAACGTGAGGTGAGGCATACACCACAGAGTGATACGGCTGCATGCTGTGGCTGGATGTCAAACTCCCATCATACTTACACAAATGTAATCCACCTTTCCACACTCATGTTTGGATCAATGCTCAGGCAATCTGCACAAATGCACAAACACATACACAGCAATTATAACTGCTACGTGCACATAGACACATGTACAGTAGAGCGAGTCACAGATATCTTTCACCCTCTGCCAGTTGTCAGTCACTGCCTTTGAGCGCAAAGCATAAGGGACCAGATTAAATCCTTCTGGAGACAGGATGACGGGACTGGCGGCCTCTTGTGAACACACGCACGCACACACACACACGCACGCACACACACACGCACACAGATGAATGACAGCATGTCCAGTGTTAAATACTCTTTGAAGCGCGCTGTTCTTTCCAGAGTGTGTGACATATTCCCTGGAAGAAACAAATTTTTATTGACAACAGACTTACCTGCTGTTCCAGCTCATAATATCAAACACTGAACGTCCCTGTGAAGAAATATCGTTTCAAAGGCTCAAAAGCCTGCTGAATTTCTCAGACCATAACAAGAACCAAACTAAATCGGATGTTTAAACTTTTTGCTAACTGTGACGGAAACCAGGCAGGAAATGAAAAACCCACTCGTAAATATTTTGTTGTGATTGTCTGCAAATTGTAAAGGGTAAAATAACGCACGCTCGTAAACATTTCACTGCTTTGGCCTCTGGGGATAACATAACCAAATGCCCGATTCGGCCTTCATCTGTATAATGTAACAAATCACAGATTAAAGGCTTGATGTTGCCATGCTTGACAAATCCTTTTGATTCCCTTGTTAATGATCCACTGATAGTAGCTACAACAATGCATGCGGCTCTTTTCCAGCCTCTGAATCTGGATGTGGTGAAAACGTTTATGAGGCGTTGTAGCAGCCACACATGAAAATCGCCCAGTTGTTTTGTTACGATTTGTGCAGTGTTCCACCGCGGGCTGTTGACAAAGACTTGGCAGCTGTAGATGAGTTACGGGCATTATTTCAAAGATACTTTGTTTTTGCGTGTCGCATCACAACACGGCAGCAGCCAGGCAACCACAAGTAAAAGCCCGTGCCTCATTTGGCTGGAGAATGAAAGCTATGCAAAGAGAAAACAGATGGTGATGAGATGGTGAGGAGTTTTGGCACGCAGCGCTCACGCGTTTTGATGCGCTCTTTTGTTGTTCTTGAACGCTGACATCAACTGTCTTCTTGGCTTTGCTGCGAGCAGCCGAAGCAGCTGAAATAATACTACAGTGACAGAGTTATGAAGGGTTCGCAGAGTGACCCAGTTTCTGGAGTGATACCCAACAGGTTACTGCAGACGGTGAATTTAGCCTGATAAAATCTACAAATTAGCTTTAAAAATGCTTTTTCATGCGTTTGATGCTTGTTGATGGTACTTATCTGGGCTCAAAGAGTGTTGCATTATGGGTAGGTGACACACATTTCTAACACAAACGGTGCTGTACAGTTGCCGTTGAAGCAACAAAGCATTTTATTGACAAATGATAATGTTTTGTCTGCTTTCATCTCCTCTCTCTTATGAAAACAATGTTCTGAATTGATGTCAGCAACACCTGAAATGTCGTCAGTTTCCATAACCCAACAACCAAACTGCTACCAAAGGAGACAGAGGAGGTCGGATTGTTGTTAGAAATACTTTTATATATTTGGATATTATGGATTTTCATTCCCTTTGGGAAAAAAAAATAAAGCTTGGATATTTAAAGGAACATTTGGGAGTTTTGGCTTGCTTTTGGCACCCCCTAGTGTTCATTAGCGAAAGTGAAACTTATCTCCTTGGTGTGCGTTCGTCTTTTTAACACCTTAATCTAACCGCTGAAATGTCTCCTCAGCCTTCATTAGTGTCTACAGCAGCGGTTCATCACTAAATCAAACAAATCAGCTGTGTTCATGATCTAAAACATGCAGGAAACATGCTGGAAGCAGACTGCAGCACCAGGGAGGGGGGGGGGGGCACTCTGAAGTTGCAAGTGGGGTATTCTGGCCACAGAGGGTGGTGGGGGTCTGAGTGACATTTCATTACCCCTGTAAATGGTCATTTTAGCACATACTGGCTTAAGAAAATTATTTAAATATGAAAAAGTTGCATAGTACGCCTTTAAACCTACATTTGGTTGACGTATTACGGTCAAGACGCCGCTGTGTCCTTGGGTTTTGGAGCTCATGTGAGACTCTGCATCGTGCACTTACAGTATGATTATGTGTTTGATGAACAGGCCATGTGGGTGCAGTTCAAACTCAAGGGCACAACCCATCTATCGGCCATCTGTCAGCAACTTGTCATCTGGCTTTAGTAATTACACAGGCGTAAATATGACAAAGAGGCAGCCGTTTGACAGCTGAGTGGGGTCTATGATATCTGCTTGAGGTGTATTCCTGTGTGTGTTTGAAATAAAACAAAAACAAGAAAGGAAATGGAACGATGGAGGGAAACAACGTGAGCTTTTGCTGTCAGGAAGTAGCCTCAGCTTTTGTAGCGAAGGCTACTTCCTGGGTGCAACTTGGGACTGAATCAAAGCAGCGATCTTCATCTCACTCCTCAACCAAAGTTCAAATGTTTTTTACTGTCTTGAACTATTTTTCTGATAAAGATTTTGTTAAACTCGACAGCGGAGGATTTTCTGCCAAAGAAGCACAGCAGTGAATCAACTTTTATCTGCTGGTGGAAAAGCAGCTTTACAAGGTCAGAGCACGTTCAAAAGGTCACGGGCTGCAGAAACACTCCTGATCCTCAAACTTCTTCTTTAAAGAAAATACCAGCTTTTCCCCCCAAAGGTATTCACCACATTCAGAGTAAAACCAGACAGCGAATGAGCCACTCATTCGAGGCTAAGTTTGGACAGTTCAGTATGAGAACATCTTTAACTTAAAGATCAACAATTTGTGGAAGCAAAGGATTGAAACCAATAAAACAGTTAAAGGAGATCCGATGATCAGGGAAAGAGTACAACACAATAAATCTTTTTTACTCAACAGTTTGCTTTTAGACAGCACACATAGATTTTATCTTTATGTGTGATTGGTAGTAAAAGATTAAAGCGGTCTGTGTGTGTGTGGTGGATGTCAGCTCCAGGTGGTCACAGACCTCCCAGACGTTTTGGAACATTGGTTCTTCCTCCAGCTAGAAAAAAAAGCATCACGCTGAGAGTTTTGTTCACATTAATGAACTATTCACTTCACTATGGGAGGACAAAATGTTCTGATGCAGAGTCTAGAAAGGTTCATTTTCCAGCAAATCTGTAAAATGTCCCCAGTCAGATTTACCATTAATGTGAGGATTTAACCTCAGGGTGACTTACTTATAAATGATATTTAAAATAAAGGTTGTCTGAATGATGTAGCTGAACACATCATTTAGGTTACATTTTTTTTGAGACGATCAGTGCACTGGATGACCAGACATGTTGCTGGAAAACTTATGAGCAGCTGTATCTCTGATGCTGACTGACAGGTGAACGCCACACCCCTTAAGGCTTTATGGAGTTTATTAAGGTTAATGGAAACAGAAAGGTGTTTTCCAATGCATTTTATGTTTAAAGAGCAAGTTCACTGAGAAACTTGTTCTATTTGAAATGCAATCGGTCACTCTGGGTTTCACATGCAGGCTTCTACTCCTATTTCCTGCATTAGCCTCCAACTGAAAATAGACTGGGAAATGCTCGGATTAGAAAAAGCCATGCTGTAACTTGGCATTTATGGACTCGCCCATCTTGTCTCACGACGGGGAAGGCTTTTATAGATTTAGCGGTTAGTGGAAGCTAACCATTACCCCGGCTTTCCACCGGCGGCGAAAGTGGCATGTAACGAAATAGCGCCATTTTGCCCGCGAGCTCTCTTCCAACAAGGAATGCTTCTGACGCAAAACGTGAGCAATAGCGTTCCACACAGCTGATCCCACGAGGTCACAAAATCACAGGAAAATTGCACCATCATGCGTGATTTTAGAAGTCCAAACAATGACAAGCAAGGAGAAAGACAGCTGCATGTATCCAAAAAGGTCTGTCATTTATTTTCTGTTATATTTACATCGGCTACGGGGCTTTCACAGGAAATGACGTACTGCATGTGCCTTTTATTTTGGAAGTTTCCGGATGTTTCACACTAGCCCCGTTTCCTTTATCGGAACTTCGGGGTAAATTTACCAGAAGTTCCCGACGTGCGCTTGTCTCCACTTGACCGGGCCGGCCGAACGGCCGTTTTCCGGAACCTTCTGAGTACCTGATCAGGGGTAGGTACTCGGAATGGCCCGATGGAGTCGCTGAGCGGAACCTTCGGTTAACTCACGCTGATTGGTTGTAACTCAGTAGGAAATTACATCAACAGTCGACGTTCTCCAAAACAACCGGCAGTAGTCAAATTAGAAGAGTTGCTAGTGAAGCAGAATGGAAGCGAAGGGAATAAGCGATGGTGTTTAAATTAAACTCCCGACACCGGAACTCAAGGCGGAATTTCCCCACAGCTGTTAATAAACTCCGCACTGGAAAACACTGAGGAATTCCCCCACTGTTAAACTCCGCACTGGAAAACAATTTGGAATTTCCCCACATCGCCTTAATTCACGGGGCTTTGTTGTCTCAAAGAGCACTGTAAAAACTGAACTTCTGGTCTTTGAACGCCACATTTTACATCACGCAGCTGCTAGCGTCCTCTGAATGGATTAAATTATGATAAACTTCAAAAGAATAAATACTTTTAATGTTATTATTGTTACTGTGGACGCTTTCTGGCGCTGATCAGTGACATCACTCACTGCCGAAGCAGTCGCGATATGCTGATGTCTGTGCAAAGTCCTGAAAGAGCTGAATTCGAATGGAGACAGAACAGCTGAGAGGACTGGGACATTTGAATCTCCCGGTCTTTTCCCCATCCCAGGATTTACCCTGAAGTTCCGATAAAGGAAACAAGCCTACTGCCTTCGTGTTTGACTTCCTGTCTGTCCTCATCTAAACTGCGGAGTTTGACGTGTTTCAGAAGAGTAGCGCGTAAAAAATGGACTCGAGATGTAACGATAGCGTCTTGTTGCTTCTGGGACGCGTCCAAAACGTTACACATAGCTGCCGGTGGAAAGGACCCTGTCCACTATAACAGTGGCTGATTCACGACGCTTTCACTTATGGTGGAAAGCCGGGGTTAGCGTTAGCAGCTCCACAACACAACAGAACTCTTTTAGGCTCGTGTAAAAGGGAGTTTTCCTCTCCACTGTCGCTACATGCTTGTTTAGTATGGGGACTGCTGGGTTTCCTTATATAGGAAACTTTTAACTAATTGACATAATGAACGGAACATAATTGGAATGTTTACTTTGTGAAGTGCCTTGAGACGACTCTTGTCATGATTTGGTGCTATATAAACTGAATTGAATTGAATTATGTGTGGAGATGAAACATCAAAGTTGCAGTGCAAACAGAGTCAGTGGTAGAGTCGCGTTGCTGTTATCCAATCAGAGGTGAGCTGTCTCCTGCTCTCCTCTTCTCCTACTAAAGTGTACTTCCTGAAACAGGAGCGCCAGAGCTTTTTTCCCCACAGAAATTGACTCACAAGACATTCCTTTACACAAGAGACCACTGCAAATGTGTTGAAAAAACTTAGTCTTAATGTAGGCCTGGTTATGCAATGTGCAATGTCAAACTGAGTGCTATGGGCTTCACTTTAACGTCTCATGACTATTTAAGCATCTAAATGAAAGTTGAAAACCTTAAAACATGTTTTTGATTCCTGACCATTGCAATCCTGTGGTTGTGTCCTTTGAATGTGAACCCAAATAATTCCTACATTCCTTCCTTAATCAGAAATCTCTATCAGATATACTGATTAAGCTGCAGCAAACACAGAGAAGTTGTGTTACTTTGTTCTGTCAACCAAACCATCTTCTTATCCTTCATCAGCTCATCCAAAAACCTTCTTTTGCTCCATCAAATTTCTTTTCCCAATATGTAAACATTTTTCCTCTTCGAAAGTGTTCCCATCACTGGGACATTTGTCCATAAAGGTTGAGCCCTAATTCCCATTGCTTGACTCATTTCTGGGATTCATACACAGCTTTTTTACTTCACCAGGGACCAGAATAAAAACACTGAGTGATGATAATATGAAGAAATGAGGGGTTATGATGAAGCAACGTATATTTGAGTTACTTTTTTTTCATTATTGGTGTCCTTCACAGGTCAGCTAGTGTAGCCAAGGTTAAGAATAACGTCAAAAACATTGAAGAATTGCATTTTTGGCACGATCACGGATCCATCCACTACTGTCGCTAGTTCCATGGTTGCAGAATCCTCTGTTGTGTTATGATCATGTTAACTGCAGAAATGAAGTCAAGCTGTAAAAAATACAATTTAAAAACAAAGAAGAGCGAGACAACTCCAACCGCAGCTAGATAATCCATCATCTTGTCAAGATAAAATATGTATTTATAAGAAAAAAACTGTCTAATTGTATTTTAGTGGGACATACTTTGATCTGAAACAGAAAAAGCTTAAGATGCTTGTAATGAGCAGAACATTTGTTAATAAGATCTTGTTCTGTAATTGCATGGAAAATTATTTTGGCTCCTTTTGACTGAAACCCTGGCGTGGTGCCGGGCCTGACCTGTGTGTCTTAATCCAGAGGACTTGGCCCCGTGTTGTGACAGCGCTTTGGCTTCGGGATTTTTCACTTGCTTTTTATTTCCCCAAAAGTAACAAGTTTAACCTGACTGTGTTGGACATCGCTCAACAGTCATCAAAATTTGTCTGGATTTATCTTCGACTTTGCATCATGACCTCATACAACAAGAATAAACAGTTTTTAAGCATTTTGTTATGGATACGACACAAAAACCCATCTCCACACAACCTTCACGTCTTTTAACATCTTTTACTTAAGTTTCAGAAAACAAATCACCCCTGACACATCTGTGCTGACACACCACTCAGCCTAACACACTTGTGTATTCTCAAACTGACTCAGACTCCAATAAACAAACACCAAACTCATTATCCGCTCAATTAATTCTCGCTCCTTCAGATCCTCCTTGTTTTCTCCTCCCCCTCATTGCTGTTAGATCTCTCGCTTCTCCTCAATCTCCTCTCTCCAATCACTTACTTTAGAATTCAGATTTCTCTTTTCTCACTTCTTTCTCCTCTGCTTTCTGTCTCTCCTGACTTAGTGCTGCTGCGAATGTGCTGACTTCTGACCCAGCAGCCCCGCGCTCTCTTAACATGACCAACATTTCCAAGCCTGAGTGGTTTATGGACAGCGGGAAGCACAATGTCTAAAGTCTTAACCTCAATCAGAAAGGAGGTTTTCTCCTCAGATAGCTTTTTACTGCTGTTGTTTATTTGTTGCATTACCGGCCAATGGCCAGAGCTCTTGATAAAGAACTCAAAGTCAAAAGGAAAAGAGAGCAGAATAAGCAGCATGATGACTTCTGAACAACTTATTTGAACCGTTTTCCCTCAGTGATAAATGACTTTTTATGACGCTCCTCTGGCATCATTTGTAGCTTTAGTGGAGGTGAGATGATATTAGGGGAGTGTATTGTCAAGAATCTGGCAATACAATAAATATCACAATACAGGGGAGATGATACAATACAATACGATATTTGCAACTTTTAAGACTGAGTTTAATTGGAAACCTCAGGCCAGACACTTCCAAGACAAATCCAGTGTTATCACGAGCATAGACACGAATACGTAGAAGCCCCATTGGGTGCTGGAGAGCATAACATCGTTGCCGCCATATTGGATGGGTCACTCTCCAAACCCAACAGGAGTCAATACAGAGTGAGAAACTATGCCTGTTTTTGTGCAGCCTAGGGTTGCAACAACTGGCACACTATTGAAAACAGATCACGTGGGACTTTTCTAGCCCACCTGTTGTGATTTTATATATATATTTATTTGATTTAATTATATTTATATTTTAATTCTCATGCCATACCATAAGTCTGATTTTGTGAAAAAGCATAACCAAATGCATTTTTTCATTGGGTAAGCACCTTCCTCAGTAGAAATAAATGCACTGGGGGTGAATGTGAACCCCTATATGATGGCTATCGCTTGGACTCACCCATCTTGGCTTGCAACGCGGAAGGCTGTTGTTGGTTTAGTGTCCAAGAAACAGCAGAGAACGTCTTGACTAGTAGAAGCTAACCATTAGCGTTAGCATCTCCAAACACAGCAGAACTCCTTCAGGCTTGTGTTATTTGTGGAGATAAAACATCAACTTTGCAAAGCAGCTGTAGCTCAGGAGGTAGAGCGGGTTGTCCAGTAATCGATCCCGGCTCCCCCCATAGAATGCTGCTGTTGTGTCCTTGGGCAAGACACTTAACCCGCCTTGCCTGCTGGTGGTGGTCGAAGGGACTGGTGGCGCCAGTGTACGGCAGGCCTCACCTCTGTCAGTGTGCCCCAGGGCAGCTGTGGCTATATTGTAGCTCATCCCCACCAGCGTGAGTGTGTGTGTGTGAATGGGTGGATGACTGATTGTGTTGTGAAGCGCCTTGGGGGGGTTGTAGAACCCTAAGAAGGCGCTATACAAATACAGGCCTTTTAAATGGAGTCAGTGGTAGAGTCGTGTTGCTGTTAGCCAATCAGAGGTGAGATGTCCAAATATCAAGAAATAAGACTCCAAATCCTGTTGTCTGAAGCTACTTTCTCCTTCAGCTGAATTCTATGTGCTAAAACAGGCGCACCTGAGCTTTTTTTCCCCTGAGTACTACTTACAAGGTATTCATTCCTACTATAGACAACTGAAAATATGAGTGACCTCTTAAAGCTGTTGCTTTCAAACAAATTTCAATTGTTCTTCGGTCAGAAACTTGAGCAACTTCACATTGGACAGCACTCTGTAGCCCTCTGCTGACCAGAACCAGAAACTGCACTTAACAGTTTTGTGGCACAGGTCGGAACACTAGTGGGAGGTTTCTACCTGCTTTACAATAGATGTTTACGGTGCCAGTAGCTAATATAAAGGCTAGCAGTTAGTGTTTTCAGTTTGCCAATCGTCAATAAATCAAGATATATCGTCAAAATGTCAAGAAGCAGCAGAAGAATTTTGCATTTTTGTTGGCATCATGGCAGAGCCTGGAAGTAAAAGTAATGTCTTTGGAAACAGAGCAAAGAGCTAAAACTAGAGTGAACATCGGCACAGCCTACACACCTTTGAGGAAGCTAAAGGACGATACGAAATCACAGACTGATTGTGACCTGGCTTTGTTGCTACTGAACTTGTATGTAATAATATATTTTTGTCCAACAGTGTGAATTGTTTAGAATCCAATTGGCTTGTGTTAGCATTAGCTTGTTTTTAGCACTAGCTACAGCCGGCTGTGGCAGGGTTGTTTACTACAGTTTAATTCCACTTTCAACCAGTAAGTGGGGGAAGTGGGAAACTTATTTAGTGTTGCTCTAATTAGCTATTGCCTTGTATTACTCTAAATAACACAACATAATGTACTGTTAATATGAAAAATGCTTTGTTAACGTGTGATTGAATGTGAATAATTCTGATGCTTTTAAGATTTTCTGTTGTGTGAATCATCTTAATTATTTATTTTTACAAAATTTTAATATTGACCCCTCATTATGTTAAAAACGTGGGATGGATGCACCACACAGTTTAATTCTTCATTACAAAAATGCACAGGCTGGATTAAAACTGCACAAAAATGTTTTTGTTGGGGGGACATTGTTCAGTAATTTGCTAAATTCTTACCCTGCAACAAAGTGTGCATAAATGTTGCCAGCTGTTGTGACTTCTCCTTTTGTGTCTCTTGAAATGCAAACCACGGCCTCCAACTGGAGAAAATTAATCTTTCTAAATTGAATGACTTGACCGTAATCATTAGGACACACAAACACCACGTCTCTGTTCACGTTTTTCCTGTCTCTTATAGAGTCCAGCATCATTCTGCTGTGTGTGCAGAAAACATTTTGGACACAGCTATGCAGCTTTTGTGATGATTAATTCCATTAAATCATTCTCCCTCTTTTATTAAGACCACATTACAAGAGGCCAAAATCTGGAGCGACGCACACAGAGGGGAGGAAAAACAAACCACTCAACACAGAAAAGATTAGTCCTCTTCATTTTAGGGTTCTTTTTTGGCCACTAGAAAAAAAAAAGCTGGTCTTTTATTGGTTGTCATCTCCCACCCAAATGAAGCAGGCAAACAGAGAGATGAAAAGAAGGGAGGAGAGGGGGACATTTCTGAATCGAGGAGCTGGAGAGGCTCATCCGGACGTCCTGGGTGAAGCATGAGAAAGAGAGTAAAGAGGAAGAGAGAAAAAGAGGAGATTAGGGATGGATGGAGAGAGATGGAAGTGTGGGTGGCTTCAACTGCTTTTAATGGGAGGGTTTTTGTTACTTAAGTGTCCTCATGTACGAGGAGGGGGTGTCTTTATATTTTTGAGTGGGCGTATGGAGTGATGTGCAGGGTGAGCATGTTTATAGATAAATCTCAGGAGATGACGGTTGGAACACTGAGCAGACCCACAATCATCAGTTTTTCTGGCCAAATGCTGGAAAGTTGAAGCAATAGCCTGTCTCTGCAAAACATTTCCCAGATTAGATAAGAAAGATTATAAAATGCATCAAGTTTTTCTTTTTTTGTAATATATCTGCTAATGTGTGTGTGTGTGTGTGTGTAGCAGAGATTTTGGGTGAGCTGAGAGTGTGTGTGCAGGCATTATGATTTATGACTTCCAGTCACTTTTTCTCAGTAATTAAGTTCACATGTTTTCAGGAGGCGTTTTTAAGTGGGTGGTCAGAGCCAGAATCTTGTCACGCTGAAGATCTTTTAACAAGAAAAGCTTCGCTTCTATGTCGTCTGTTTTACTTGACCCTGATTCAAAGGTAGTTCTCCGTCAAGCTGAACTTAACACACTTTGTTTTCCCTTTTACAGATGTTTCATTGTGCAATTAAGCCGCTCTTCACTCAGCAGCCTACGTGCTCACAGATGTTAGCTCCAGTGCAGATGTTGTCATTTGTTTGCTCACCGTGTTGACTTTAGATGTGTGAATTAAAGAAAAGAGCTGTTTTTATGTTGTATTCTTCACTTTATTCTGCTTTTAGAATGTGCGTTTATATCTTTGGATATTGAGTTTTAGCAGATGGAAACTTATCAAGTACCTGTCCTTTCTGCCTTTGTTTCCTGATAACTGGGCCTGCTCTGATCCATCATCACCTCCCACTCAGCAGTAGCTCAGGCCTGTGAGACTTATTGCCTCAACTTCCCAAATACACTCCAGTCCCTCCTCCAGGGCCTTACACAAATCCTCTGTGCACCCCTCTCTTCCCACAGTCTGTCAATGATGGCCGGGAGGCTTCCATCCGCTCATTTAGGGGAGCAAAATATGGGGAAAACAAAACAGAGCAAAACACCATTTCTTTGCTGAAGTTCAAATTTGAGGTTACCAATAACTCAAGCTAGGGGAATGTATTGGCAAGGATTTGGCAATAGGATATAGGGCTGGGCAATATGGCCTACAATTAATATCACGGTATAATGAGGAGTTGATAACGATAAATGGACGATAACTACATGTATGCGCAAAAACAAAAAGTTGTCCACTAGATGGGGCTGTCACGTGTATTACGTTGAGTCACGTTGTCATGTGACTCAAGGTGGTACAGCTTCTTAAAGGGACATGAACATCGCCAACCTACACGCCTTTTAATTTTTTTATTACCAAATTTATTGACATGGGAAAAATGATATCGGAAAATTGCGCTAACGATAAATTTTCGATTTATAGACCTTTTTCACAAAAAACGGAAGTGCGCCATCGTTGGGAAAACTCCTTCCTAACTAGGTCAGATTTCAGTCAGCATGGATCGTGTCTGCACTAAAAACCTTCTACATTTGCCCAATATAAAATTCTAAATAGGTCGCAGAAGACCACAAAACACACAGCAATATGATACTGGAACGCAGAGCTGCATGAAAAATAAATAAATTACAGCGATATTACATTACAACATGATGATCTTATTGTTCTAACAATATAATTTTCACGTTCTTAGAATAAAAATTTCACTTTGAAACAATATAATATCATGTTCTACCAACATACACATGCATAATATAGAATATATAATATAAAATGTATGATAATTATATTGTACAACTGTGATAAACGTCTATGAACGTGAAATTTATATTGTTCGAACAATAAACTGTTAATGTGGCATCGTGTTATTTTTATTTTGCGTGGGTGGCAGCTCTAAACTATGAGTTCAGCATCATTTACTTGTCATGAACACATAAAAGAACTTACATTATAGCAGAGTTAGCTTTAGAGAACTTACCTGCGGGGGCTAACGTAGCATCATCATGGTCCAGCCTTGTCGCCTACTTTGCCTTTTCTAGCTCCTGGCTCTCCAATTCCTGTGCTGCACAAACTACCGTTTGTGTTACCGAACATGTAGACTCCTGGGGTGAAGTTATTCCAGGAGAATAGACTTGGTACCGCATCCGAGTTAAGACGGCTAACACTTAGCCCCAGCACGTAAACATAGCCGTGAAGTGTCTGCTGCAGACGTAAGTATTTCCCCTTTAATTAACAAAACTGAGCCCCTCCTCACGCGTGATCGCCCTTAGACAGTCTTGTCTTACAACGGTAGATGTTGGAAACGAATGGAAATGGAGATAGGGCTGCTTCAGAGCATGAGAAAAACAGACTGATCCCCATAAGTAACGCTGCAATAATTCTTATTCCGGTTAAAAACCCTGGAAGCGTGAAAAAGGCCTATTGCCCAGCCCTAATAGGATATATATCACAATACGGGGGAGATGATACGATATATTGCGATACTAGGGATATTAGAGCGATGGTGGCAGAGGAGTTAAGTGGACGCCCTGCAATCGGAAGGTTGCAGGTTCGCGTCCCGCTCAGGCTGTCGCTATCGTTGTGTCCTTGGGCAAGACACTTTACCTGACTTGCCTGTATTGGTGGTGGTCAGAGGGGCCGATGGCGCAGAATGGCAGCCTCATTTCTGTCAGACCGCCCCAGGGCGGCTGTGGCTTCATAGTAGCTTACCATCATCAGCAGTGAGTGAATGAATAATGGAAAGCGCTTTGAGTGCCTTGAAAAGCGTTATAAATTACACAAAAACAACAATCACTTGTTGCTCTATACCTCTACAAAACAATCTTTTGGTCATTGTAATACCACCTCCAGTCCTCTGTAGAAGAATGTTTATTGACTTAAAAATTCTCCATTTTCCTTTTTTTTGGGTGTCTGTGTCAGAACAAAACTGCCATTTCTGTGGGACCATTTTATTAGGCTCTGATTTATAAATAGTGTGGTTGAAGTTTTGCAACAGAGCGTGCTGGTATGATTAGGAAAAACATCATGAAGTTATTATGTTAGGTTATGATGCATGATTTGGCGACATTCATCACATGCTAAAAAAGGAACACTCATCCAAAGCGATGCATCATTTGAAAGTCACTAATAGATATACGGCCCCTTTGTTGTCTTGAAGCCGCAGTCTCCCTGCTTTAGTTATGTTCAGGTGCAACACGCGTAAATCGTTCCCCTCCTCTTCACTCCCCGGGTTGACCTCTTGGCTGATTGGCTACACGGTGAGTGATCTGTTTATGGTGAGTACCCAAACGCTGCTGAACACAGACATTCATTCCACTGACAGCTTTATCTGCTTTAGAACTCATGTGTTTACTGTACATGGGTGTGTGTGCAACATGCGTACCGCCATTCTACTGCAGTCTGTTTGTGCC
>SSNS01000203.1:0-72500 GCA_006937985.1 Aphyosemion australe | reverse complement strand
CGGGCGGCATGAGATTCAACTGTTAAGGCACGAAGGGCTTCCTTTTGTCTCAATGAACCGCTAATGAGGCTGGAGACGGAAGGATTTCCGCTGCTGTTTGATCTTTGTAAATTGATATAATGTTCCACAGGAAAGAATAATCTCAGATGTACTGTAAAATGAGGCAGCTATTGATGACATTTGAGATTAGGCATGCTTGACTACACCCATGAATGCCTTAATGGCCCGTCTAGCACCAGTCTGTTGACTGTCCCACAGCACACAGATCACAGATTTTGTTTTTTAAATGACAAATGTTGGACAGGACCAGATTTCTGGCCTTGATATCTATCACCTTACAGAGCTGAGAGTCTGGGGAGCCTTAATCTCCAAAATGCTGACCTGAACCGAGCCAATAGGGGGAGCTGCAGCATTTCTCATGAGGGAACTAACAGATGAAATGGGGTTGACCCCTCCAGCGAGCCTCTGTGCTCTCTTGCAGCAGGACTTTATTGTAAAATTATTTGCAAATAAAAAAGGCAATATGTGATTAGTACTTTAGCTCTATTTCTAAATAAAGTCTTGCTCTCGTATAAAAGCATTTGCCAGACTAAAAGGGAAAAAAAAGAACTGGATGTTTTACAGAAATGCAGTAAATTTGAAAACTAATCAGGATAATTCACATTTTATTTAAGGAGAGGTTGTTAGGCGTTTGGGTGGGTGGGCGCAAGAAGGGTGGGGCTATCAAAAGGATATTTTAATACTTACATTATTCAGCGGCCAGATTTTCTTCTCCTCATGCAGAGAGGATGTGTGGGCCAAAACCGGACTGCATAAAACAGTGTTTGATTAAATTAAATGACTTGTAGCTCCTTCACTTATTACATCTTGATCACATTAATGGCGACGGACAGTTAAATTCTTAATCTCCCATCTTTTGCACTATTAATGGAAGGCATGGATCATCAAAGGAATTAGCGATGATAAGGATAACATTGGAAAATGATGACCTTTGATCAATTGCAGAGAAGACTGTAATGGATTAATTGTTAAAGAGCTTGCTGTGACTTCAGTTAAATAACTAAGATGAGCCAACATGTTAAAGGGATGAAGTAAGAACGATGGCCTGTGGTCAAATTTGGTTACTGCAGCCCATTTTCAAAACACACTGACTTTATCACTACCGATCGTGACTTTCATGGCTGTTTCTCAATGCCAGAAGATTCTAGATGAAGACTGAAGATGAGTCACACAGTAGATAAATACATTTCACTGTAATATTTAGTTGTTGATAATTGAAAAAGTAACTTGAGATTTTTTTAGAGCCGACTGTTTGCTTCTAATTCACCGTTAGCATTGTTAGCTCAACGTTAGTTCAATGTTAGCCTCTGGCCTTCTTTAGCAGATAGAGTAAAAAATAAAGATGCCGTCGCTTCTTAAGATTACAAGAAATAACTTCTAGATCACTGCTGTTTACTGGCTTAGGATTTTTACAAAACGTTGGCTCGTTTTGCCGGCTGGTGTTGAAAAATGCCGGCGCTTCAGCGTTAGCTCGACGCCTACTTGGCTACCCCGTGGGCTTACTGATTGTAAAATAAGACTACGTCCCTCACTAGCGTTTTTAAAAGGAGGAAAACTGACAACCCCCCAGCTAAGGCCTGGAATATACTTGCCGTTTAACGATGCATACGCGTGTTTATAAAATGGCTGCTTCTCGTAACTTGCTTTGATTTGACGCGTCATTTATGCGCGTCCCCCGTAATTAACGTGATGTGTTCGACTGCTGCAACATACGAGTAACCAGTAGGCAGAGTTGACTAAACAAGCGAGACACATTCACCATGGTGACGTCGTCTCTGGTTTAGAGGTCTTTCATACTATCTACAGTACCGCTGCTGTCTTCTTTTCTGCGGTGATCGCGCAATTAGCCTTTCGCCGCCCCGCCCCCAGAACGGCTATTGTCCAATCACACATCATAGCAACCGTTACTATCCGACAACTCCAAACAAAATGATGAATCTAACCCTAATTTACTACTAAGCATTAGCCTCAATAGTAGTCGTGTCTCCTTCGTTTCCCTTCAGAACCTCCTCATCGAGCTCAATCAGCAACAGCCAAGCATGACTATCCGAGACCCTTTATAAGAGACACCGTGCCGGCAAATCAGCATAATATGACCTCAACTGTGTGTCTTATAAACGCACATTAAGCCTTGGCGCAACAGCGGGTGGTGTCATGATCACGTGATGAATTAATGCCGAGCTCCGGCTGGGAACTAAAAATGAAAGTAAACACGGGCATAAAAAGTTACATTTTATAAACAGACTCAGCTGAGATGATAGCGATGCAGAGCGCCGGGAGCTTTTCTCCGTTAGAGCTGCCTGCACCTCAAATCATCTGACAGCTGACATCTGACAGCTCACAAGGACACCGCATCGCCGCCACCGCTCCTCGGATCCACGCGTCCCCGGACCTTCTCCCAAACTCCCAACTCCTTGTTCCCTGCTACGCTTCGCTCAGCGGAGCCGACACTAATATATCCCTCCACTGCATACTGTAACCCTTTTGCCTCGATCTGGATGATATTGAGGAGGAATTGCTCCAAAAAAATGTCGCTGACACGCATCTGTCTACTTCTTTCCATCGCGGAAATCTGCGGTGCTGCAGTATTTGATCCACTTATTGTCGGAGTTGGCAACAGTAACTAAGGGGGGCGGGGCTCGGCGAAAAGTCAATTAACCAGTTACTGATCTCTTCTATTGACACCATGTTTGTTTTGGTTGTACCCATAGATATCATATATATCACTAGATGCCTTACCCGCGCTGTTCGTGTATGGACGAACGTCCTTACACGCCAGCCATCTTGCTTCGAACAGCTGCCCCCTTTCGTAACATTGGTGTCAATGGTGAATGTACTATTTAAATAACTCTAACTTGCTCAATTTTCAACCGATTTTCAAACGGTTTGGTTTGTTATAAACGCCAGAGATGTGGCTGTAAAATATGACGGATTTGGCCCATTAATTTAAAAATGTTAAAGTATGTCCTATCAAGCCTATGTGTTATAAGGTTTGTAATAATGTAAACCGTTTGTAAATCCATTAAGATTTCATCGTTTATGAGTGTTTTTGTGTAAGTTAATACTCACCCTCCATCTGCTACCATTGCGAGCTGAGCGTCTGCTGTCGCTAGTAAGATGGCCGCCGTGTAGGGACACTGTCGAATCCCAGTTAAGGCATCTAGTGATATATATGATATCTATGGTTGTACCCACAAACCTGGCTCTCTATCCGGTCTGAGTACTCTACTGTGCCCCCAAGTGGAACACTCCCGTACTACACGCAGTGCAGTGCCATGCAGCAGCAAGTATGTGAACAAAGACAGAGCCTGCTGCCTGCGCCAACACGAGGTTAAAAAGCAAGTATATTCCAGCCCCTACACTGTGTTGTGATTATTTCACTGTAAATTTCTTACATACTGTACCTTTAACTTGGAATTAAAAATATTGCATCATCACCCTTCTTTTATGTTTCCTGATAATAATTAGACAATAATCAAACACATATTTACATCTTGTGTTTAATAAAAAAATAGAAGATTATTCCGTTAGTTTATTAAGAGGCACTAGATCACATTTTAGCCGAGGACTCAACATACCACAGTCTTGTCCGCATGCACAGAATAACCCACATCTGTCAATATTTCCTAGTAAATGTCGAGCCTGAGCTCTGGGCAAGAACGCCTTTCTCACTTCCTGGCTGTGTAGGAAAGACGAAGGTGAAAGGTGCCAAGAGGGAGGAGATAACAGAGACCACAGAGAGTGAAGCAGAGCTGAAGGGCACATGACAGGGATTTGTTTGAATCTGGAGCATGTTCTTATCAGAAGCCAAGTTATTTTAAAACCTACAGGGGGGGTGAGATTCTCGAAAGAACTTCTTCTGCTACCAGAGAGATGCATGTGGAGGGGAAGGTTTTCTGTAATTCTGACCAGACAGACCTGATGGCGTTTAGATCTGCTTTCAAAGCCCTTTTTGTTAGTTTGTGCCCGTAGAGTTTATTTATTCCAGTGCACTGTCATTGTTTACTTACTGAAAATGGAATCATTGAAACTTGTGTTGCAATATATCTGATATAATTCAAATTAACAGTGTGAGATGTCACGACCTTATCTTTGACTGGCAGGTCATCTACTTGTACACATTTTTCTTTTTATGTCATTGAAAATGAACTTATTGCACTAAACTTATGCCCAGTTCATATGGTAGGATTTTTACATTTTCAGACGATTTTCAAAGCATGAGTGATCACAGATGTCGATAAAAAAAATCACAGATTTACCATTTTTGATCCTACAGTCTTTACTCTCAAGTGACAAAACTACACACTACACACAGACATTCCCCGTCAGATGGGAAATCTCACGAGCTGGAACGTGACTTCGGAGTAAACGAACATGGAGGAAGAGGAGCGTGCAGCACACTTCTGTCACCTCGCTTACTAATTGGCTACACGTTACATTCAACAGGATGCAGGTTTGTTTGTCCTTGAAAATCAGACCAGGACCAATCCAATCCAACATGTCTGAGAGTCTGAGCGGTTCCAACGTGCTTCCAAGCAGGTCAGAGTGCTCTTAACACACCACAGATGGTAGGACTATCTGATAAGATTATCTTTACAGCCATTACATTAATTGGGTGTGTCCTATAGCAAATCTACAGAACCAGCTAGCTTTTAAACACAATCACGGTCACAGAACTCTCACCTCTCCCATCGGCTATCATCCCTGGGCCACGTCCGCCTGATAACGGAACCCGCATCTAGAGTAAACAAAAGAGAGCGCTAAACATCAGTCGTCGTTTTCTACATCCAAACGTCTTTTTTGTTTCAGTGTTTATATAAACCAAATCATGTCAAATTTCTAACAATCTGTTCTGTGGGGTACCCCAAGGCTCTGTTTTGGGACCACTCTTGTTTTTATTATATATACTGTACACCCTCTTGGACAGATAATTGATTCTTTTCATGATGTGTCCTATCATCTATATGTGGATGACATTCAGGTGTATTTATCCTTTAAGGATTCTGAGTTCTATAAACTGTCTGAACTACTAGAGTGCCTATCAGTAGCTACGTTTACATGGACACAAGTAATCGGATTGAACGCCCTATCGGATCAAAAATGCGTCATGTAAACATGTCAATCGGAATATTCTGATCCGATTCGGCCTGATCCGAATGAAATTTCATTCCGATTGAGAGAGGTGGTTTTGTCCGATCGTCAATCCGATTGGCGTCCATGTACACAGCCATTCGGATCGTTGGGGTAAAATAATGCCCACTGCGCATGTGTGCAACTTCAGCGTGCCCTCTTTCCGCCTCTGCGCATGCTCAGGACAGATCGAAAACATGGCGGGCGGTGAACAGAAGTGGTCTGTTGCCGACGCTATTTTTTACTGGAAATACTACGGGAGCTCAATATTGCTGAACGTCTCGATGGCCGAACGGTTAAAAATGCCGAGTTATACACTCAAGTGCATCTAAAGTGCATCTAAAGATGCAGGAAGCGGGAATTCACCGAAGCTAGAGAATAAGCAAATAAAATGCAAGGGGAAAGACGTGCGGACAAGATGGCGTTTGTTTACAATTTCTCTTCCGGGAAAGACAAGTCTGCGCATGCGCAAGCTATGGTGCGGGCATCGCGGCGTGATCGGATCATTCCAGTTAGTGTCCATGTAAACAGAGGTTTGGGAATTCTGATCAACCAAGATTTTAATCGGATTGGGGAAATTTGGCGCATGTAAACGTAGCTAGTGATCACTAGCTGGCTAGAACTCTTCAGTTAAACTCTGAAAAGACAGAATGTCTGATCATTGCCCCTGATTAGTCAACAACTTGGTAAATTAACTTTTGCCGTCAAGTCAAACTTGAGGAATATGGGTGTTATATCTATATAAGATATATGTATATCTTTTGTGTTTTCTCATTTTTATTATCTTTCATCCTTAATTAAATCATATTTTGTTGTTTTGTTTTTAATGATCATTTTATGACTTTATGATTTGTTTGTTGTTCTTCATGAAGCACTTTGTGATTTTTCTTTCTGTGATAAGTGATATATAAATAAACTTGACTTACTTACCTTTTATTTTACTGTATTTTAGTGCAGACACACGTTTCTGTCTCTGTCCCATGCTGCTGGTGGCAGCAGGGCTCCTATGATGCTTTTCTCTCTCCACGAAGCCTTTTACCCGCTCAATCTCTCGCTCAGTCTCACAACTCTATTCCCCTTGTGCCACAATCTCTCACCTCACCACAAGATCTGTGTCATAAATCTTTCCCACCCCACACATCACATCCCCTGCTGCCCATTTACCTCCCCTACCACTCACTGTCGGCAAAAGCCCTATTAACCCCTTGCTAGGCTCTATAGTGTTGTTGAATAATTGAATGTGCCTCCAAGCACGTTGAAAAGGTACTTAAATAATGAATGAGATGGGTCGTTTTTTAAGGGTGGAAGAGCCCAGTGAATAATATAGCAAGCAAATCTGTAGTAAAAGAAACCTGTTGCATAAAAAAAAATCTTCTAGACCTGGACAGCTGTTTACTGGTGTGCTCCATCATTAGAGCTACACTAGTGAGACAACTTTTATTTAGATTTTTCTGCTTAGGGAAATAAACTGATAAATGTTGTCTTGAAAAAGGAAATACCTTCAGCTGAGTAAGGTTTTTTTGTCTTTGTCTCTTGTGGTCCTTATCTCAGTGATATGTTACTTTATTCATATAAATATCCACACTAAATAACACGAGCCAGTCCACATGGCCCAATGTGAAAATATAGCCTGATATATTTAAAATACAATAAAACAATTAACCCACATCATAACTAACAGGTTGCCTTCATCGGGGACATCAGTAACCTTTCGAATCCATTTGGGTTCCATCATGTTTCCTCTGTGCCCGTGTCTCCTGAGAACTTTGGTTTCCTTCCATATTTAAAGACTGCTGAGTTACATTATCTTGTGTTTACAAATTGAACATATGGATGCAAGTATATTGCAATGGCTGCTGGTTTATATCTGGATTATCTTTGCAGACCTGCACTGACTCTTTAACATGTTCACAGTGTCCTCAACACCTAATCCTGTTGATTGTCTTTTTAGAAGAAGAAGAAGAAGAAGAAGAAGAAGAAGAAGAAGAAGAAGAAGAAGAAACAGAACGTAATATTGTCCCAATCCCAATACTCGCACTTTCATCCTTGCACCCTTCAATTGCGTATTCCCGGCCAGGAGTGTGAGTGCGTAGGGTGTCACGATTCTCAATTGCGGAAGTTGACCACGCCCCTTTTGCACATTTGATCTGCACTTTAAGGCATAAGGGCATTACCCACAATCCATTGCTGTGTGGGAATTTTGAGAAGAAGAAGGTGCAAGTACAAGGCTCAAGTGACTTTTCTGAAAAATGAAAGAAGTTCATTTTAAGAGGATTCATGATATTTATTCATGCTCTAAATGTTGTCAAATAATTTTTTGTTTGTTTGAAAGTTGTTAAAAAAGATTTTTAAAAAAGTAGCACAAATGGCGACCGGCATGCGTTGCGGTTGATGACGCAATGCTCACTGTCCCAATTTGTTAATTATTTGCACACTTGTGTACTACGCACTCGAAGCCTTGCTGCACACTTCCTCTAAGTGTACTTCACAGAAGTATTGGGATTAGGCCTCAATCATTATGTGCAGCTATTATTTTAAAAAAAAGAAAATACAAACTTAAAGTATGTGGCTGTCATGAGTAAGTAGCTTTTTTTCTTTCTGGTCCCAGTGTGAAAAAAAAACAAAAACAAATGAGCATTCTTGTTTTAAATTCTCAGTTGCAGGTTTTATTTTCGGTTTCCTTTACTTCTACTTTTATTGACACCACCTGTTTAATGGGGGTTTTATCTTTTTTCCACGCATCCTCACAATTTAAAAATCGTGGACTTCTTCCAACCAACAGATTAGATAGTTGACAAACAGCTGCTCAACCATCCAATAAGACGATAGGTTGGTCAAGCTGGTGCTGGATTGTGATTTGGGCCCATCTTGGTGTATGTTGGCTTTACCCATCTTGACCAGGTCTCCCTTGAAAAGAAGATTTTTAATCTTGATGGGACTTCCTTCCTAGTTAAATAAAGGTTAAATAAATAAAAAAATTACATTTGTCTGTATTTTGTCTTTACTGTTTAGCAATAAAACAAAGAATCAAGAACGCACCAGGGATTTAAATCAGGCTGTTTTATAAAAGAAAATGAGGGACGATAAGCATCAGAAAGACAATATCAGAAAACCATCAAGGATCTTTTCTCACTGGAATGGAAGCAAGATTTAATGAACTAAAACAACTGCCTATAACAGGTAAAGGGGTGAAAAGGTTCTTTAAATAGTACATTGCTATGTAAATTTCTAGCTTCATTTCTATGAGCAACATTGTTTGCATCATCACTCTGTTTGATATGTTAGTATTAATGCATTCAGTATTTGTCCTATTTCTTTGGATCAGTGATGAAAGTTTTAAATAAATAAAAGTCACAGAAAGTTGGATGTCAGAGCACAAACACCCATAGATCTGTACTGCAGCTGGATCTGTGGTAGAGAGGACAGGTAGGAAAATAGATGGTTGGAGCAGCTTTGCCATTGGATCCCCCGTTGTGCAGCAGAGAGCAGATCTCAGTCTGGGGTCACAGCTACCGCTGAGAGCACACCTGGCGGCACAGATACAATCATTTCTCTACCTGAGAATGGGAAGAAAGTGATAAAGGAACACAGGAAGTGATGTTTGTGTCTCTGTTCTGGAAGAAGGTGACAGAAAAGGTGAAGGAGAGGAGAGGATGTGTGGTTGCATTACTCATGGTGCAATGGGAAACATCTGGTTGCATCATGTTATGGAGACTTTACACTTTGTCTTGTCTAGATTGTGTGAAGAAACAAAAATTTGCATTTCTTCAAATATTTAGCATAATTATTTTTTTTAGTTCAAAAGCAACTCTGCAATCTGAAGCTCTAACTCTTTGACATGTTGCTCTTTAGTTTCTTTTTCTGTCCAAGCATCTCCTGGTGGATCTAAATCAGGAAGCACTTAACTTCTTTGAGTAGACATCTACGCGAGACAAGTGCAAGATGACCTGGTTCAGCACCTTGTGGCATACCGCTGTCACCAAATCCAGCGTCAGGTCAGGCGGCACAGATGTCGCAGGACACTTTAATGGAAAACAATTAATCATTCATGAAGACACATTCCTGGAGCTCTGGGAAGGTCTTGCTGTGTGAAAATGTGATTGTACTTTGACAGTACAAAACTGTGGAAGAGTTTAAAAATAAAAGTAGATGAAAAGTGACATCTCTACATTTCGTCGGCTCTTAATTTAGCAACCAATGGCCCTGGCTTGTTGTTAAAGCACAGAAACAGGTTATCTGCTGCACAATATCTCATGTAAAACTCGCCAGGTTTCAATTAAAATGATCGCAACATGACATAAAAATGTGGCCTACCTGTTCTCTTTGATCTTATCAGACATTCATTACTGGAAATGGAGAAACTTGTGTTTGTTTTTGTAAGCAGCCTGGAGTGTGAGTCACTTGAGCTATGCTTGGTTGGTGCCTGCTCATTATCTGCCTGTATGACCTGCATTGTTACAGTGTGAGCCAGGCACTGTTTTGCAGCCTGTTTGGTGTTTTCACACTTGTTCTCATTCATTATAAATACAGACGGGGCTGCAATATTAATAAGCCTATGTGCCCAGGGTGCAGAGTTTATTTAAAGGTTCAGATTAAGGGGACAACAGAGGTGGCAGGACCTTTGTGAGTGTGTGTGCTTGTAATATTTTCATTCACTCATTCAACTTTATTTTTTATAGTTTAAACAAAAAAAGTACGAGTTTTATACATTTTTTTCTGCAGCCTTGCCTAATGTCTCTGGGTGAAATGCTAAACGTCAACACAAACCAGAAGAAAAGCATGAACTGGAGTGACATTATCTCAAGACATGGATTAGGACATTTGAGAGTAAATCGAGAGGAATTTCCTCCAGTTGAACCTTAATTCTTCATGAATAAAACTTTTCTTGTTTCCGTGGCAACATTTAAATCATCTTCCATCTATCGTTCCAGATGGAGCAAAGGGCATTTTAGAACACATAGGGTCACAAAATTTCAAATTGAATGCTACTTCTGGCTTCTGTTTGTCTGAAAGGTTTTTGTGATTGAACGCAGGCCAATTTAGACCGACACACATCGGCGGACTTTTCCAAAATGCCATGCAACCTTTGACTTAAAAGGGCTGATCAAAAGCATTTCCTACCTTCTTAGTTTATAATTTCCCTGCTACATGTGGTGCATTCCTGTTAAATGACATTATTGAGGGGCTTTGGGAGCAGTGAGACAGTTTATAGCATGTGGATTTTATTGAAGCGGACGCGATCGTAGAGAGAAGAGGCAGTCCAGATGATGCAGTTTCATTTGAATGTGACTGAGAGAACTTTTCTTAAAAATAAACATGTGACAGAAGCAGCAGTGCATAGAAATGTCAAGTTGTTGGGTTTGGGGTGATCTATTTGATCATTTGTTCTCTTTTGATTGGTTTGAGTTTTGAATGTTTTACAGTCAGGCTTTCCTTAAAGGGATTTTCCACCCCTAAGTAAAATTTAGTCTGTGGCCATATTCCCCATTGTAGGAAAAAACATGCCACAGTCATTCTCCTAATCTAATAGCATCATGTTAGCTTTAGCATAAACAATGTAAGTGAATGGTAACAGCTAGCATTTTGTGTGAAAAAGTCCTGAAAATGACTCAATAATGATCCTAATGTTTCTTGGTGACATCAATAATCACATCAACTGCAAATGAAAATAATAAGTTATTACAGGAGCTGATTTAGACTTGGAACTCCTTTACGACAAAGCACGACTGTAAGCTGCCATTGCAAGGTGCAAGGAGACGATGCAGCGAGCCCTAAATTGCTCAAAACATGCCATTTACTGTTTTACAGTAAACCCAATGACAGTAAAAGGTGAGTTTTGAGGCTGCTGTGTCTTATCCTTTCACCTTAAAGCGGCTTTGTCGTAATGTAGTCCCAAGTCTAAATCAGCTCCTGTAATTCCTTTGTGTTACTTATTATTTTCATTTGCAATCAGTAAGATTTTTGAGATCACCAAGAAAAATTTGGATCATTATTAAGAAATTTTCATGACTTTTTCACTTGAAGTGCTAGCTGTTACCATTCAATTACATTGTTTATGCTAAGCTAAAGCTAATGGAATACTGCCAGATTAGGAGAATGACTGGGCTGGTTACAACATGCTTTTCCCCACTTATCTAACGCTGGGGAATATGGCAATAGACTAAAATTCATTTAGGGGTGGAACATCCCTCCAATTGTTGTTCAGTTGATTCACTCCTGATTCTCATCAAGTCATCATTCAAGCTGTTTGTCATTTAGTGATCAGCCTCCCAGCACATGTAGTCCTTTGTTTTTTCTTTACTTTGCCTCTCTGCTGTTGTTTTTGTGCTCAAATATTATTTTACATCATACTCAGTCTTTGTTTTCTTAAACATGTTCTCATTCATCTTTAACCCTAAAATTTGCACTTTTAATCTATATTACAACAAGCACTTGACCACAACAAAGCTCTTGTCTAATAACGACCTAAAATTCCACCAGTGAATTAGCACTATCATAAACTATTAACACACAGGAAATGATTTCACATTCATATGTGAAACATACATTCATTTTTATGTATCAAATATGTATGTATGGGTGTATGAAGTACCTGTTGTATTTACTGGTGTGGAGACACTCTAGACCTCTGTAGATATTTTGGGGGCAGGCTAAAAACCATTTAAACATGCAGCAACACTGAAGTTTAGTTTAATTCTCTCCATACAATTTTTCAAAGTGAAATTAAATAACCTTAACTCTAGCACAAAAGTCAACTGATGTAGTATTGAAATGCCAATTTAAATGTCAGTTTGAAAATACATGTCAATGTTTCTGGAAGAGAAATAACAGGAATCTGATTGACATACAGCTGCAGGTCTTTGGTGCCAGGCCACTGAATAAATAGATGCTGTGATAATAAAAGTTACCAAACAAGGAGAAAACTAAATGGCATGGGAACAACCCGTCTAAAGACACAGGTGCAATTTTTTTTTTTCTGCGAAGACTGATCAAATACCAAGTGGGATTATTTTAGGCTTATATATTTTAAAAACACATTCATATTGAGTTAATGTGGTGTTTCTGAAGGTTCCTTCTTGCTCTCTAATCTGAATGCAACTTAAAGGTTGTCTGTAAAAGTCTAAGAAGCATTTAATCATTTGGCTTTGACATCTGAATCTTCTCAGCCATCACACTTTCTAAGATGCTACCTTATTGATGCATGCAGTCACAATAAATGAGACACTTCATTTGATAGTAAACATATGCTCCAGGTCAACAGTTCACAGTGTTTGGTTCTGAGAAGAAAGGCACCCGTCCAACAGCAAAAAAAAAAAAAAAAAAGAATAAAGCCAATTTGAAGGAGCAGAACTTACACAGATGTTCCACAGATCCTTACATGTAAGATTAAACTCACATTCAGAATTATTAAATCCAAGGTTTCATCCTCAAATGACCTCCTAAACTCTCTTTATTAAACATGAGTTTCCATACATGGTAAATCTCAAGGTTATGTGTCGAATCCAATGAATTCAGCACTTATCAGATCATTTTCCTGGATGAATCAGAGCGAGCATGTTTCAGCACGAGTGCATGAGAGGTTCCTTTTTATTCTTTCCTCAAATCTTGTTTCAATGGACCGGCCAAAGCTAGCAGCCATGTCAAGGATACGTACCGGTTCCAGAGACAGGTCTGTACGCCGCTCTGATGTCACGGCCATTTTACTTTTATTTGTTGGACAGAGGCTCACGAAGGACTTTACCAACAGGTTACAAACACTTAGAGGTATTAGAGAATTGGAGTCCATGTGTTGTTGGTTTATGAAGAAGCTGCTGGATTTTATATTTGTGAATGATGGCAAACATACAGCAGTATTCAAACTCTGTCTTATTGAAAGCTATCGTAAGTGTTTTTATGACATTGCATTCCATGGCTGAAGCTCTTTAACAACCATATGGAAACAGCTAAAGTCCAACTCTGATGTTTATCTACTAGTTTATATTACAGTTTGCAATGTAGAGGAAAGCGTTGGCGGTTAGCCCAAAGAAACTCCAACATGACCTGCAGCCCTCATCCTGTTGCCATGTTTCTGACAAGAATAATAACTAATGTTTAGATTAGTGCTGTGGAAAGCATAATTACTTTATGGACGATCTGATGATTGCTCGTTAAACAGCCCTTTGACCAATTTTTCCAAATACGGAGCCTCGAACTAAAAAAAGTGATGTTTCTATTTATGTGAAGATCTAAAGCAAACCCTCCTTGGATTCTCCTGGGCCTTTCGGACGCGGATCCCTGATCTATTGTCTCTTTCGCAGCAGATCGATTATAGTTGAGAAGTTCATTATCCAGGACAAATCCATACACGTCTGCGCCACGTCATCAGTCGTTGCTCTCCTCTGCTTTCTTGCCCTGCCTTTTAATTGGCCTTCCGTCATCAGTCATCTTGACTGCGCTTGTTCCTTTATCCACTCTGTCATTCCAGTTTAATGACACAAAGGCTAATTTTACACCCACCAGTCGTTCCATTTAATTACTGACTGTCCAGACTCCTCTGGCTCAATCAATAACAACCATGCTGAGACGGGGAGAAGCTTTGGGAAAAATGTCCGGGCTTGATTTAGGAGGGGAAAGATGATCCTTCATTTTATTACATAAGGTTGGTTAGCAGAAGCAAGTAGCACTGAGCTAATTGGTCATCAGGGATAACTTATGCAATGTCTTGGGCTTACTGTCGTCCACATCACACGTTGTCAAACAGGTTTCACTGATATCTATCCCCATAGCATTACTTATGTAGATTCTGCCAGTAAGATGAAATAATTTCACTTACTGCACGTGCAAATCATTTTCCCTTTGGAATTTTGTAAATGAAGAGAAAACCTTATATTATTTATACTGCCATCTTGACTTCCAGTGGCACCTCCAGAAAATGTGTGTACGGGGAGCAGTGAAAATGTTAGGGTGTCACACCAAATTGTGATGACTCTGGGAGGATTTAGGCTGTGATGATGCATTGCATGCTCCTTCATTCTTTTTCATAAAAAAAACAAAAAATAACACAATACACACAATTTCAATTATTATTTCTAAATTTATTGTTTTAGCATTTTAGAACAGTTTAATTTGCATGTTTTGTTGCTATCTTAGCATCCACAAAAACTATTGACATATATACATTTTTAGAAAATGGTGAGCCTTAACAACATTTATTTAAATTATGATTTATTTGCTCAATAATTATAAATGTATTTATGTTTACAATTATGTCTGGATTAATTTATGGTTTGTGTGAACATGAATATGAATCATTAAGGGGGCAGTCTTCCTTGGGGGGGTTAGTGGGAAGACCAACAGTTTTTCAGGGGTGTCCATGGGCCCCTCGGGCCACCCCTTGGGGGCACCACTGCTATAGTGACGTAACATTCACAAACAAATCTAATCTTTTGAACGGCTCTTCAAAATGAACAATGAGAATCGATTTCTTGTAAATAACCGTTCATTTCATCTATCAGTAACCAAATTAGTGCTTCACCCACCCCCCTCGCACTCTCACCGCTCCCACGAAGATCACTTTGCTCAAAAGAGCCAATTTTTTGAACGTCTCTTTGCGATAACTGCCTCCCAAAAGATCAGCTCCCTTCAAAGAGCCGTAAGTCCCATCACTGTTGCCTTGATATCTAAAGTGTTTGATTTATTTGGGAAGAAATGACAAACCCTGAGAGAAAAAGGTGTATGTTAAAATGTGCTTACATTCCTATTTCCTTGTGTGGACTGATATTTTAGTAATTCAGTTTTAGTGACCATCACCCTGCAGTGTTGTTTTGAACGTGTAAAAGAAAATCAAATTTCAGAGACATTGAGTCGAGCAGTAATTAATGCTTCTTGGGTTTGTATTGTCTGGCGGTCACAAAGAGCTTGGGATGATTTGATTACAGGCATTACAAGTGGACTCAAGAATGGAAATAATCCCCGTCCTCCACGGCCTCAGACCTCAACAAATTGATGGAATGTAGTGCAATCAATGAACCTTTTTCTAAAGACATTCATTAAAAGTAAATAAAAATACATATTAAACCAGCAGATTGATGTTACTGGTGAGCTTATTATTATTTTTAATTCTAAATACTTTTTATTTCTTCTACTCCCCTCCCCCCCCCCCCCCCCCCCAAAAAAAAAATAGATTAATGGTCTCCCTAATAAATTATACTGTATGTCATGTCCTGTGTCCTGTCCATGTCATACCCCATCTCCCTTGTCTCCGGTGCACTTACTCCACTTCCTGTCATAGTTATCAGTCCTGCCATTTCCAATTCCCCAGCCTCTTAGCATTATTTTATTTCTCTTTAGTTTTCTCTTTATCTTTATTAAGCCTTAGTGTTGTTAAGTCCCTGTTTGTTTAGTATCCTTTTGTGTCAGTGACCTTTGACCCCTGTGCTTCCTTACCAGTTGTTTTGTTCTTCTATAGTTATTCATTGTTCTGTTGGTTATTCCTCAGTTAGCTTCTGTTTCCCTTTAGCCTCCTTATTCTGCCTCCATTTCCCATAGTTCTGTTCTGTCAGTGTCTTTGTGTTTTCCCCCCAGTGCCCTGTTAACCAGTCACACCTGCAGCAGATCAGTAATCATCACACCTGTTCCCTCATCACTGCCTCAGTATATTTATACCTAGCTCTGTTCATTGTTGGTTCCTTGTGTTTATGTTTGTGCTCCTCCTATATATAATGTATATATATATATATATATATATATATATATATATATATATATATATATATATATATATATATATATATATATATATGCGCACCTAACTTAACACTTTTTTAAGACGTACATTTCATTGGTTAATATTTATTTTTAAATGTATATTTTTTGACTTTCCAGCATATCTAAAAATGTATGTGGTGCGTACGAGAGGTCAGTATACCACTAGATTTAATGAACAATTGTCTTTTTGGTACCTAGTTTTAAGAAAGAAGTGGGAAGGCGTTTAGTGTCAAAGCCCCACTGGACTGGAATAATCTTCCAATTGATAAACGTTCTATTACTTCTTTTCGATTATTTAGGAACACTGTTAATTTACATGTCTTACCCTCTTGTAACTGTTTTTAAGTTATTACTTGTTAGTTTGAAGGAATCTGGTTATGTTAATGTGGTTCAGTTTGCATAGTTTTGTATCGTTATAGCTAAAATTTTATTTGTTCATTTCTTTAATCATTTTTTATTTTATCTATTTTTTATTACTATTTTATTTTATTATTATTTTTAGTTACCCGTTGTCTTGCTGTCTCTCAATTTTCATGTTGTTTTGATCGAGGACCCTCTTGAAAACGAGCTGCTCCATCTCAAAAGGCTTTATCCTCGGAAAATATAAGTAAACATATAAAATAATAAATAAATAAATTGAAGTAGTAGTCATTAAACACAAATATTGGTTAAAGTTTAAGTATGCAAATATTACATTTTTTATGGGGTGGGGGTTTGGGGGGACCCTGCATTTATTGGTTTATAAATGTTTATATCGCTAGTGGAAATCAAGTGTTAGACTACATCAGATATCTGTTTAAAAAGCTGCTGTCAAACATCCCTAATGAATTTATTTTTGGCAGATCTAACTTGAGTATAGAATTCTCAAGAAATCCTGAACTTGCATTCTCGTAAGCTCTGACATTAAGCACTTTATTAATCATTCTTTAACTTTTTAGTTTTTAGATTCATAATAATGTTGCTCTTAAAACAAATAACATGCCAAGAAAGGAAAATGAGTCAGATTCAGAGCCTGTTTGACTAAGTATAGTATGTTTCTTCTCACAAAATATGTTTTACTTGTTTAATGCAGGTTTACATGCATGCAAGTGTGGTGCTGGAACCACTGGCTGATAATGAGTCAGTTACTTGGGACCAATGGGAGATGATGGGTCTGCACGGAGCTACGAACTGATGTAAGGAACCCGTGGCTGTGGCAGCGCTAATGGTAAGTGAGAGGTAATTAAGGAGTGATGACTGGTGTGTAGATCTCCATCCGGTGAACAGAGCGGGGAGCCAGCCTCCCCATTGCCTCATTTATCATCATCTGCTTAGCAGGCGACTCGGAGTCAGGACAAACAGAACGATCCCCCTCCATCTTTCTCCTACTTTCTGTCTCTGTCTCGTACGTCTACTCTTCCCCATCTCTTGCTACTTACCCCGTGTGTAGCACTTCCATCTCTCCGCCGTGTTCTGTATTTAATCAACTTCTGTGTCATCTGTATTCCCTTTCATCTCTTCATTGTGCTTCCCTGTCTTGCCTTTACCACCTGTCACACCTTTCCTTCAGTCCCTTACTTTCATTTTCCATTTGATAGTTCTAGCTCCATTTGCTTCTCTTCTTTTTACTTTCACATCAGCTTATTGTGTTCCACCTTGCCCCTGTCTTTTGGTCCCGCTCCATCCATTTACTCAACGTGCTTTGCCTTCATTGCTTTGGTGGTTTCCTCCCTTCGTTTCCGCCTGCAATTTCTGTCTTCTGTTTTCTGTCCTTCCCACCAAAACCTCACCGTGACCTTGGATGTTTTTCATTTTTCCTCTTTCTTTTCCAATTTGTCTTTTCATTCCTCACTGGGGCTTTTTTACTGGTCACATTGGAACTTTTGTAACCCCAATTTTATAGTTTTTGTTATATTTCTGTACAATTAGTCTTGTAACTTGTTGATTTTAACAAGAAGTACCTTACCTGGCTTTAAGAGGATTTTCAGGTGATGGACATATCCATATGCAGCATTCTGATCTGTTTACTTCACTCTGTGACCAAATTCTTTAGGCACTTTATGAGCAAATGTTTAGGACTCAGAGTGACATCTCACTGCCAACTCAGCTGGTGCTTCTATCTAAGTAGTTTTTAGAATAGAATAGACTTTATTGATCACACGGTGGGGAAATTCACTCATTAAAGCAGCCTGTACACTTAGAGGATAGGAGAAATAATACAGGTAAATACACAAAGGCAGTAGGCTAATATTGTAACCTTCAGCAATTAAAATGTGTTTGATTTTTCCAGAAAAAACTCTTTTTAACTGTTAGAGGGATAGTTCAGATTGTTGTTTTGATGGGTTTTTGCTGTCATGAGTGCAGCACAGATCCAGTTGATTTGATTGGAAGTAAAATCAGGGATGCTTTTATTTTGAAATGAGTGACTCTGATGAACTCGCTGCCAGTGTGGCAACTTTAGCGTTTTTGGCTCATTAAAGCTGGATACCTATCAACAAACACCAGTCTAAATCTTTATTTTTGACATGACTTTGTTCTTTATCCCTTAACACCTGCAGCTCACTCAGGTGAATACTTTTTATTTCATATTGCCACTTTCTGTGTCCATCTTTAGTTTGTGCAGTGCAGTCAGACACTAATAAATGCTGAATGCTCCGACCAAGACCACAGCTTTGCTAGCACACTAATTTTGTTGTTTGCTTTGTTAATATCATGCTGAGAAGGAGTCGATAGTGGGGTGCACGAAGGCCAAGCTTGCACTTGTGCATCACAAATGTTAGTGAATTTGTCTAACAGTGTTTTACCTGCAGCAGGTATCACTCAGAGCAATTTTAGTTCAGTGAATCAGGTAAATTTTCTCAAGCTAAAATCTACTAAAACAAGATACCATTGAAAATGTATTATAGCTAAATGAAATCATACGTTGAGCTGCATGGTGGAGCAGTTGCCTCACAGCTAGTGGGTTGCAGGTTTGAATCCTGGCTGCTGCCTTTCTGCGCTGAGATAGCATGTCATGCATGCCCTGAAACCCAATGGGTGTAAAATGAAGGTAACAAAAGAAACCACATAAAAAATACTGTCTCCGTGTAACTATCTGATGCAAAAGTAATACAAAGCAAAAAGACACAGAACTGTTGGCCTGGATAACATCTTGAGCGTCTGGCTGTTAAAGATGTTTTTGCTCCTCTTTTCTACTAGCCGTTAACTCACTTGTGGAATTTTCTTCTTGATTCTCCAACACTGCTCTGACTGTTATCTATTTAACACATGCCACTGAGAATAACTGTGTAAAACCCCACCAAAAAAAAAACTGAACTACCCATGGACTCCCTGCAAACATTCAACGTTGCATAGACATGCAGATCATGTCTATATTGAGTCCGTCGGTGTAGACCATGTACGACGTCCTAACTAGGTCTTTGCACAGTGGGAAATCACCATCAGTCACAATGGGGTTTGTTGAAGCTAGTTTGTGCTAATTTCTCCAGCGACTGTGAAGACAATGACCCGTGCTTCAGCTGCGAGTCTATCCTAATACATCATATTCTTTGCCGTGATGGTTTAGAGCAGGGTGCCACATATTTGACATATTTCATGTTTATACAAAGGGATTGACCTTTCCACTGGGGCAATCCAATCTCTTTATGTTTGTCATTTTGCTTTTATCACATCTAATAAATAACAGTTTCAGAGTTCAAGTCCACTAGTGACTCTGGAAGCTCTGAAACATGATAAATTTGGATTGGAATAAAAATTCATGCCTGAAGGAGTTCTGCTGTGTGGTGGAGTTGCTAATGCTAACGGTTAGCTTCTATTAGCCGAGACGTTCTCTGCTGTTTCCTGGACGCTAAACCAACAACAGCCTTCCCCGTCGTGAGTCAAGATGGGTGAGTCCATGAATGTTAAGTGACAGTGTGATGTAGATTTGTCAGGATTTTCAAATCCTAGCGTTTCACCATCTATTTTCTATCAGAAGCTAATGCAGGAGATAGGTGTAGGAGACAATTTTTATGTTCAGCCTGCATGAAAAACTCAGAGTGACTGATTATAATCAGAAATAAGATTTAAAAAAAAATAATTTTTCAGTGTTCCACACCTTTAAACATTGATAGGCAACTTTAATGGCTTCAAAAATGCGTTTTTTAGAGCCTCAAATACGATTGTTTTCTTTTCACAGATGCTTGATGGATGAAACCTCATTTGAAAAATGTGTCAGCTCAAAAAGTTGCTATTTATCACAAACCGAGCCAAATTGATTAAAGTTTCTTTCTGGTGCACAGCTGGTATTAATTAAAGAAATCTCTTGTCGTACAACGGTAACAGCGTGTCAAGAACCTGGCAGGGATACAGACAGCTACAGAGCCAATATCAATAATTGGCTTAAACAGGTGACAGAGAAAAACTGGATAAAAAAAAGAAATACAAGAGGCATGGACTTAACTCCAGGGCGTGACACGCAAACAGATCTAATTTGTAGCTGAATGTAATTTGTATCGCGTCTGACTGGTGGCAGTTGTTAGAGACGCAGAAAACAGATACACTCAGGTACCTAATTTATCACTCCAAAGTTTACCCCCTCCCTCCACTTGGATATCCCACAGTGCTCTCATTTGTGTTACAACTAGGTGAAAATTATGGGTTATGGAACCACAACAATCACATTTTTCAATCTCCAGTGATTCCTCGGATGAAAAGCAAAACAGCTTTTTACAAGTCTGCAAACTACATTTGTGGTTAAAAAAAATCCACATTTTGCTTTAAAGGTGCGGTTCACTGAAAAACCATTATTATTTTTGATTATAATAATTGGTCACTCTGAGTTTTTCATGCAGGCTGAACGTGAAATTAGCCTCCTACACATATCTCCTGCATTAGCTTCTTGGCTCACGTTGGCTCACATTGGGGAAGACTGTTGTTGGTTTAGCATCCAGGAAATAGCAGACAAAGTCTTGGCTAGTAGAAGCTAACCATTAGCATTAGCAACTCCACACAGCAGAACTCCTTCAGGCTTTTGTTATTTGTGGAGATAAAACATCAACGCAGCAAAGCAAACGGAGTCAGTGGTAGAGCCGCATTAAAATGTGTTTTTTAGTTGGGTAAACACCTTCCTCAGTAGAAATGAATGCACTGGGGGCAAATGGAGACCAATTTAAGATGGCGGCCGGCCACTACGACAGCTACAATAGACAGCGCCAGTCCACGGGGCGTCTATGTATATATGTATGTGGAGCTGCGTTGCTGTTAGCCAATCAGAGGTGAGATGTCCAAATATCAGGAAATAAGACTCCAAAACATGTCGTCTGAAGCTCAGCTGTGATGTGGCAACTTATAGTTCTTGAAAATGGTGCACCGGTATATTTTTTCTCCCCTGAGTATGACTTTCAAGGCATTCATTCCTGCTAGAGACCACTGAAAGTGTATTGATTAAACAAGTGAACCACCCCTTTAAACAAAAAAAATAAATACATTTTGGGAAATTAAACATAACATTTTAACACAGACTGATTCTCATCCACCTAAATTTCTTACGGTCTCCCGTGGTGTTCTGCTGTGTGTCCGCTCCCCCCACACACACACGAGTGTTTTCTCCTAAACGCATTAGCTCCAGTCTCATTGTTGGCTAAAGCTGTCCCTCAAGGTTTTCCCCACCTTGCCACGATTAGGAGTTGCTCTCAGCATCGATTAAAGCTCCAGCTTTAGGTGAAAGCCTATGACAGGCCACCATGATGGCTGTCACCTCCAACACGCAGGACCGGCGTGAGGAGATAAAAATACACAGCTGCTTAAACCTCACTGTTGACATTTCATTCAGTGACATTGTGCTCCTATCAGGCTGAGACACTGTAATAGTGGATGTACCTGTAATAACTGTCCACTAGTTCACTGAACCCAAACCCTGGAATAACAGAGCCGTCACAACAAATCTAACACAGAAACAACAGATTGTAACTGAGAGGAACTGAAGGCTGTCATTTGGTGGCTATTTTTTTGTTTTGTCTCTGTTTTTAGATTTTTATGTGTGTGAAACAAAATGTTAGTGACAGAAATAGAAAGTAATAGTTAAGTTATAACGCGTATACGCTAAATCAGTGATGCAAACTCTTCAGGTCTACTTCTGTGTATTTTGGAGGTACTTTCTAAGGCAGCGGGTCATAAATAAACACCAACCACCGTGTTTCCACTATAGGAGTTTCTGGGAGGGGGAAGGTAAATATGATGGCTCGGCCCTGTCAGCTGTTCTCCATACAAAATCAGCACTTTCACGGCTTTGCTATAATGTCAGCATATAGCGTGTGTTTTAGCAGTGAGTAACGTCACTGATCAGTGACAAAAGGCGCCCACGGATGTTAAAGGTGTGGAAGACTCGTTTAATTAATGCATTTGCAGTGGTCTGAAGTAGGAATGAATGCCTTGTAAGTCATACTCAGGGGGAAAAAAGCTCTGGTGCACCTGTTTCAGGAACTAGAAGATTGCCACATCAGAGGAGAGCTTTAGACGACAGGATTTGGAGTTTTATTTCCTGATATTTGGACATCTTTCCTCAGACTGGATAACAGCAGCGTGACTCTACCACTGACTCTGTTTGCTCTGTAACATTGATGCTTTATCTCCACAAATAACACAAGCCTGAAGGAGTTCTGCTGTGTGGTGGAGTTGCTAATGCTAACGGTTAGCTTCTACTAGCCGAGATGTTCTCTGCTGTTTCCTGGACGCTAAACCAACAACAGCCTTCCCCGTCGTGAGTCAAGATGGGCGAGTCCATGAATGTTAAGTGACAGTGTGACGTAGATCTGTCAGGCTTTTCAAATCCTAGAGTTTCACCATCTATTTTCTATCAGAAGCTAATGCAGGAGATAGGTGTAGGAGACTATTTTCCTGTTCAGCCTGCATAAAAAAACTCAGAGTGACCGATAATAATCAGAAATATTTTCAGTGTTCTACACCTTTAATAACATAAAAGGCTTTATTCTGTTAAAGGAGTCATCACCTATAATACCGTGGATATCTATGTCCTATTATAGTCTTTTAGGCCATTAAAATAAATTGGATTGGAAACAAATTAAAAATGTGCTTTTCTGATACTTTTATGTAAAGGGCATATTTTCTCGCGAGATCACACGCGATATTTCGGCTGTGCGCAGGACTGAGGCGCGCGTTGATTGGTGGAAGGAAGCAGGAAGAAGCTTCAGCATCTTGCTCCAAAATAACAAAAGTTATAACTGAACCCGACCTGGCAGTGACCTACGGGATCCTACCAGCCCTTACCTCATGTGTAATGACTTCCTCGCTTGTTGTTTATTTTTGTTTTTCAGCGAAACGCCGTAAACCGGAAAATGATGGGCGTGGCATTGGAGATCTGTAAACAGTCTAGAGCCCTTTTTATAAGACACACCATGCCGGCAAATCAGTGCAATATTGCCGCAACGTGTTTCTTATGAACGCACTATGGCGGCATCACGTTGCGGGAATTTTGCGGCATTCGTGCCGCCACGCTTGGTAGTAATATTGCGGTAATATTGCGGCTTCGCCGGTCTTATAAACGCACATTAAGCCTTGGCGCAAAAGAGGGAGGTGTCATGACCACGTGATGAATTAATGCTGCGCTCCGGCCGGGAACTTTATTAAAAATGAAAGTAAACATGTGCTTAAGTTTCACGTTTGTAAACAGAACCAGCTGAGATGATTAACTGGACCGATGCGGTGCTCCGGGAGCTTCTCTCTGTTAGATCTGCAGCTCAGATCATCTGACAGCTCACAGGGATGGTGGAGCACACACACCTGTAGCTGGTTGTTAAAATAAAAACTTAAGGAGCGCTGCTTCGATCGCAATAAAAGGCAAGTTATGTCCAAAATACACGGAAGTCCGCGACAGTGCAGAGACCGCCCCCATACCTCCTTTTTGCCGCCATCGCGTAATCTTTTATAAAATGGACATGATTGCGCAACATTACCGCCACGGTCTGAGCGCTTATAAACGACCTAACGCTCCCTGATGCCGCATCGGCGTTGCGGCAAATTGGCGGCATTGTTTTATAAAAGAGGCTTAAATGGGACAAAGCAAGCTAAACAGCCTGGCATTGGCTCATCATGCTGTTGTGAAGATCGAATACACAAACCGAGTGGACTTTTTTTCCCATAACATGGATCAGCAACAGTAAGACATAATTTATGCGTTTCACATTATGAAATGAGCTTTGTTGTGCTGGTTTGTTCACTGCTGGTTCATATTTGTTTATATTCGGCCTTTGTGTCGGCATATAGGCCAGAGCTCAAGTTCTCGTTTTGGGATGTGCGTGCTCGTGGGGTGCATGTGAGCTGGTTGAAGAAGGCAAGAGTAAACAAACGCTTCAATGTTAAATATCAGCTTCTCGGCCAGTGAAAAATCATTATGAAGCCATTATATACATTTCATATACAAGTGGAAAAGTGAAAATTTCAGGTGATGACTCCTTTAAAGTATGCTGTAATTTAATCCATTCAGGGGACAGAGAGAGGGCTGTGTAAATGTAAATGTAAAAAACGGCATTCAGTGATCGCAAGAAAAATTTCTTTTTGTTTTTACGATGCTCTGTAGGAGATCACAAAGTGGGATTTCTGCAGCATTTTTCAGCATTGGGAGTTTCAAAACTGCATTTGTTAAAATTTGATTCTGCTTTCACACCAACTTTTCCAATTTTACAAATGCTGGTTGTTTGGCGATGTCTGCCTATATAATTTCCTACTGAGTTATAACCAATCAGTGTGAGATAACCACAAGTCCCACGCAGCGACTCTACTGAACTGCCACACTTCCCTGGGTCCTCCATTCGTTACACACTCACATATTTAGCAGCAGAACACCACTGGTGTGAGAGGTTCACGGGCACGGCTCAATAATGTCAGAGAAGGAGAAACAGCCGGTTGCTACCACTTCAACTTTAGGACAAACTACCAGAGTCCCAAAAAGAAAAACATCATTTGAAGTCACGGACAACAGAAGACATTGGACCTAGAAAATGGCGACTGGTGTTTAGCGCTCTCTTGCTTCCTCTAACAAACTGCAGAAACCAATAAAACGCCTAAATCCAGCTCAAACCAAATGGATGGGTAAAGACAACTGAAATCCTGTTGTTTTTTAAATCTCCCATGGAAGATATCACAGGCAGGAAAATGAAAAATGAAAAATTGTTCTTAAAAATCTTCTAAAGATTATAAAAAATGTTTACAGTCATGGACTTTTAACAGTAGTTCCTCAAACCATTGAAGAATGCTCTTTTAAAATAAAATAAAATGGTTCTAGTACATAAAAAATGACTGAAACCAGACTAACTGTTCACAAAATGAAATGTAAAAGCAGGATTGTACCTTGTGTGATGATAGATACCCTCCTAACGCCAGCTCAGCCTCTAAGACTTGTGTTGACAAGAACCACAAAGAGTCAATTTATTAAATTACTGCATGTCAAATTTTATTCATCTGAGAAAGGCTCTCATCTGCACACTTATCAGCCATCCCATAATAGCCTAATAGCTACTGTAAATTTGCTCATATCAGATGGCAGGCGTTCATTTGGAAAATGACTGTCTTAATCTATATTTCATCAACAGGAATGGAGATATTAATAGTAGATATTCTTATTAGACCTCATCAAGACTCCCAATGCGAGGCTGGTGTTAGACTTCCAGAGAACGGTTCTTTGGAATTAGGATGGAAACGTTCCCTTTCCTCCTCCCTTCGGTCTGTGGAGTACAGTAACAATGCTCAGCTGGTTTGTGGCATTTCCAAACCTCTGACTTAAACACACGTTTTAGATTGAGGGGAGCTTAGAAAACACACATCTGCCTCATGATTGGAGCGAGTACAGATGGCTCTCAGATCAAGGTCTGTTTCATTTTGGCTGAAACTGATTAAGACTTCAATAAAGGGACTGACTTCATACTTTAGCTGCTTTACAAAACTTCGACCTATCTGCTGCATCTCAGCCGAGGAACGATCCCACGCTTAGTTGTCAGTTGATAAGTTTAATGTCCCAGAACATTCTGTCCAGGAAACATGTGTAGAAAGATCCATAAAAGGACCCCAAAGCCCCACAGAGCTCTAATCAAGTCAGTCAGAAGTTCTGAAGACAAATTAGTGTCAGACAATTTTGTAAATCTTAAGAAACTAAAAAAACTGATTTAAACTACGGCTGACTAGGCAGCAACATTTCTCTAATGGACATCTGGTGGAGCCTGCCTCTCGTCATGCTGCTTCACCTCTTGCAGTCTTTTTCTCCTCTACTGTCAGCCTCAGCCCGGTCTTATCTGCTACAGCCACACCTCTCCTCCATCCCCAACACTTATCTCTAATGCCAGTGTTCGTCATGCATCCGTAACTTTGAGAAAGATGGGACATTTCACGGTGAAAATGCCACGCGCCGCTCCAGATCTCACACCTGGATGATTTCTGTGGACAACAATCTTGATACTAAAGAGTTTCGGTCCCCATCCTGGACAAGGCGGTTGATCTTATCCCAGTGGGGGGGCTTTTATGTGTTTACTTGTGCAACTCTGACACACATCGTGTGTTTGTTAACACTCGGACATTATTCTGTTTCATGACATACCAAACAAACTGTCTAATGCTGTTTTTTAAGATTTGTTTTAATTCAGGTTTGCATTTTCAATTTTTCTCATTTTACTCCTGTTTCACTTCAGTTGATGCTACTTACAGTTTTTCTCGATTGCTAAGACACATTTGTTGAAAGCTGCTCTCCCTTTCTCTAACTTGTGAACACAAAACCCAAAGCTTCTAAGCTAAATCCCCAAAACCTCAGACTCTTCTTGCAAAACCAAACTTTCACCTCAAAACAGTTCAATCTGTGCTCAAAACTGAACTATGTTGTCAAATCTGCCCCGAGTCAATCAAAATGACAGTCACTACTGAACAGTCACTAAACACTACGTAGAAAAAATCAGGACATGAAGATGGAGAAATAAATGTTTACTGTTCACTGTAGGTGAAATGCATGTTGCAAAACAAAAATAACTGTGCATTTATACAAAAAGACAAAGCAACACAGAGATCTTATCTTCCTGCTAAAAACCCTCAGAAACCAGAACATTAAAACCCAACAGTTTAAAAAGTGACCCTAAGGGAGCCCCCCTCCTCTACCAGACAGAGAACCTGTCCGATCCCCCACAGAGCTCTAAAAGTGTCCAGGTTACCAGTGAGTTCATAAAAAGCATGTTCGATTTTCAGTCGAGCTTCCACCAGGCCTTTGAAGCTGCGCTCCACATCAGTCCAGCTCTGTCCCAGCGTCTTGTTCTTTCTTGTTTTCCAGGTTGCCAGTGTTGCATTTGCAAACAAAAAGTTAATTAGCAGCAATGTCCGTTTCTTTTTAACATTGTACTTTGGACCAAAAACAAATAATGAGGTAGTTAAAACCTCTCCCAGAGCGCTAACCCACTGTTCTAGAACCCTAAACATTCCTGACAGCCTAGAGCAGGACAGTACTAGATGTTCCAGGGTCTCTGTTTGATTACAGAAGGGACAACCCTCCCCAGTGCTGGGATCAAAGTGGGCTCTGTGTCTGTTCGTAGCTAATGCTCCATGTATGATCCTCCACTGGAGGTCGGCCATCCGTTTTTCAACTGGAGGCCTATACAGGATCCTCCAACTGCCTTTAGGGGTACAGTCTGACGCAAACACCTGAGTCCACCTCGACTCTCTGACTCCAGTCAAAGAGCGCCTGTTCAGAACCTTCACACAAGTGTGATGAAGCTGCTTCTTCCCACAAGAATGGAAGGAGCCCAACACAGGAGTGTTCAGGTTCAGGAGAACACCACTCTCCTCCTGCCAACCATCAACAGCTGGTCTAACCTCCAGAGAGGGAAACTGGTACTCACAGTCATCATCCCATTGGTCAGACAGAGCACAGTTCTCAACAGACTACAACAAGACTCTCAGTGGCACAGACAGAGACCTCCAGACCTCCTCCACCACTCTCTTCATCAGTCTGGTGGACCTGACATCCACTCGCTCACTCAGGGCTCCAGTTGAGACGTTCCGCAGGTGACCAAGCTTGATGAGCTGCAAATACGATCTGAAATGTTCGAAGTTGAGTTTGAAAACTGTCTCCCACCGGGACGCTGGGAGAGGACGGGACAAGCTGAGCAGACAGAGGGCAAATATTAGAGAGAAAAAACGTGCAATGCTGACAGGTCTGTTCTTTGTTGACAAAGCTCTATGTCTGGTAATGGTTGACTGATTCTTACAATTTTTTTCGATTGCTAAAACGTGTTTGTCAAAACTGTACGTTTCTTTCAAAACTGCACACACAGAACCCCAAACATCACACACAAATTGCTAAACCCTGGCATCCGTTTGCAAAACAACTCTGCCATCAAATCTCGTAACATGTTAACAAAACGGAACACGTGTTTTCATTTGGTAAACACAGCCATATTTTCACATGACACACACATACCATTCATTGAATAAACACAAGTAGCATTTGGCAGAACACTACCAAGCATGGATAGAACACTGAAGAGCAAAACTGAAAACACAATTGGAGAAATGGAACACACTGAATCTATTACAATGCCCACTTCTCTCATAGACAAACATTACACACACACAAATTTAGAGACAAAACACTTTATTTTTAACCCCACCCCCCCCCCCCCCCCCCCCCCCCCCCCCCCCCCCCTCCCCCCTCCACCCCCCCCCCCCCCCCCCCCCCCCCCCCCCCCCCCCCCCCCTCTCCCATTCAAGCATATTCATGGGCCTCGTCAACATCACAGGCGATGTCCTCCTGGTCCAAACAGCGCTGGAAGTACCGCCTCGAGTGCCTCATGAAGCCCTGACTGGCCTCAAAGGCCACATCTCCACAAGCCTCCTCCATGGCTCCTCCTCCTTCTCCCCTTCCCCATCCTCCTCCTCCTCCCCTTCGCCGTCCTGCTCTTGTTCCTCTTCCTCTTTCTCCTCTTTCTCCTCCCCCTCCCCTTCCCAGTCCTCCTCCTATTACTCCCATACGTACCCCTCTCCTTCTCTGTTGTCTCTGTTCTCCATTGCTCATCAAACACAACAGAGCGTCAAGCCTCCTTTTATGCTGCAGTCCCTGATTGCGAATTGGTCGCCAGACCTGAAAGTTTAGAGATTTGAATATTTGTGTGTTGTTGATTGAAGCTTTGAGGATTTATGTGAGAAGTGTGTGTAAACCTGATAATTGTGTGCTGTGTTTTGACAGCAAGGTAATGTGAAATTGACATCAGAGTGTAAAGGAGGAAAATCAGAGTTCTAATATGATAAGGATATCTTGAGTAGTGATAAATTGAGTCAAGCGATTGGGAACAGAAATAGAGGTTGTGAAAATTGTGCCTCAATTTTGCTTTTTGAGTTTTAGCAATCAAAAAAAACTGTAAGAGGAGTATTCACCCTCTGATGAAGATTCACTCGTCCAGTGAGAGAGAAAGTGACGCTGCTGCAGCGTGCAGCAACAGAGAGTCTGTGCTTCACGAGAGTAAACAAGCTGCACACATGACCAAAACTTATTCCACCGTGTTCAGGACACGCTGGGTGTAGAAAGGTTGGTAAAACACAGCTAATGGTGACACACGTAGCGGGAATGTAAAAAAAAAAACACAAATAGCAGCAGACGTGGTAGTGATGAAACTGAAAGTAAAAGTGCGTCACATAATCGATATGAATATTCCAAACATCTATGGTCCACATGGAACTTTCCTTGGAGCTTTTTTCTTGAGCGAGGCCAAAATAAAAAATAAAATAAAAAATTTAAATGAATTATATATGTATATATACATTAAAAATATAAAATTTATAATGAATTTTTAAAAACATGTAAAAATAAGAAGGAACTTATCTGCATTCCAATATGGAATTTGCTCCCAACACAAACTTTGGGTCCTACTGAAGATTTCTCATCTACAGTTTACCTTTATCTCCCACCATTTTTAAGCTACAAAATCTTATTTGGAAATAAATTTTTTTAAATAATCAAAAATATCACTATCTTATTTTGAAAGATCGATTGAAACCGGATGTGGAGTAACAATTCAGGAGCGAATAAGAAGAAGGGGGCGTTTCTGTTACTGAAGGGGGCGTTCTCGTTTACAGACCAAAACGCCCCTTTTAGCGGCTGGCTGGATGATATTCAGAGAGAGAGAGAGAGAGAGAGAGAGAGAGAGAGAGAGAGAGAGAGAGAGAGAGAGAGAGAGAGAGAGAGAGAGAGAGAGAGAGAGAGAGAGAGAGAGAAAAGGAGAGGAAAGAACAATTTAGAAGCCAAACATTATGAAAGCAGCTTAATTAAATGGAAAACGAAACAATTGGAATGTTTTTTCTGCAGCAGTGTCTCTGCTTTATCTGAGGGTGTTCCTGCAAGGATGTGAGACGATATATCACGGTCGAACATAGTGTGAATACTTGCTTCCCCACATCCATTTGGAAAGATAAGGAAAGGGTTGCACTCAAAAGTAAAAATGGGAAAAGAAATAAAATTGGAAAAGAGGGGGGGCGTTCCACTAAAATGATCTTTCTGCAGGTATTACGCTGTAAGATTCATAAAATGTGGTTGCAAAGATGTAAATTGAAGGCATCAGATTTGAAAAGAATTTTGTTTTATTTTAACATTTTTTGTCACTTTTTTCCATCAGATCTCCCTCTTTCTAATCTTACTGAATTTTCTATTGAAATGTTCATTCAGACAAGAAAAGCAACACAATTCTCTTTATTGATGACTGCAGCTGGGGCAATTGAGGGGTAAAAATGACTTCCTTGAGGGCACCTTGTTTTCGTTTTGTGTGTGTGTGTGTGTGTGTGTGTGTGTGTGTGTGTGTGCGATGGGAAAAAGAAAGCATGACTTCCTTGGTGCACAATTTCTATGTGGTTTAGTCATGACGGTTCACTTTTATCTTCTCCAAACATTAAATTATCAGTCTTTGATGCACAAGTTATAGAAAAAAAATATAAAAAATAAGAAAGTTTCTTTCTTTCAATCACAGTGTCCTAAATAAAGTTTTGTTTATATTATTTCTGTATTATTTCTAAAACTTTACTAGCCTAGAAATCTTGACAAACGGTAGCAGAAAAACATTTCGTTCTAGTCACGCTTCACTGTAGCCTCAGCAGGACCGAACAGCTTTCTTCTTGCCCGTCAAAGTGCTCGGCTTAGCACCAGAGCTGTGACGGAGAAAAACTACAAAAATGGCGTCAGCTCAGCGTGACACTATCTATGCGTTTCCTGCATTCCTCCTCGAGGGACTTTAGGTGCAGAGAATACTTTGTTATTAGTTCTTTGTACTCATACAGCGCAACAACACACGCAGCTTTACTGGCGGTGTCCATTTTTTCCGAGTTGGAATCTGGAACGCAAAACAAGCTCCTTACATCATTTCCTGGTTGGAAATTCCAAGTTCCGAGGACAAATGGAACGCACCATTAGATTCCAGCTGTTCTTTCAGACATGATTTCTGGAAAGGTTTTGAATAACTAACATTTGTGATTGATGTCTTTAACAAAGCGACTGTGAACTGACAGAGTATAACGTGGTTCACCTTTCGCTGCCTCACAGTTTCGCAAAATTTGTGCAATTTTGCATGCAAGCGAACATTCTGGTGTGTTTTTGTGTGTGTGACCCAAATAGTGCTTTCTTATGTTACAAACGTCTACAATAATTGTAAAAAATGAAGCTGACTACTTCACGGATTTTGCGTATTGCGGGTTATTTTTTTAACGTAACTCCCGCGATAAACAAGGGATCACTGTAGATTATTTCTGTCTGGATTGACAAGCTAACAGCTAGATCAATAATGAGTAGCAACTCAAGTCTCAAAAACCTTCTAATGTTTCTAAATCCTTACAGTGCTTTTAGTTTGGCTTTACATGGATATTAATCAGAATTCTGTTGTTTACTGCAGGCACAATTAATAGCAGCTGCTAGCTGTAGCAGGTCAGATAGAGCCTGGGACACATCATGTAGGAATTTAAGATTTTTTTTCAGAGTAGGGTAGCCATATACTGCAAAATGAAAGTTGGTATAAAATAATAAAATGGAGTTTGCTACAATTTTTTAAAAATATTTTTGTTTGCAGTTGGTAGCAGCAGTCTTTGGTCTTGGTTTCACTCAGACTAGCCAATAGCTTATCCATCTTATAAAATTAATGTTTTCAAACTGAAGTATTCCCACACCAACAGGTATCGTATTAATTATTCGTTAACCTTCTACAGAAACTCAATTTATTCAGGTGCCCTTTTCATTGAGTTTACACTTATTGATTCCACGAGCAAATATTTATTGTTTCTAAGCCTGACTGTGTGGAGGGCCCCACTTTCAGAATTTTTCTTCTGTATTTATTTATTTTGTGGAACATTTGTTTTTCTCATTTATACCTAATAATTGTCTTTTTCCCCCCTGGAACAAATAATGAAACACTAAATATTTTGAAAGTATTTGTGTGTTCTGTTGACTCCATTTCAACATAAGGTTGGATTTTCACATACTTCAATGTGGAGGTCAAGCACTGACCTTTTGCACCTCCTTTACATGTAAAGATTCTGGATCTGCTTGGAAACAAGTTTGCATGCTTCTTTAAAGGCTGAGATTCTGAATGATAACTTTGATCAAGTGCATCACAAATCAAAGAAAGTAAACATTTATCTGCTACTTTAGGGGTCTGCAACCTTTACAGTCCAAAGAGCCATTTTCTTCCTTAGGTCATCCACATAGAACATGTTTAGAGCTGCAAATGTGAAAGATAATTTTTAGTTTTTGAGAAATGTCTATGGAAGACGATTAGGGCAGCTGAAAAAAGTTCTCTTTTTGATCAGAATTCTGAGAATAAAATCAGGATTGTGACTTTTTTAGGTTAACGTCAGAAGTATTTTACTCTTACTCTTCTGTAAATATCTACTATAAGAGACGTGTTGTCATAAAAAAACAACAACACAATTTTGTTTCTATTATGGTGTTATAAATTTAAGTAAAATGTTCCTGGACGTCCTTTCCTAGGGATTGTAATGATTTAGGAAAATCATGTTTAAAAAAGCATAAATAGATCTAATTATATTCCAGGTACTTTTAGTGTCATTCTGTTGTGGCAATTTAATGCTATTATTTCATTAAAAAAAGCTGCTTAAACTTGCATTATTATTTTCAACCAAAATTATTAAGAGCCATTGTGGAAGGTTCAAAGATCCACTTGTGCTTCCAGAGCCGCCGCTTGCAGACCTCTGTGCTAGTTGCTTGAAACAAACTAAAATCATCTTAAAGGGACACTTGGCAGTTTTGCCTGCTTTTAGCACCCCCTAGTGTCCGTTATTAATTCACTGTGATTAAAAGCGAAAGTGAAACTTTTCTCCTTGCTGTGTGTTCGTCAAAATGCGCATCTTGAACGCGCGTTTTGACGCCAAAGGGGGCAAAAACGCGCGTGTTCTCAAAGCGAGCATTATGTCCGCCAAAACGCGTGTCTTGAACGAGCGTTTTGCTGGACATAATGCGAGTTTAGAACGCACATTTTTTTAAATCCCTTTGGCTTGCCATAATTGTATAACGTAGACTCGCTGTAGCAGCAGCAGATTCACCAAAGAAAGCTAGAAATCCCTTATCAGAGGAATCTAGGAAAAGAAAAGAAGAACGTCATAGAGCAAGAGCAAAGACCAGAGTTATTATTGGGCCGTCTTTTCCTCGCTGGAGAGCTCTTTTAGAAAGAACGGCATGAACTACGGACTCTAACCTAGCCGTGCTGCTAATTAATAGGTAAGTAATAAATGATTTCACCAGGGTTATTGTGTTTGGTCGGGCATAAAGTTGTTATACAGTCTTGATAAAACTGTTTATTCAATGTGTGGAGGTGGAAAAGTTTGTTTTCGTTGTTTTGCCTGACATTAGGAATGTAAACATGCCTCTTATGCCCAAGAGAGAGATTTAATGTTACGACAGTGACGTTACGCAGCAAGCCTCTAGAGGGCGACAGAGACCATATAACTGCAAAGTTGTGGAATGCTGCTTTAACACCTTAATCTAACTGCTGAAATGTCTCCTCAGCCTTCATTAGTGTCTACAGGAGCGGTTCATCACTAAATCAAACAAACCAGCTGTGTTCATGATCTTAAACATGCGGGAAACTTGCTGGAAGCAGACTGCAGCACCATGTATGTAAGCTCCATTTTTTTCCAAGTCCAACAGACCGCCACTCTGAAGTTGCAAGTGTGGTATTCTGGCCACAGAAGGCGGTGGGGGTCTGAGTGACATTTCATTAACCCTGTAAAGGGTCATTTTAGCACATACTGGCTCAAGAAAATAATTTAAAAATATAAAAAAGTTGCATAGTATGGCTTTAAAGAAGGGCAAAAGTTTCACAATGTCTGTTCTGGCAACTCACTAACACATTATTAGTTAGTGCCATTTTTATTTTAGAACCATAAAAGATCCAAATAAACTCCACAGATTTGAGTCTTATCAGCGCCTAAAACCTGACATCTTAATATCTGCGATGTGAATTCATGGCTGTCACGGACTGATACAGGCTTAGAAAAGTTTTATCATGAGTTTTTGGCAAGTCAACCTGACCCAGCAGCAGCGGTGCTCTGCAGCTCCGTGGTGATTGTTCATTCAGCCCATTTAAAAAAAAGAAGCAAAATCTTTCCATGTTTCATTCAAATTCTAAAAAAAATGTTTTTCAGAGCATAAAAGTTTTACATATTTAATGCTTGGAAAAAAACACAAGGATCTCTGAGTCCTGCTGCTCTGCTGCAAACACAACATATCTGCAGCATCAGAGGAAACACTCAGAAGTGACTTTGACAACCTCGAGGAAGACGTTTCCTGCATCCGCATCACAACAAAAGCAGGGAAAGCAAAAAGTCAAGCACAATCCTTTAATCAGCTCTCAACAATGGGCTCTCTGAAACGTTTCTGCTCCTGTTTTCTTAGTTTCTGGTGGTAATAGACCTGTCGTAGCAGTAATGATGATGAATCTCTCCTGTCAGCGCAGAAGAGGATGGTAGACGCCGGAGCCAAAATATGGATATATCGGACTGGAATATTGTAAAAAAGAGGCATAATTCTCTGTAGAATACGCCGGGGCTAGAAATTTTACGACTTTGAAAAATTGTCACAATATCAGCGTATTTCTAGGAACTTATTGGTAAATACCTCCTCAACAAAAGCTGGTAAATAAAGAGAGATCTGCAGGCTCAACTTCTAACACATTGTGTTCAAAGTTACCCTGCTAGGGAACTTCAAGAGGGTACAAATCACACCTCCTCCCTTCCCCGTCTCCATGGCACAACACTTAATTACACTTCTGCCACTATAATACCTTCTGGGTAATGCACTGCATAGTGTAATTATTCCTTCTTGACAACATTGCAGTTCATTTAGGCTTCCTATCAAAGCTGGAGAATTTTTCAACCTCGTGAAACTGTTAGAGGCAGAGAAGAGAGAGAAAAAAAGCTTTAAATAAATTTCACAACCGTGTGCTATCCTGGCCCAGCAGCCCGAGGCAGGCTCTTCGCTTGCTTTGACTATAAATTTGCCCTCTGCATGTTGCAGTGAATTATCAGTGGTGGTTGTTTATGTCTGTAAAATATAGAAATAAACCTTTTTAAATTAAATTCCACAGGTTAAGCAGAAAGGTGATGGCAAAGGCTATTTCTAAAGCACTTATTTTCTAAGAATTTACAAAAATGATATTCACTTATTTGTGCTATATTATATTATTATTGTTCTATAATATTTAATTCTGGATGATTTAGATCTATTATTATTCTCTCAGACTTAGTTTGGTTTAATACGCTCATTTATTTTATTTTTCAAATTTTTGCAAAGGCACTTAGGATGAAGGCATCTGCCAAATGTGTAAACATTGTTATTTAAAGAGGGCATACACTCGGTTTTTCAGTAAATCTGCTGTGGTCTCCAGTATGAATGAACGCCTGTTGAGCTGTTCTCTGTGGAAAAAAAGCTCTGGTGCTTCTGCTTCAGGAAGCAGAAGTTAGTTGTGCTGGTGCACCTGATACCTCGCTGCTGATTGGCTAACAGCAACGTGACTCTACCACTAACTATGCTCTGCAACATAATTGTTTAATCCTGGGGCGGACACTCATACCACTAGGCCACCGGAGCTTTAACTATTATACTGGTGGTATACACTCAAAAAATAAAATCACTCAAGAGGTTAAAGGAGTAGCCAACTAGATATGTAACTGAGTCATAGCCTGAAAATCTAGACACAGTATTAAAATGATTTCGCTCTGCATGTCGGTCTAACCTCAGCAGGCCTAACAATGAAACAATCTTGTGCCTTGCCAATCAGAGCGCTGTATCGATTTGGTGGGCGGGATGCGACGGAGCAGAAGAACTAAGACAGCATTGGCTTATTTGAAACAGATTTGACATCAACTTTGGACTATTTAGACTTGGGCTTTTCTTTGAGTCAAGAGCAGATAGAGGTACTTAGGTCCTTTATTTAGAAAAAAGATGTATTTGTGTTTTCTTCAACAGTGTATGGAGGAATGCCCCGCTGACATCCGTAGCTACGTCACATTGTTCTTTGTCCAATTGCATGCAGAGACAGTTTGAAAGACAACCGTAGATTTCACCCAACAACTGAGCTCTGTCTATGGGCCAGAATATATATGTAGGAGGGTTTGCCAGGCCGGCTGAGTCATGCAGCTATAGGAATTTTTTTTAGGTTTTTGGTGCAGACAAACATTCAAAACAGATCAAAGAAAAACAAGGAGTTCAAATATACACAGAAAAATAACATTACACAAAACTACAGATGAAATAAGGCGACCAGAGCAGTGCAATAACGGATTGCTAGCATTGTATTCATTCTTGTCAAAAAATAATAATAAAAGGTCAAAGTGAAATCTGACAGAATGTATGAAAGTAAATTACAAGTTGAAGGATTTAATCCCATCCTTAAAAGGTGTCAAACATCTGCTAAATGCAGAAATAAACACACACAGATCCCCAGCTTTTCCTTTTTTCTGTTTCCTCTCATTTCATTCCTTACAGAAGTTTTATGTTTGCTTTTCTCACTTCCACCATTTATTCTGTTTAATCCTTCAGCCACCAAACCTCCTGTGCCGTGGAATGTCTTTTATCTGCACAAAGAGGATGTATCCTGCACAAGCACTGCCTTTGACTTCTCTACGTTTTTTTTTCTTTTTATACCCCGATGCAGTGCACTGACCCGGAATATATGCAGTCAACCTATATACAGTGAGCTGTGAGTGAACAGCTTTCATCTGCAGGAGCAATCTGGTACTTCTGGGTCCTTTGAGCTCTGCCATGTTTCCCCGCCTGCTGCATTCACTACGCTTCACACTTTAGACATTGAACTGCAGCTCAACTCCCTCGATTGGCTTTCTGGCTGTCTGTTGGGGTGATGCTGAATATCCTTGGGGCTTGACCTTTCTGCCAGGCAGTTAACTGTCAAGTCTGGTTACGTTTTAGAGGAGCTGCATCAGTGTACGACACATTCCTGAGTGTGCTGATTGTGACTATATCTGGCAGACACCCTGGGTCCTGGTGTCATTAGGAGTCTTCAGGTCTGACCTTTACAGCCAAATCATCTCAATGAAGATGTGTCACCTGTAAAACAATCTGAATGATTTAGGCTCGTTAAGGTCCAAAGAAAAAGCACAGTGGCAGCTGTTCCTAAATAAAATAGGAGAAGAAAAAGTTCAGCCTCGTGTAACAGTTGTGGCCGTGTGCTTAGGGCGTCTGAGTATTCATTAACCAAACCTTGCAGAACGTTCTCTTTTACAGGTCAGTGAATCAGAGAACTCGTGCACTTGGGGCTACAGCAACAAAAACAGCTGAAGTTAACCGAATAAATGCACAAAACATCACAGGAAGCACACTCTAAAATGTCTAAAATGTGAATGGCAGCAACAGATACTACCTCAGATTTGCAGATCTTCATACAACCCAGAGTAAATTTGAACTTGACATCAAAACAAAAGTGGGATGGCTGCTGTTTTATAAACTACTGGACTGATGCAGGTATGCTGGGAATTTGGCAGCTTGGTACGGTGAAGCGTGACCCCGCTTCGTGAATGAATCGCTGTGTTCTCGATGGGTAATTGGGCTCGAGGGCTACACAAAAACAGGTAGGAAAGGAGGAAAAGTGCAGGTTAACAGAAGCTGCGGAAGGCCAAAAGAATAGAAACAAACACCGGACTGTTGCTTTGGGATGTTGCAATTTTTGCTTAGAGAGCATAAAATAATGACAAAGGCTTAAAGGGATTGTTTTATTTTGTCTGTTTGCAGAAAAAAAACCTTTGTGTTCCTTCAGTGAGTTTACCTGAGTGGAAAACTTGGAGATTGCATCAGTTTCAATTTTGAGAAAGTGGTCAGTGGACCAAAAATAAGCTACGGCAAGCTCACGGTTGGGTTTGCTCTATGGCTACTTGGCATCAATATTTCAGTTAGGTCTTTCTCTCAAGGGCAATCACGATAAAACCCAACTGATAAAATAAATATTACAACCGCATGCACACACACACACACACACACACACACACACACACACACACACACACACACACACACACACACACACACACACACACACACACACACACACACACACACACACACACACACACACACACCACACACACGATAAAAATACAGAAACAACACAAGAACAGCAATTAATGTGGGAAGTCAAGGTCTAACCTTTGTAACCTCAAGGCTGCAGACTTACATTAGACATGCAGCTACATAACCTTGCACTTCAGCCAACCTCTCTCTTAACCCACTCAGCTGTATTCCTGCAGCACCTGAACTGCCATTCTGGGCATTCATTGGTATTCAGATCATGCACCTTTCTCTCCAAAGACCCCTAGCATTCTCCCTCATATGCTTGTAAAAATGTGCATGAATGTATGTGTAAAAAAAAAAGAGAGGGAGAGATAGAAAAGGTAAGCATGTTTACAGCTTTCCTCTGGGCTCGTTTAAAAAGAGACTTCCACCTCCGATCTAATCTCCATCTAATGTGGCAGGGGTGGCCGCACGCCTGCATATTCTTGCTGCAATGCCCGTATGGCTGAAGGGATCTTTTATTGTTTTATTACGGATCAGGCAATCTGGGCCCACATTCTCTGGTTCTCGTAATAGCCTGTCTTTGGGTATTTTTTATGGCGTCTTATTTCGTTCATTTGCTCAGGCCGCAAAGATCGAATTGCAAACCAAGTTGAGGGGAGCGATGAATGTTAAGTAAGCACTATTACGGAACACTGAATGTTTTAATATTAGAGGTTTTTGAGGGGGGAGTGTTGATTTGAGCAAATTAAAGAGTATAGCACAATCTTAAGTGCATCTTCTTAGAGAAGGCACACATCCAAGAAGCAATCATCATCTGGTTAATGTATCACTGTGAGACATTAGTGCTGTCATCCCACTGGCCAAACTATGTCTTGGTGCGAATCCAGAAATGATATGCTGTCAGTGAGATTGTCTAAAGACTCCGAGTTGTTGCAATCCAGAGAACATTCTTTCAGGTAGGTCTGGCCTTTCCTCCCCTTCTGAAGTCTGACTGTCAAGGACGACTTACCTCCCACTAGAGGTGGGTGAAGACTTATAACATGCTGGAGTTAGCAGGGCCAGGAGGAGAAGAGCAAAGGTTGCTTAAGAATGCCACTCAGGTTCTCGGTCGGTGCTAGGAGGGGCCTCTCTGGGATGACAGAGTGTCTGGTCGATCTGACAGGAAAGGAAACCCAAATGTGGGATGGGCTGGTTGCCACGATGCTGAGTGAGGATGCAGGTGATGGATGGAGGTTGTTAGATGCAGTAATTGTGTTCAGGTAATTGACCCCTTGCTCTCCCACACCCCTCCTCGCTCTTGTGTTGGCAAGCCAACACAAGCCCTCTATCTCTCTAACACCACAGGATGGGAGAAAACATCAGCAAAGAGTCGATGGTCGACTTGTTCATGATTCCCAAGCTTTCATTTAGTGGCTACCACTAATCTCAATTTAGCTAATGTGTTATATTTTGCATTTATATACTTTAAACACTTAAAGATGTGGTAAATGCGTTTAATCAGTTAGTTTGCAGTGGTCTCTAGTAGGAATAAATGCCTTGTAAGTCGTACTTGGGGTGGGTTTTCAGAAGTAGAAGTCAGCCGGAGGAGAAAGTAGCTACCACTGAGCAAGTTTCACACATTTCCTACTAGGGATGTGTATTGGTAAAATTCTGGCGATACGATACATTTCACGATACAGGGGAGACGATACGATATGCCACGATATATTGCGATACATTCAGCCAGACGATATTAGCGATTTTTTAGACTGAATTTATTGTAGGAAAATTCAATAAACAGTCCAAACGGATACGTAACATGTTTAACATGAGGTGTCTGAACCATAACAGAGGGATTTACATTTCAATGGTGGAAACAAACCCATTGCACCAAAAGAAAAAGAAATACACACATTTTTGCATGTAAATTCTTCCAAAAATTTGATACACGGCTTTGAATATCGATATAATATCGCAGGAAAAAATATCACGATATATTGCATATTTTCTTACATCCCTATTTCCTACACACCTGAATCAAATAATTTCATTACATCTTAACCATTCTGAACAAAGCAGAAGCCATTCACCTTAAATCAGGTGTGTTAGTGCATAAAAACGGCTCAAATTTACAGGATTGTTACCCTCGAGAATTGGAGTTGGTGAGCCCTTTATGTTTATGTTACAATTTAGGAAAATATAAATAAAAATGTTCACTTCGGTTTCCATAATTTTGCTTCAGATTATTAAATGATGGTTGATTGCAGACCTCCAGTCAAGATCAGATGCAAATCGGTTGATCGGTGGTCCCCGAACGTCCTGGATTATAAAGTTATGGTATTTCTAATTCCATTTAGTCGGAGTATGACCTTTTGCCACTGACCAGGCTTGTTGTAATAATACCCTACAGGGTAAGAACTTACAACATAAAGCAGTACTCATCAACTCTGCACAGTCAAACGTTTCATGACCCACACTCTGGTCGACCTCCACAAACATACACTTGTGGACTGGTTGGAAGTGCAGCATACCCTCGCTTTAAGAGATAAAGCCAATCTGCCTCTGAGTGCCAGCAAGGCAATGACTAAAACGTAGAGGGATTGTCATTGCTGGATATGGAGGAGGTGATGATGTACTTCCCTCTTCATGCATCAGCAGGTTATGTCAGCATTCATCACCGGTTCCCGTCCCCGTGCTAGAAATCAGCCGGGTATATCTCAATCTACAACCTCTGATTTATACCGAGCTCTGCAACGGGCTGACAAGTTTTTAAACGGAGTCGAGCAATGTAAATCATTGCCTCGGTGAGTGTTGAGCTGGAGGGTTCATACTGAGAGGCACTTGGGTCTGTAAATAAACTTTTGTGTCTACGCACATTTAAGTTCTCCAGAGAGTTCAAGATTATGAAGTAGCACTTAGGACAGAAGACGTAGGCAGCAAAAGGAGCGTTTAAGCGTTCCCGTTTCTGGCTTCATCATCGTTTAGGTTTTAATCTTTCACTTTAATAGAAAAGGAATTGAATAGCATTATTCTAAATGTAATGTTTTAACATCATTTTTGGGATTTAAGTGTAGTTTTGTTCTGCCTTTTGGCGCTAAAGACAAAGACGTCAATGTCACACGACCCACACAGAGCATTAATTATTGCTGCTACCTTCTACTTCCTGAATCTGCCGGACTTGGAGCCTGATGACAGCACATCCAGCTGGGGAGCCAGTTCTTCTTTTGACCTTGCTCACTTTTATTCATGGTGTTGATGCTGAGCGGGTGGAAAATGTCCTCTTACTTTCCCCTGCTCTCATCTAGGGTAACTAATAGAAAGGTAACACCCCCCCCGACACTTGAGTAAAATACTTTAAATCATCATCAATATTATAGCTGATCTGATTTGTGTAGTAACAGGAAGAATTGACTCTCCTGAAGGGCATGGACATTCAGCACTTCCTTTCCCTGTTGTCTCTAAGCCTAACTCTCAGTTACAGCCCATTCTGGAGGCTTTAACAAACCTAACTCGATTCAAAAATGGGGCCATACTGCAAATGTGAAATGAAAAATAGGCCATTTGCTTTCTTAGCCGACTGAATTGACCTGAGCAGAATGACCTAATGAGAATATCCCTGAGCGGAGCAGAAATGTGATTAACATCAAATCGGGAGGAACCAAAATAATCAAATGGAGATAAATCTTCGTTCTCCCATTTTCTTTTGTCCAAGGTCGGTGATTGCTGCGGGTCTCGGCTAAACTCAATCCAGTAACGACCAGACGTGTAACCATACCCGTTCGCTTTCTTCCACCATTTTCCTCAGCACTCGTTTCGTTCCATAATCTCTGACTGAGGTCACATTGAAAACACTGCCACAGACTCTTTAAGATCAAATGAAAGCCAATAAAAGCCAGTGGAAATGACATCTAGTAGAGTCTTATGGAACACGCTTTTATACCACATTCACAACCCTTAAATCCAATATCGGGCCCATCTTTACGCCGTCCCAGGTGTATTAAATAGAAATCAGGGCTTGGCTGTAGGTCTTATAATGATCATTTGGGCTAGCTAATATCTGACAGTTTATCCAGGCGAGCTGCCACATCAGAGCTCTCTCTGTCGAACATCGCTGTGACTCCATTAGAGTTGGAAGTAAATGATGGAAGGGCAGAGCTTGGCAGTGTCGAAGCCCGTTCACATCAGCCGGCTCCTATTGATTTAGTCGCAGACCAAAGGATGAAGCACGGGATAGGCATCCAAGGCACATTTTGTCCAATCAAGCATCACTTTGTCTTCTAAGTCCTGGCATGTTGTGACTCATGGAGCTATTTTTTTTTTCCTCGGATCAAGTGGGGGGAGGTTACACAGATGCATGTCGCTGCAATGAAAGATCATAGATGCATCAAATATGCATTGATTTTGAGCATAAATAAACTACATATCATATCTAAAAGATACAAGGACACACATCTCACTTTCATACACAAGGATGAGGGATCACAAGACTTTTAGATTGAAAATGACAAGATTTATCTATCGGGAAACAACAACAAACGTTTAAAGTAGCTTTTTTAACAGTGAGCAGCCAACTGAATCTTAAGTGCATGGCCTATAATACATCACTATTTTCAATAGAACCAGAAATGAAACTGAGACAGAGGAAATCACACAGATCATCTTTAAAAAGATGGTTTCCAGTAACTGAATTTGCAAATATAGAATAATTATAATTTTCAGCCTGAATAAGTTCATTTTTATTAAAAGTTGGAACACAAAATGTGAAAATAACAAATATCTTAAATTAATTGGAAAACAAATATGTATTTTGGGGATTTTAAAGCAGTGATTTGAGCCTAAGGAAGCTTCGTTTTAGAAAGCAGTAATCGCTCACTTCTTTCGTTATTTAGTCTTCCAGCTATGAAACTGCAGCTCTTGATAAGGAACCCAGACTGAATTTAAAGCTGTTTTCATCCATGTGCTGAGGCCCTGAAATTTCCCAGACATGTTCCTGAGAGGCTGAATTTGAGAACATTTGCTGCTCCCTATTTTTTTCCCTTTCATTCACCAGATATGTCACTGGATACGTCTAAAATTCAATTCAGTTTATGTATATAGCAACAAATCACAGCAAAAGTCGTCTCAAGGCACTTTACAAAGTAAATATTCCAATTATTATACCAGTTTAATGTTTCCTATGTAAGAAAACCCAGCAGATTGCATCGGGTCACTGACTTGTGTCAGAGACTTTACAGCAATCCCCATACTAAGCAAGCATGTAGCAACAGTGGAGAGGAAAACTCCCCTTTAACAGGAAGAAACCTCCAACATATCCCGGCTCTGTATGAGCAGCCAGCTATACCAGATATACCTATTCTGTCATTCTAAGCTGTTTAAAATAGGGATGTTTCCAGCCTTTATTGACTGATATTGGCATCAAAATGTAATATGCACATATTATACATCAAATTCTTCAGCTACTGTCCCCGCTCACTTAAAATGTAAAAATATAACAGATGCAAGGTAAAGCCTTTAAGATATTTTTGCGTGTTTGGCACAACTGCCCTAACTTAAATTCAAGTAGTTGTCAAAGATAATGTTTAAAGTTTAAGTATGCATAATAAATATGTGATATATGTATGAGGGGGTACCCCACATATAATAGTATTAGTTTATATCATTATCGGAAATTAAGAGTTAGACTATATCTGATATTGGTAAAAAAAAAAAAGGCCGATATCAAACACCCTTAGTTTAAAACATATGGAGAGATTACATTACAATTTAAAGAGTAAAATAAATCACAACAAATGAGTAGTGGAGGCTCCAAATGCTGAAAGACAGGGACAACTCAATGTAAAAATATCATAAAGTGTCTTGTTTCACAGCCAAAACACAGGTAAGTGACCCATTACGAAAAATAATTTCTGCTCATTAGGCGTGTTTCCATTGTCAAAACTTCAGGGTAATTTTTGCGAGGGGGAAATCGACCGGGAGATGCGATGGCCCGGTTCGCTCAGCTGTTGTGTCTCCATGCAAATTCAGCCTTTTCAGGACTTTGCACAGACGTTAGCATATCGCGACCAATTTGGCAGTGAGTGATGTCACTGATTAGTGCCAAAAAGTGTCCACAGTGAAATTAAAAGTTTTAATCTGTCGAAGTATGGCACAGAGACAACAAAACCCCGTGAACTATGTTGTGGTGGGGGAAGTCCGCTGCATTTTTCGGTATTGGGGGTTTAGTTACAGCGATTTTAAAGCATCATGAATTGTGCTTATTTGCTTGCGCTTCCAGTCTGTTACACAAGCAACTCTTCTAATTTTACTAATGCCAGTTGTTTTGAATGGCATCTGCTGTCATTTCCTACTAAGTTACAATAAATCAGTGTGAGTTAACCTAAAGTTTAGCTCAGCTACTCAACCGGGCCTTTCTGAACACCTACCCCTCTCTTCTGATCCTCCAAAAGTTCCTGAAAATGTCCCGGTAAACGGCCCGTTCAGTCTGCTCGGTGAAGTGGAGACATTCGCGTGTCGGGAAGTTCCGGTAAAATTACCCTGAAGTTCCGACAGTGGAAACACGCCTATTAAAACAGTTCCTATAAATCCCACAGAACCTAGATCAAAAAGGGAAAATAACTTCAAGAATAAATGATGAAGGCATTAATGAATTATCCACTTCACCAAAAACAGCTATAATAAGCTTCTGATAACTTCAACCTCACATTAACAGTATTTTATGTTACCATGTTTTGAACATTTAGCAGTAAATCCTGTAAATAAAGTTGCACCGCGAGTTCTTACATTTGCTTTTATGCTCTCCTGCAAACACTGGCAGTCCCTCACCAGCAGCACTGCTGTATGAACAGGATGAGTAGCAGAAGGCCAGAGGTTCTGCTGGATGTTTACATTCAGATAAAAACTTAAGTCTCCTTCATCCTGGTGAGGCTGAAGGTGATTTTCGAATGTTTTGGTTCAGAGACACTTTGTGCTTGTCTTGGCTTCTGGTGCTTTTGACTCTGCCTTGAATGATCCCCATTATGCCTGCTGAGGGGCTCAGTAGGGGATCTTACACCCAAGGAAATATCTATTTATACAACTTAGAAATGAGCTTTGTGTGTGGCGGGTAGTGAGGGTGCAAAACACCTTGCGATTATATACTGTAAATGATACACATGACCTCCAGCACAACATTAATCCTCGTTTTTTTGAGAGAGAGAAAGAGGTCACTTGTTCTCTATTTAAGAGTCAAATATGTTGATAAAATGTCCCCTGGTATTTCCTGGTGCCCCTCTTAGCTCTCTGCTGACTTTTAAATGATTAAAGCTTTTGCTAAATACCTTAAATGTAAGTGGGTTTGCTTTGGGACAAGTGCTTTATCTGCGTAGATAAAACTCCAGACACAGTCTTTATGTGCTGAATAGAGATTATTTTTACAGGCACGCTGTTTTTGTTGCTCTTTTGAAACAAGTAAGGCATGCACAGGGGTCACATGTTTGCTGTAAGCTCAATAAATACTTGAAAAGAGTTTAACTTGGTGACGTATTCTATAATCAGTCAGCTATAAAATTTGTTAAAAAAAATGAAAGAAACAATGTAAGGCTGACAAAAATGTTATTGTTGGAGGGGGATGCATTTCTGGTTGGGAAGTCAGTTTGAGAATCTGTTTCATTCCACCTAATTCTGAAATTGGTTGCTTTTAAAGCAACACTAAAGAGATTTTAACACTTAAATCTATTCTTTTAAAAGTGGGTTTTGGTGATTCTTGAGGTAGAAACTTCACCAACTTCAGATTGATCAAAGGAACAGCGCTAGGCTGGTTTAAATCTTATTTATCTGACAGATTTCAGTTTCTTCATGTACATTAGAAATCTTCTTCATACTCTAGAGTTACTTGTGGAGTACCACAGGGTTCAGTACTTGGACCAATTCTTTTCACTATACATATGCTTCCAATTGGTAAAATCATTAGAGAACATGGGATAAACCTCCACTGTTATGCTGATGATACTCAGTTATATTTATCCATAAACCCTGATGAACCTAATCAGTTAGGTAGACTACAGGCTTGTCTTGAAGACAAAAATCTGGATGACTCTAAACTTTCTGCTGTTAAATCCAGACAAGACTGAAGGTATCATCTTTGGACCAGAACCTCAGAAAAGGAAACTGCTTAGTCAGTCACCTGATCTAAACGGTATTAAATTAGCCTCCGAGAACAAAGTAAAGAACCTCGGTGTAACCTTTGACCAGGACATGTCATTCAAATCCCACGTTAAACAGGTTTGTAGGATTTCCTTTTTCCACCTTCGGAATATTGCTAAGATTAGAAGCATCCTTTCCAGGAGTGATGCTGAAAAACTGGTTCATGCATTTATTACCTCAAGGTTGGATTACTGCAATTCATTACTATCAGGAGGTCCACAGAATGTAGTCAAAAGTCTTCAGCTGGTCCAAAATGCTGCAGCTAGAGTTCTGATGAGAATTAAAAAGAGAGACCACATCTCTCCTGTTTTAGCTTCCCTACATTGGCTGCCTGTTAAATTTAGAATAGATTTTAAGATCCTCCTTCTCACATATAAAGCTCTTAATAATCAAGCTCCATCATACATCAGTGATCTGATTGTTCCATATGTTCCTAACAGAGCACTTCGCTCTCAGACTGCAGGTTTACTGGTGGTTCCTAGAATATCTAAAAGTAGGATGGGAGGCAGATCTTTTAGCTATCAGGCTCCTCTACTGTGGAACCAGCTCCCAGCTTTAGTCCGGGAGACAGACACCTTGTCTACTTTTAAGACTAGGCTCAAAACTTTTCTATTTTATAGGGCTTATGGTTAAATTCTGATGTTAGCCCAGGTTTAGATGAGTGGGGAGCAGAGGGAGGTGGAGTGTACAGCGGGGACTACAGTTGTTAAAGACTTTTCTCCCTGGCCCTGCCTCCCACATGCCTCCATCTAAAAGGCTAGGTTATCCTGAGTTATCTCTGTAGTTATGCTGCTATAGGCTTAGACTGCTGGAGGACATACTGACCACTTTCCACACTCTGCTACTCTCTTCTACCACCACTCTCTAATTGCATTATTTCCTGTTATTCCAGCTGTTAACTTTATTTTCTCTCTAAGTGTTTTTCTCCCCAGAAGAAGCTACACTGGCGTTCTGCTGAGCTGTGGTGGCCTCATGGAGGGGGCCATCGGCTGGCACACTGCTGCCAACCACCTAACATTCTCCCTCTCCTGATATTACATCTCACTTTCTTTAACATAGAATGTGCTACTATTAGTTCACCTATTGAATTAATTATAGATTCACTCAGATAAAGACAATAAAGTTTCTCTTACTAAATAGAACTTCTAAGAAATCAGTGTAGCCATAGAAACACTACTTGATTTATATGGTGTGTGTGTGTGTGTGTGGGTGGGTGTGGGGTGTGCATGTGCCTGCTCTGTCTGAGCCGGGATCCTCTGGAGGTTTCTTCCTGTTAAAAGGGAGTTTTCCTTCCCACTGTCGCTACATACAGACCGCCAAGGTCCCCGCCTTTGGCTACCACCGTTTGTACATCGCACCCGACCCCTTTGGCCCCTCCCACGGGTGGTGGGCCCATGGGAAGGGGGACCCACGTCTCCTCTTCGGGCTATGCCCGGCTGGGCTCCATGGGTGAAAGCCCGGCCACCAGGCGCTCGCCAGCGTGCCCCAACTCCAGGCCTGGCTCCAGAGGGGGGCCCCGGTGACCCGCGTCCGGGCGAGGGAACACTGCATCCATCTGTTGAACTCATCATAAGGGGTCTTTGGGCTGCACTTTGTCTGATCCCTCACCTAGGACCTGTTTGCCATGGGTGACCATACCAGAGGCATAAAGCCTCAGACAACTTAGCTCCTAGGATCATTGGGACACTCAAACCCCTCCACCACGATAAGGTGGCAACCCAGGGAGGGGGGCATGATAGTTAAAATATAATAAAATAAATAAAAATATAAAATTCCAACATATGAGCTAGAAAAGTCAATAGTAATCCAACCTGATCTGTTTTCAACAATGATTCAGCCCGTTTTTTTTTTGTAACCATAGGTTGCACAAAAAACGGGCATAGTTCCTCACCCTGCTGACTCCAGTTGGGTTCATGAATCAATACAAAGTGATTGAACCACTCACTCCTGACTCCTACACAACAATCGTTTTGCCAATTGGCCAATAATATTAATTCATAAATGAATCTCGAATTTGATTAACAATGAGATGTGATTTTTCATTTTCAAGTAAAATTCCTAGAATATATTCATTTTTAGTCATAATCCAAAATTTGAATTATAATAAACAGAAATTTCAGCAGAAAACATTAGAACTGATTTAGAGCAAATGCATCACTCATTAATCCAAACATGAAGAAAACTGGTTTTCCTCTCAGAATGGAGGAAACCTCAAGGTACAAAGAACAGAACAACAGGCTAGAAGAAGCCAACCAGATAGGGCACTGGCAGGCTCGATGAGCATCATCTAGCTCTGCCTCACGGACCATTATCAGTCGCCACACATTGGTTAGGCAATGCACCTGCTGTTGCCAGTGGTGCCAACGCTCGCCTGCCTGACGTCTGCCAGCTGGTTTGAGCTCCAGTGCTGCTGCAGCGGAGAACAGCTTTGGATTAAAACCTCTAGCATGACAAAGAGACGCATAAGAAGAAAGGCAGTTGGTGGAGTGTTACTAGCTGTTCAGCTACATAGGATTGTGAATACATGTTTTTGTTTTCTGTGGGTGTGTGTCTGCATGTCTGCGTGTGTGTGTGTGTGTGTGTGTCTGTCTGCATGTCTGCGTGTGTGTGTGTGTGTGATTGGAACAATCGATGAGAAGTTGCTGCTGCAGCAGACATGCTCTGATTTGATTGGCCTATTTTTGCCTGGGTGACAATCTTTGCTTTTTAATATCTTAAAACCAAAAACATTTCTCATCAGAGTGGTTATTTGATAGATTTATTATGTTGACCAAATTAGGTAGCATCCACACGTCAAAAATGGAACATAGTTGTTTTAGAAAACACGTTTCAGAAAATAGTCATTTTGAAAGAATTTCTGATCTTTTGTCAATTTTTGGACTGGAAACACTACATCTTTGTTTACACCATCAATTCCTCTTTTAGTTAACGGGGGGTTAACTAAAAGACACACACACACACACAACAACAACAACAACATAAGAGAAAAATGCAATCGTAAACTCATGTTCAGATATTAACCTGCTATTTTAGAGCTCCATATCTACCAGTTGAGAAGGAGCAGTACAGCCTTGTGAAAACAAAAGTGTAATGTAATCACAAGAGCACAGTTACTGTCAATTGACCAGGTCTGGGAATCAAAGCATCTCCCCTCTGGAATGAACACATTCAAGGACCCGACTTTTCCTGCATTTTCCTCCAGGTCTAATAGGTCTACAGGTCTAATAACCTGGACTGATTTCCTTTCAGGTGGCTGTGCTTGCTCTGACAGGTGCTCAATAATAGAAAGGGAATTCAGTGGAAATGGGGATACAAGCCTGAGCCATTGTAAGCAGGTACACCATACACAATGGGATTAGAGAGTAGATTGATCCTGGCTTTGTGGGCTGTCATTTAGCCAGATTACCACAGCCACAGTTTTATTGTGTGGAAATTGGACAGAAATTTGTTTTCAATTTGCCAGCCATTTGAATTACATTTGGGCATGCCTGTTTCCTCTGCGTGACAAAGAAGAGGTGTGGAAAAGGAACAGATTACAGCACTGTGCGCTCTACAGTTTCACAGGGTAAACCAGTTTCTCTGAGATAATTGAGTAACTACACTGATACTAAACCAACTGTATTCATTTGAAAGGCTGAGCCCTGAAGAGGCGGAACAACCTGCAGCACACAAACCAACTCCTACTTCATAGAATAGAGGAGATATTTCAGAGTGTGAAAAGCTAATCGAGTTTCTTTAAATCCAGCTCAGGTGGAGAACATTTTATTCTTTTGGGTACAAACTTGAATAACATAAATCACTTGGCTAGCAAGTAAGAGCAGGTATAGAAGTATTTTTAAAATATGCTTGTAACTGCAACTGTTGGATGTGTTAAAGCTTTGATGAACATGAAATCTCAGTACATTGTTATTTAAAGTGACAGTGTGCATTTTCCCTGGCGATAGGGGGCAGTACATACCTAAATCATTGCAAGCAAGCAGTATTTTTGTGTTCAAGTAAGACCTTACCAACGGATGGCCATTAGGGTCAAAAATCCCTGGGAGTTCAACCTCCAGCAAAATGACAAGAACATCAGACTCCCTTTCATCACTGGCAGCAAGTGAAGAGGTAAATGTGTAAAACAACAACGTTTATGAATGGTGAAAGTTTTGTAACTGTTTGTTACAAATCAGTAAATTAATTTTGTCCTCACGGGCTCCCGTAGAAGGAAACATGGTATCTAATATGGCGTCGCCCAGAGACTTACACCCGCTCCCATGTGTTTTAGACCCGATTTGTATGGTTATATGTTATGAAGCCGCCAATGTTTTTCATCATTTCCAGAAATTAATGGTAAGAACTACACATTGTCACTTTAAGCTAGTATCTTGCCAGACTGTGACTGTTGGTGACACAAAATTTAAAGAAAAATGCATTTTTTTAGACTGAAACTGAAACAGTAAACTACTGTGAATGTAACTGGATCTCATGGGAGAAGTGGAAACAAACTGACTGTTTAGTGAATTCTGTGTCCTAATTTAGTGATAAAATATCTTAAACTTACAATGTCACCAGCCCCTCCAAATGCTGTCCCACCATTTGTTGCACCCTCTGACCTTTTAAAGGTTTAGTTGGAAAAAAGTGGATTTTTCTTGTTTTCCTTCAAGACATTTAGCCTCTCTTCCAAGAAGCTTCTTTAGTTCGGAAACTTAGGTTGGGAGTAGGATCCAAGTTTCCGAAGCTTTTGGATGAGAGGTGAAATGTCATCAAGGAAAACTAGAAAAGTTCAGTTGTTCCAACTGAACCTTCAAGATGACCATGCCCTGGACGACTGAGACTCTACCTCATGGAAAATAATATGAAAATAGTTTCAGACTCCATGATGACTCCATGTCTATTTTGCAATGAAATTTGTTGAGCAGAATTTTAGGACATAGAAAAGCCAGCACCTTGGGGGCAATGCTTCAGCTTACCAACCTTTTTGAGACATCTTGGAAACATCTTTTTTGGAACTTGTCACCAACACTGACATCACAGTAGGATACTGGTTGTGTCCAAATTCAGGGGAAGCATCCTTGTAAGGACACTACCTGTCCGGTCCACGTAGGTTGGGTCCTTCGTCGACCGATGGGAATGGAAGTGAACGGCTGTGAATTTGGATGGTCAAGCTTTCATATATTTTTCCAACCCTACCTCTGCGTATGTCTTGTTGCTTAATAACAAAAATAGCACTAAACAGATCTTAGCGGAGGCAAAAGGAATTTGCTTTGCAGGTTGGTCTAACCACGCTCCATTAGAGCCTCAGCAGGCCTGAACAGCGCTCTATTGGTTTGGTGGGCGGGATGTTACTGCGACTGAGATAAACAACAAAGATGGCGGTGGCTATGGCTTTGGCATCAACTTTGGACTATTTAGACTTGGGCATTTCTTTGAGTCAAGAGCAGATAGAGGTACTTTATTTCCTTTATTTAGAAAAAGGATGTATTTGCATCTTTTTCAACAGTGTATGGCAGACTGCCCCGTTGACTGACATCCGTAGCGGTGAGTACGCCATGTTGTTCGTTATCCAATAGCATGCAGAGACAGTTTGAAAGACAACCGTAGATTCCTCCCCATATTTGAGCTCTGTCTACGGGTCATGGCCAGAATATATATTCACATTTATATGATGGCTTGCCAGGCTACTGTTGGACATTAATATACTGAAATTTAAAATTGTAATCTTCTCTTTCTTCATCCACTATTGTTACAAGAACTAAACTCTCCTGTTTGGCCTGCAATGAGCCCTGGGATAGCCTTTGTTAATGAGGATACACCAAAGCCGTCCTCAAGTTTCATGGAAAACAAGGATGTGTTTGAGGATGCATTATGAGTATCCTTCGAATTTGGACAGACTCGTCGCTTTGCTGTGTAATCAGCCTTAAAATGCACACTCAGAAGGATGCAGCCCTTCAATATAGACACATCCACTATCTTTAAATTAAAAACCAACTCTGATATTTTGAAAGAGACTTCTTGTTGAACAAAAATGCTTCTGTTCATTTTAGAATTTGATATTATAAGAAAATATATAATTATGAGCATGGAAAATGAGTCATGTTTTATACCAAAATACCTAATTTTTATAGAATAATTTGCTCATATCATGAGATTTGTCCAAACCACTTTTGCATTTGCACACAGAGTCAGTATGGTATGTTATTTGTTAGCTAATACTGACATACATTATATTCTAGGAGGGGAAAGTATGTGAGAAAATGAAAATGTGCCTAATACTGAGTTAATTGAGCTACAGGTGAGAAGTCAAACTGGACAATTCTGAGCTAAATATCTATCTGTTTTATTCCTGATTTAACCATACCGCTGCTGCCATATTTGGCTGTTACAGCAATAATATAATAAAAACATAATAGCATGTTCTTTTATTTTCAAAATAAGTCAATTTAACAGTAAAAGAGAAAACCTCTGATGGGATTTTTTAGACAGAATTTTCAGCTGCTGTTTTTCTTACAGTATTTACACCAGAACATATCATAGGAAGTCTGGATCAATCAACAGAATATCAGTTAGGAGAGATTAAACGTGTTTCTCAGCAGAAAACACCACTTCAACGTTAGTCTGATGTATTATTAGAAAAAAAGCCTCACCTGGCCCTCCTTAACCTGCACACGACTCCACTCTCAATCCTTGACTTTAATGTGCAGGACTCATGCCGTGCATTGCAACAGCTCAGCATGCAGCACATATCCATCTATTTGTTGTTATTATTTGAACTGCATTGGGCTGCGGTGGCTGTGAATTGGAAATGGGAGGGGGAGAAGGGGTGGGTGGGGGAGGCAGATACCACCTCAGCACCGGCATTTTAGGCACAGTTCTGCCTCAGTGAGCCAGGCTGATTGGGATGCAGCGGGGTCTCTCCCGCTCGTTCTCCCCGTGTTTCTGTTCTGCTCGGCCTGAAACAGACATTCTGATGAAAAAAATACAAAAGAAAGTAGAGTGGGCCACAATGTTTATGAAGGCAGGGCACATGTGGGTTTCTCCTTTTTCTTCTTGTTTTGCACAAACAGAAATGAGCGTTTAGAAGTTTGTCTGCACTAATCCTTTGATGTGCCATATGTTCAATTTGATTTCCCCCCAATTCAACTATTGAACAATGTGGATCTTTTATTTAGGGCCAACATGATAATAATTGTTAGCATGCAACAGCTCAGGTAGATGCTGTGACTTTAATTCCTAAATGTCAGCCAAAAATGTTCCAATTACACAAGTTAAAGAAAATTCTGGAACAACAGATGCTCAATGTTTCCAAATGTATTTGAAGTAAGTTTTCTCTGACACAGCTGAACCTCTTACACACTTCAAACATATTCTGTGTCGCTGCAACAGCCAAATCAGCTGGATGTATTTCCTGGATCAGGAAATGAAAGACGTCTTGAAGGGAAGGGTAAGGCATTTATCACAAAAGATTGACTCTATTCATTTCTATAGTTAAATTAGTGTCAGATTTAGCTTTTATTTGGTTTCTGATGCTGATCGAGATTAAACAATAAGAGTCTTTCTGGACTTTTTTTGTCAGTGAAATCAATGATCCCTTTTGGAGTAAAACATTCCCAACGCTGCCAATCCCACTGAGAAACCTGATAACTTCATTTTATTATGTTTTCAGCTCATTGATTTAGTGCATGACTACCATCAATTCCAGTTTTAAACTTGGAGCACCTGTTGGATGGTTTTTGTTGTTTTTCTTGTTTTGAGATTAAAATTTAAATTGTTGTTTTTTTCCCCAGCATAATTTTATTCTGCTTTATTGGTGGATTTTTACTGAGTAAAATACAAAATATTCTTTTTTCTCCCAAATCAGTAAAATATCCAGTCCTTACGTCATGTGAAACTCAAAAAAGTAGAATATGGTTGCAAATGTCCCTTTCTTTGCATGTAATGAGTCAATCTCATATTTTAGTGTCACCTTTTATGTTGAATTACTGAAATAGGATGTTCTTAAGTTATTCACAATAAGAGGTCATTTATATTTTTAATACATTTGCAGTTGTCTCTAGTAGGAATGAATGCCTTTTCAGTTGTTCTCTGGGGAAAAAAAGCTCTGGTGCGCCTGTTGGAGGATGTAGAAGTCAGCTGGAGGAGATAGTGGCATAAGACGGCAGGATTTGGAGTCATATTCCCTGATACTTGGACATCTTGCCTCTGATTGGCTAACAGCAACACGACTCTACCACTGACTCTGTTTGCTCTGCAACGTTGATATTTTATCTCCACAAATAACACAAGCCTGAAGGAGTGCTGCCGTGTGGTGGAGTTGCTAATGCTAACGCTTAGCTTCTACTAGTCAATATGTTCTCTGCAGTTTCCTGAACATTAAACCAACAACAGCTATCTGTCAGGATCTGCTCCATCAGCCCCTTTTCTTTAGTTTCTCTGCTGCTCACCCATACTGGAGCCGCTGCCACTGCACCCAGAGGTCCCAGCCGAGCTCCAGCCATCTTCAGAGGCCCCGGCCTTGCCGCTCTGCAGAGGCGCCAGCTGTGCTGCTCAAGGAATTCCAGCTTCCTGTATTCTTGCCTGCATCTGAAGTTCCAGCATTTTGCATTCCTGCCTCTGTCCATGGAGCTCCAGCATCCTGTGTTCCTGCCTCTTTTTGTGTTTCATTCCTGTTTTGGGCACCTTCAAGTGGGGGGTACTGTGGGGATCTGCTCCATCAGCCCCTGCTGTCTTGTGTCCACTTGGTAAGTGTTAACCTAACTCACCTGCCCCTCATTATTCTACCCACCTGTTCCCCTGATGCTCGTGTATTTAAACCCTCTGTCTGTGGCAGATATTTGTCTTGTCTTCCCGTCGTGTCTTCCTACCTGCCATTATTCAAATAAACAGTTCATTTTGAAACGAGCCAGCCTGTGCCTGCTCTCACGTGTGTTTGGGTCCATTCCCACCTCCACAACTTGACACTTTTCCCATTGCTAATGCAGGAAATAGGGGTAGAAGACTATTGTCACATTCAGCCTGCATGTTATTATTTTCAAAAATAATAAGTAAAAAATGGTTTCTCACTGATTCTGCTCTTTAAACAATCTGGTTGTTCCTGTTGCACCTTGAGGCTCAGCTGCATCAAATAATCGGATATGAAACATGCATGAAAACTACAATCATTCCTACAACAGGAGAGCTAATCTAAGAGAAAATATCAAATAACGTGCACCCAAACAGATCACAGTGAAGCTCAGGCTGTTGCTTGTCTCTCCTCTCTAGCCTAATATCACTTTGCCCTCTCCTTTGATTGCACATTTCACTCCAAGGTTTACTGAACACTGGAGTCACCCGCCTGTGGCAAACAAATAAAATGAGTTTAAAAAGAGTAAAAATTGCCTTGTGCTGGTCGTTTCAGTAGACCTTTGTCTGCAGCAGAACATTCCAGAGATCCCACGTCTTGATTAGACTGATATTGATAAGAGACCAGGTCATGTTAACTTTAATCTCCTTTTTTACTGACGGTGATGAATTTGTTTAGAAGTCTTTAAGGGATTTTCTTATTTTGCCTTTGTGGTGAGCACCCACCACCTTTTCTTAATCTTTAAGCCTCCATGTCTACATGCTTGTCTGGCGCCAGCTAAGCGTTTACTGAAGATTAACCACTCATTGTTTGTCGCATCCATGTGTTTTTGCCGCTAAAGGCTGTATGTTGGGAGGAATAAAACACCATATGAACGGATGCAGGATTATTATCATCTCCATGGCGACCATCTCCTCCACCTCTCACTCCAAGCGTTGGTAATCTGTGGCATTCTCACTTTAGAGGCCACACTTTGGTGTGCTGCAAAATTTGAAAATGGCAAAGGACGTAATAAACAGCATTGACGGAAGCTTACTTACTGATCAATTTCTTCAATGTGAGTACATGATCCGTAATATCCCCTCCTACACCCTCCTCCTCTCACGCTCTAGCATCAGTGCCCACCGGCCAGGACACCTAGAGACGAGGCAAATTGTAATGGGATGGGAATCAATTCCTGCTACATTAAGCTTCTTGTTCTTCCACAGCCAAAGGGGTTTAGAGGTGGGAGGGAGAATGTACTCGCATAAAAACCCTTGTAAAGATAAAAAACGTACCAAAAATACACCAGCCTGCTCCTACCAGACAGCTAGCTTTGGAAAAAAACGACCATGCATTTAAAAAAAGGCTTTGCACCTCAAAAACACATTGGTGGATGAGTTACTTAACTGGCTGTTGTCCTGTAGCTTTTATTTCTCAAGAACAATACAAACACAAAGATTGCATCTGAAGGCTGCACTATTCTCTGAACAAGAGGAATCCTTTAGTCCCCTTGTTATATATTCCAGATGTGTTCACTGATGCAAGGCCACCTCTGTCTGTGGTGACAATTTGTCTTTTGTCAGGGGTGATAGAGTTTGATTTGTTATTCACAGATAACCGTGTGTTCCTTTAGCATGCTTGCTGTCGTTCATGAATAAAGAAGAAATGGAGTTAAAAGCAGAGAAAGCAGGAGGAGCATTTTTCAAATTCAAATTCCTCACAATTCAGGTCCAAAAAGATCCGAAGCCTCTGCTTCCTCCCTGGTTTTGTCTCTGCACCCCTTATTACCATGTTTACACTTTGCTGGTGCTCTGAAAGCTACGTTGGCTTTGGTAGCAGCGGCACGGAAAATAAAGGAAAGGAATTTCTGAAAACACGTCAGTGAGTGCGCTGATATAAGAGGATCAGACATGCAAGAGTGGAATTGGGCCCTTGAGCGTTCCAAAAGAGAATAAAGGATGAATTATAATTTAATCCCAACGCGGTCAGTTTCGAGAAATGAAATGAGCGAGGAGAGGAAGGGTTTATTTTTTTTCTACAAAAGCATGGGAATGGTGTCAAACAAAGATTTGTGGCGTGGGAGGATGAAGAAGATGGTGGTGAAGAGGTCATCCATCTGTAGGCCCGTTAACACAGCAGAGCCAATCAAGTAGAACAGGTAAAGACGTTTCTCTTAGAAGCGTTTCACCCTGGAGATTCAGCTTCTTCTCAGCGTTTGAACTACTGATGCAGAGAGCAGCAAGTCAACAACAAACACATGGACCAAATAGGAAGAAGATGTTGGATGCTATTAGCTTAAACAGAAGAAATGTCATTTTTACAGAATTTTGAGGGCAACGAATGAAACCAGTATGGAATGGAGCGGCACAACTCCAAAAGAAAAGAACAAAATAGTGATCTATTACCTTTTTCGGGAAATAAGCAGTTAAATTTCAAATGAACACCATTTCGCCATGTTATTCTAGACGTTTTTCTCATTTCAATATACAGTATCTGCTGAGGTCTCTAGTATGAACAAATGACTTGTGAGTCAGTCTCTTTGGGAAAAAAAAGCTCTGGCGCTCCTGTTTCAGGAAGTAGAAGATAGTCAGAGGAGTGGGGGGCAAAAAACAACAGGACTTGTAGTTTTACTCATTAATCTTCATGATATGTGAACATCTCACCTCTGGCTAACAACAACGCAACTCTTCCGCTGCCTCCGTTCAATTGTCTTTCTTGACTAAAAAGTTCAACGTTGATGTTTTATCTCCACAAACAACTCAAGCTTGAACATGTTCTGCTATGTTGTGGAGTTGCTAAGGGTTAGCTTCTACTAGCCGAGACTCTCTCTGCTCTCTTCTGGACGCTAAAGCAACAGCAGTCTTCCCCGGTCTTCGAGCCAAGGTGGGCGAGTCCATCAATGCAAATTTACAGCGTGACGTAGATCTGAGTGGCTTTTTCTGACCCAACTGTTTCCTCATCTATCTTTCAGCGGCCAATGCAGGAAATGGGGGTTTAAGACCATTTTGACATTCAGCCTACACGTGAGACAGTGATCGATCGTATTTCAAATGGAACAGGTATTTTACATTTCACAGTCAACCTCCATTTTAAGTTAGTCCAGTGGTGCCAAAAACAAAAGTGTCAAAAACCTGAGATCTGTCTTGTTTTGACTTTTTGAGTGAGAGGAGAAGCAACTAAAGAGTTTGATGTATAATACGTGTATGGTATGTAAATGTGTCATTAAAGGGGTAATAACCAGTACTGATCATTCCTAGTATTGTATAGTGATGCCAATATCGACTGATAATAACGGTAGGCTGATAAAATCAATGATGAGAAACACTCTGACTAGGGTTAAAAGGTGTGTTATAAAAGCATGACATTTTTATTTTTATGAATTACTTGTAGTTGAGCACAAACAAGCCCTTAAACAGAAAAAAACATTACTTTAAAATTTTTTTCTTTTTTTTTTAATTGCAGCACAAAAATAAGTGATTCCACGTTCATCTGCATGCATAAACACTAGGTTTCTTGTTTTGAGGTAATTTCATGTGAGACAGCGCTTGTGATTCCCAATTTATACATTTCATCCAACACCTAACCTCCTTCACCAAGACTAAATAGTAAATCTGCGCAACATGCCTTCCACAGAATCACGTTTTGATACGTTTCAAACCTTCCTGTTCAGCATCAAATATGAGAAAGCACGTACTCCGCACCAGTTCCCTGGAAAAAGAAACAAAAACAGATATCTTGTAGATCATTCCTCATCGGGGTTTTTCATCCAAACTGCTGTCTGGGTTTCATTTGCAAAAAGGCCCCATGTCACAACACTTCTCTAAATAAAAGTTAAACATGATTCACTGTTATGGACTGAGATAAGCACAGACGTCATGCATATATGTGAGCGCAGACCTGTTTGTTTCATTATGAGAAGGCCAAAAAGATTGTGCGAGGCTCAGGAGGAGATAGTGAGAGTGTGTGTTTGGTCTGTTACAGACTATCTCACTCGTGACCATAAAATATCCAATAACAGAGAAGTAGATTGTGAAACAGAGTGTCAAAGATATAAATGTGGACCTGAGTCTTATTAGCTCTATAGGAATGGAACTGCTGTAAAACAGTAACAAAGGGTCGTGTTTGATCATCAGAAAGCACACAGGCATGGTTTGAAATCGTGGAGATCCAATAAGTCCAGAAAGAAGACGAATATGGAATTACTTTTCATTTCCTGTCAGTAAATATATTTATGAAAAAGTCATGCAAATATGTGAAAATGGAGCCTTAATAATCAATGATTATTTAGCTGATCAATAAGCCAGTGAATGAAAACAGCTCTCACAAAAGAAAGGTCAGTAATGATTAAGGGCAAGTATGAGGAGTAAATTCAGCTGACACTGTGGCACGCCGTATAAACAGGAAGTAACAGAGAGAGGTTTGGCTCTAAGTCTTGAAAACGCTTCATGTCAGCATGCTCACGGTTTCTCTTTGGCTGATTAGACCCATTGGCAGAGTGGTCTTTTCACTTCACTTTTAAAAATTCAAGCCATGACTCTAATAACTAGCTGTGAGACCCCATCGAGCTGTCAGGCACCTGTGGACATGCGTGAAAATTGCTGCCAAATGCTAGTCTAAATGAAAATGGTCTCAGATAATTGTTAGTTTGAGTGGAACTTTTTTCTGACTACTCTTTTATTAAGGTATTAGAATGTTTATTTTACCTATGTAATGCCTCAGACATATGTTGAAATAGAGTCTTTAACCAGGGCTTTAAATGGGCTGGTACGCACTGGATTTGTTTTAGCATCCGCTGCATATCCGGTAGTTTTTTATAGCCATTTATAAGTCGAAATCCCAGAAATGACTGAAAAACAATTTGGTATCCATTACTTTCTAATGCAGGCACTTATTCTTTTCCACTTGGAGCACTGTCTTTAACCTCTTTGGTTCTGAGATGTCCCCTTTGTGTACTAAATTATTTTCTCATTGGTGTCCACTTGCGCAACACGAGATGTTTGTTTCTTTCACAATATCCATCTTCTGCTCTATCTTGGTTAACGTTTTGCTCAATTCTGGCTCCTATAATGTTCATAAAAATGTTTTAACAACTTTTAAATGTGTTGAAATCACGTGATTTGTTTTAGATCAGTTTATTCTCATTTTTTTCCGTTTGTGTTGTTCCCATTATGTTTGTAACGGTTTGTCTTTTGTTTCTTGTCTTCGTGCCCGTCTATTCAGCTGCTCAAGCAGGAGCAGTCGGCTGTGCAAAAAATTGTGATAAAGTTAACAACGCGATGGGAAGAGTATCTTACCCAGGTCTACTGAATGCATGAGCGACATGTAACATACAGATTCCTGTTCCCCACGAGCTCAGAGGCAAGTCCCCTCCCACTGGGAGAGCTTCAGAGGCAAATCGGCAGTGAAAGTGTTAAATAGTAAATGTATTTGATATAGCACTTTCTAGAGTCCTAGAACCCCCCAAGGCACTTCACAACACAATCAGTCATTTGCCCATTCACACACACCTTGGTGGTGATGAGCTACAATGTAGCTACAGCTGCCCTGGGGCGCACTAACAGAGGCGAGGCAGCCAAGCAGAGGTGCCACCGGTCTGTCCGAACACCACCAGCAGGCAAGGTGGGTTAAGTGTCTTGCCCAAGGACACAACAGCATCATTCTCTGCCGGAAGCTTACAACCCTCCAAATACAGGACAACCTGTGTACCTCCTGAGCTACTGCTGCTGCCTGTTTTCCATGCAGCTGGTCCCTCAAGGTCATGAGAATTGCCAGATCACGCATGCTTTTGGAATTTCACATGACAACAAGCAAGAAAGCTGGTCGCATGTATCCAAAAAGGTTCGTAGTTTATTTCCTTTTCTGTTTACCTCAGCTACGGCGGTTTTACAGGTAATATACTTTTTTTTTACTAGTTAAGCAATCTGCACGTCTTTTATTTTGAAAATTTCCAGATGTTTTACAGTACTCCCATATTTGACTTCCTGTCTGGACTGACCTGAACTGCTGTTCTTGATGCATTTTGGAGGAGTGGCACATTAAAAATAAACCCGAAGCGTAAATTTAGCAGAGCAATGTGGCAATTTATATCTGGGACGTGTCCAAGATGCTCTGCTTCGCAGCTGCTGGAAACACACCCATTGACAACAGCAGCGGCTATTGCGGCCGTTATGCAACCCTTACACGTCTGGTGGAGAGCCTGGAGTAGGACTGGTATGGAGTAAATCTTAGTAAGATCCACCAAACTGTCATGAAAAGGTCATGGGTAAGAACATAATTGTCACCGGGCCGTTCCACAGCTTCACGTAACATCTGTGAAACGTAGTACACAGCAATTAGCTGCCATTATAGTAGACGGTTGCATTTCCACCAGCAACAAAGTGTTACGTTTTGGCGTATGGACACGTTGCTTACTCTTCAGACCTAGTTTTTACATGCTTCATTTCCAGAATGCATCAAACTCCAAATTCCTGTTGGGGCCAGACAGGAAGTCAAGCATGAAAGCCGTGTAAAACATCTGTAAACTTTAAAAATACAAATTCACATGAGAGAGAGAGAAAATAAACCACGGACCTTTTTGGATACATGCTGCCATTTTACTCCTCACTTGTTATTGCGTGAACTGCCAAAATCACGCGTGGTGTTGCAGTTCTCTCGTGATTTTGTGACCTCACAAGACCAGCTGCGTGGAACGCTTTCGTGGCCGTGCTGCATCTGAAATGCTCCTAGTGGGAAGGGAATTCGCGGGTGAAACACATCTCTTGCGTTACGTGAGGCTTACGCATCCAGTGATATTATTGGCAATTTGTGGGACAAGAGTTTGTTTTTGTTTTCTTTTGCTCAGACTCATGCTGAATATTTAGAAGTTCTTCTTGGATTGTCACCACAGACAGCTTTCCACTTGTAATGAGCCAGGTTTGATTTTATGCAATTTACACCATCAGAACTCCACCAACACCCCCCCGGCTTCGTAGGTCTGTTTTTAGTTTTGTGTGTCTGCAACTCAAACTCACACACCTCACAGCAACACCATCGCCCTGCGTGACATGCGTTATGCGCCAAGGATCCACTGCTGATAGCAACCCCCACCCACCATCTCGGTCTCCCCTCACCTCCCAAACTCCATCTTGCTCTCTCTCACACACACACACACACGCACGCACACACACACACACACACACACACACACACACACACACACACACACACACACACACACACACACACACACACACACACGCACCAAAAACTGATTTAAGGCCTCCAAAGCAGAACTGTCCACAGAAGACTATCTCCACAAAGCTGATACGCATGAGTTGGTGAGCTGTCTCATTGATCTGCCCTTCCCCACAGTCCAGCCTAGGCATTCACTCTTGTTTGCTACGCCTTAGCGAGTCCACTTTGGAAAACATCGCCCATGGGAGAGGTGGGGATTTTATAAAAGCGGTCTCACGCTCTCCAAGAAATAAACTTTTGCTCCTGCCAGCCTCTTCAGGCTATGCGCATTGATGTCATCATATAAAAAAAAAAACCTGTAATCGTGTGCATGCCGAGGAGACAAATACGGCTTTGCATAATGGAGCCTTGCATAGTTAGAAGAATGAAGATAATCTGCCCCTGATGCTTTCTCAAGTGTTAATACTTCTGTGTTAGAGCAAACTATTATTGCACATAAGTAAAACTGTGCTCGCTCTCCCACATCAGGCTAAAGCTTCTTAGAGAGAAAGTCAGTGATGTGGGAGGGTCTTACTCCTTTTCTTTAAATAACACACACACACACACACACACACACACACACACACGCACTTTTCACATTCATTCAAACACTCTAAAAATCTATCTGGTTTAACATTTTAGTGATTCAACCATTAATATATAGAGAGAGTCTATTTTGGTTTTTTTTTTTTAGCTTTTTTTAAAACATTTTCTAATTTATACAAAAAACTGAAAATCAATGGAGCCACAAGGTCTCTGCTTTGCTTTAATGCTAAGGTCATCGTGGTGGTTGGCTCTGCAACATTTCAGGGTTTCTCCAACATAATGCTCACTATTCTATGGGTGTTTTTTCATTATGAAATGGGTGAGTCATTCTGATAGAAACATCTCGGATACCTTATCTTTGTCATTACTCAGATGTCAAAAGATCTGGTCTAAATTATATCAAATATCACTGCTGGAGCTGAATTCAGGACAAAAACGTTGCCTTGATGTTTTGACACTTTATTCTTAAAACCATCATCTGCTATTTGACTGTCAAGGCTGCGGTCTGATTCAGGTTAATGTGAATTAAGACAGTGATTAAAGCCATGTTATTAAACAGAGATGAATCATGGTTGCTTTGAGGGCTGATATCAGTTTCTGATTGTGATCATTTTGGTCTGATCACAGTCTGTTGGTGCTTTTTTTATGAGTAATGTCATTTTTGCTTTGTGCGTTAATTTGCAGGTACAGCCTCCACTTAGGCTAAACTACTAAAATTTACATTATATGTTGGATGTTGATGCAAGAAAAGTTCTTTTCTTTTCGTGAACAAAACAGCCAATCCTAAAACACAACTATGTGTTGCATGAATAGGAAAATTTTTTAAGGTTATTCTATCTTTATGTTGCATTTGCAACCATTTTGAACATTATTTTAACATTAAATGTATTTCTGTTTTTAATTTTTGATTCACATTTTGAGTATTTTTGACGTCCCTTACATGAAAAACTTCAAAAATCAAAAATGCATAGAAACAATTTATTAGCTGAAGCAATTTATATAGATTACAAAGACAGGTGAGTTGAAATGTCTTCTATGAAAAACAGAAAACTAAACCATGCAAGTTAAATTTAAATAAAATTGAGTGAAAATATTAAATCAAATGCCACAAGTCTCAAAAGAGTTCTGCTTTTCTCATTGAATAAAACCATTTTTTTTATTTTCATGCAAGTGTTATTAACTCCAAATTGGACAGACAATCTTATGCTGATAATTCACTTCGAGAATTCCTCCCTAGGGTGCATTTGCTTTGATTGAATTAAACCTGATCCCAGGCTCCCAGATATCTTTGAGGCTCTTGGCGTCACCATTATCTATGTCATCAAGCAGACACGAAACGGGCACTTTTGTTGATTTGCTTGCTGGTAAAGTTAAAGGTCAGAGATCAATGTTTTCCATCTCAACAAAGTTTTGCAAACTTGATATTATCTCATAAAGCTGCCTGTAAGCCCTTAAATTGGCTTAGTGACACTTAAATCGCACGCTCACATATGAAACCAAAGAAATCAATGTATGTTTGCTGATAAGAGATGGGAACTGAAGTGTATCACTGATGCAAACAGCTGCTCCTTCTGATCAGATAAAAACTGGGGCGATGCATGGAGGGATGGTTGGAACATACTTAGCCGGAAGGCTGAGGATCCAGGACCCGATAAGGTAAATGTCTGGTGTTTAGACGCTGGGATCATTGCCCTCTGAAGTCCACTTTCAAGGAGGTTAACAGGACTTTGAACAGAGATTAAACATTTGAACAAGACACCATATTGTCTTAAATAAGCGCTGCAGTATGGCTTTTTAGACTTTGCAGCTCATCTTACACCTCTTTGAAAATCCTGCACCACTCATCAGCCTGTTTTGTCTCCAGGCCTTCACAGTTCACATGGGAGCTGTAACCCTTTGGTAGACGTCTGTACCATTTCTTTTACAGAGTGTTTGAATGTGTTTTCATTTTGAACTTTATAAGTTGGAGAAGATGAAAAATGCCATATTTCAAACAGGAACCCACCCCTCCAGGTTTATGAGAAGCCTCATTTCAGCAGAGGACAACTGTTACAGCCTCTGTGGTTTGGGAGTCTGCATTCGCCATTATGGTTGAAACCATCAACGTTGGCCGTGCTTTTCCAGCTTTAACGTTACCAACAAAACAAAACCTTGTCACGAGCATTCAGACATGTTGAAAAGCCCTGATTTGGAAAAGCTCTTACAAGCTTTTAAGCTAATTGACCATATCATCGCGGCTCTGAAAATTCTTGCAGGGAAGGGATTTTATTTGCAATACTTGAAAAAGAAAATGGCGTAGAGTTTCTATGTTTGCCAGACGGTGAGCACATACCAACCATTGTTCCTCCATTTTTACTTCACTTTCCTCATTTGTATAATGCACCACAAAATCAAAGCCAATGCAAACATGGAGTTTTACTCCCTTCAGCGTTTTTCCAACAATCTATTCTCTAAATTGAAGGAAATTGGAGAACGGGAAGGTGGATCAATACGATCTTTCCATCAGTGACCCCAAAGCTGCTCTGCCACTGTTTTTTTTTTAATGGTCATTCCCCAAAGACTGTTTCACATACTACCTTCATCTGTTGTCCTTTGTTTCTCAATGTGTCTCATTAGTTCTACAGTGACATCAATGGAATCAAGCAGAGGACAGCCAGGGTTTGAGGCTAATCCTGTCTGGAGTGCAGCAACAAGCCTCGTCTGTACCTACATTGCTGTCTTATTGTTCTGCTCCTGGCTTCAGGGAGCCTTCCATGCTTGATATAAACCTCAGGGTGCGTTTTAAAGATGATATTCTGGAGATCGATACAAATGAGTGTGGTCTACAGGGACATGGCCCTGTTTGGAATAAGTGCTGGCTAAAACTAGAGGATAGACTCTGGGCAGTCAAATCACATGACAGGCTGCAGGCTATAGTCTGGTTTCAATCTCAGGAAAATAAATCACTCAGTTTAATACCTGTCCCATATAATTCAGCCGCTCCGTCTGTGACTCGAATACAGACTCGGACAAGGGCTGAACGAGAATGTGCATTGCATACCGAGGAAATGAAAGTGAAAACGGTGGCGGGGTGGATGGACAGTAGCTTTGGAAGAAAGGCCAAATGCTTCTTCTGACACACATGAAGGGAGGACTTTTGTTCTCGTTCCCATTTGTGCCTTTTTTTCTTTTTTGTTCTTCCAGCTCAGGACGAGAATAGGAGTGGAAGATCGGGTTACTCTTGTTGGACAAATGCACAAGCTGACGCGCCAGAATAAAGATGAGCAAGCCACGCTGGATGTAACCCAAGATAGCGGCTAGTCTCCAGGTTAATTGGAGGGATTAAAGAGACAGGTGTTCGTGGCTTGTCGAGGGAACAAGTTACACCTGAAACACAAATAATAATGAAGGCTCAAGCCTGGCATGAAATTGCCACATCAAACATTATTGGGTTTCTTTGTCAACAGTTATAAACAGTTTCCACGGGGCTTGAGCATTATCTTCTATTCTCAGAATTAGTAGCAAGATTTCATCCTAAATGTGTTAACACAAACGAATTCAGGTTTCCTGTAAAGTACGCATCCTTCTTCTTTCTCACACACACACACATACACACAGATTGGCCTGAGTCGTCCTGATCTGAAAGGCTAATGTAGGGGGAAGAGGAGGATTAAGATAAGTCTTTAATTTGAATCAACTTTCAGGATTGTTGTGTACGCAAGCCTTGGAGATTAGCATGGCTAACAACTGTTCAATTAACAAGCAAAGATAACATTGTGGTGAAGGTCCACACACTTCTAAAACACAATACAAACAAAACAAGTAGCTGGACTTACAGTCCATTTGGAAAAAGGGTCAATAAAGGCCTTGTCCTACTTTCATTAGTTGAATTTAGGGCCGTGCAAAGCAACCGATATTTGTTGAGGAGGGAAAAGTATTTGTATTTGTAATCAAGTAAAACTGTGCTGTCCGTCTGAGCGGGGGTGGGGTGAGAATGGATTTTGATATAAAATTTGATATATACATTTTTTTATAATTCGCTTGTTGCTGTCTTCACAAAAAACTCTGGAGATATAAACTTTTTTTGTTTTTTAAATGGTAAGTAGCATAAATATTTTTTTAAATTCAGATTATTTATTTAGAATAGAATAGAGTAGAATAGACTTTATTGATCCCTCAGTGGGGAAATTCACTTGTCACAGCAGCACCATCACTCAAAATGTAATTAGAAGAAGATAAAAAAAAACAAGGATACATCTATATACACATAGGCAGTAATCTAGTATTGTAATCTTAGATCACTCATTTACTCATTAATTGTATGATTTTTTTTTTACTGGGTTTTAAATTTATGTCTTGATTAAAAAAGATACATTTATGGTTTGTGTGAACATTAAAACGACATATTAAAGAACACTGGTCTTCCCTGGAGTGGTCAGTGGGGTGGCCATGGCCACCCCTGGCCACCCCTTGGGGGCGCCACTGCTCAATTTTTCCACAAATATTTTTTAAAGTATTTGTTCGAAATAAGTACTCATAAAAAAACTCATTATTTGTGCCTTTCCGAATACCGTATTTGGGTTTGGCTCCACCCCTAGTTGAATTGTTGCCACCCAAAAAGAAAATAGAGGTATTGTTTTTTTTTTTTTTTTTTGAAGGGGTGGACAACAGATGTTTCAGACTTGATGTGACCTTTTGGGGACAACTTCTATGCCTCGTAACTATGACTACAAGGCTTTCTGATCATCCACACCTGAAATTAAAAACCTGAACAAAACCAATGAAAGAAGCCCGTGACTTGAAGACAAAAGGGGCCTTTGGTCAAGCTAGACGTACATATTCCTGAGGGTACCGCTCTGATATTTTAGGACAATGGCTGGCCATGTTTCCACCCTGACTCCCTTCTCCAGTTACCAACCCTCCACTCTTCTACGCTCTGCCTTTTCTCTTGGTACATGTCTTTCCGAAGCCTACAGAGGTTGGCTAACCCTTGGCCAGGTGAAGTGACAGGTACAAAACACACTGCAGCAGTCCAGTGTTCACCTCTGTCAGATGGAATAAATCTGGGATGAGCACAAAGAAGAGAAAAACAAGGATCTTTCACAATCACTGGCAACTTTTTTTTTCCATTTATGCTTTGCTTCTTTCTCTTTCCCCCCCTTCAGGTTCCTCGTGGGCCTTTTAAATTTTCATAGCAGGTGTACAGCATGGGAGATTCATTTAACATGACACCATAGCACATTAGTTTTGGCTTGCTGCCTCCAAACCCAGGCAGGGAAGAAAGAAAAGACATAAAGTGAGGTGACCAAGCCTTTAAACTTTCCACTCATTTCCAAACAAGCACCCTGTTTGTTCAAATTATGAAATCTACACTTTCCTGATAGGTCAAATGTAATTGCAAGCTTTGCCGAGGAAGTACTTCCACATTCTGAACACTGGAAATGTAGATTTAGATATTTTTATCCTTTACCATTTGTCAATATTTGCACATTAGTATAGTTTCACCCTGGAACTGTTCAACCATTTAGTTTAATTGGTGTTTTTGTTGAAGCTACAAGTAAATAGGATCATTTGGACATTTAACATCAATTTCAAGGTAAAACATAAAGGTCTCTAATAAGCTGCAGTCGTGCGAACCTCTTATTTTTCTTTCTCTGTATACTTATGAAGTCATCAGGGAGAGATGCAGCTTGGGCTGTTAGGGAGGATAAACATTAGGAGTACATTCAGCAGCAAATTTCAGTGTATAGAACATTGTTCATCCAGCCAAATATTTGACCTCAGCGGTTTGATATTCATCATGTACAACATGCAATGTATGCAGTGTGGGAACTTCCCCAGGAACATGCTAAGTATGTGATTCTTGTGAACTTTTCTGACAGTGCCCAATATATGTTGTCACTGATGACATTTTCAGCTTCTTAAAACACTTACGTCTGATTTGTGAAGCCAAGTAATTCTGATTTTCCTCGTAACTGAGAGCCAGTGGACAGCTATAAGCCTTGTATAGATAGGTGGAAGGAGGCTGAGTGTAGCACATGATGAGTGCGCTCAGTGATGGGTGAGGGTTTCATTACAGGGAAATTAAGTGACTCAAGGATAGGAGTGGCAATAACGGCTGATATTAGACCTTTAACTCATCTGCCTCTCAGACTTGTGCTGCTGTCCATGTCTCTTTGCTTCTTTCTCAAACAGACACATGCCTTTGAGACCTTTTCAGTTGTAAAATAATAAAAACAAATCGCTCAGCTTGATCTCTGAAGACTTCTGGATTTGTTTTCAATTCACCAAGTGCTCTTGTTTCTCTGCACCAAAACACATGCATGGAGGAATATACACCACCAACTGGAGTGGAGTGGGACTCTAAATACTATTTATGTTGATGTGAAAAAAATAATAAACAATAATATTAATAATAATGCAGAAATGTTCAGATTCCAAGGGTGGCATGTGCTACCCACTTGACTGTTAAAACCCTCCATGACGTCACCCATAGGTTTCTGAGACTTCGACTTGAAGCCTAGTGGGCAGTTTCGATCACCGCCATCTTGACCAGTAAGTACTGGATAACTACCCATTAGTCCCTGGTTTATTACTCGTTACCTCCTAAGTCGTTTAATAACGAGCACAATTTTGGGTCTATTATTGTAAAGTGTTACCAAAACACACTAAAACTATAATTTTTGTTTCAAATTGGTTGCCAGTAGGGGTGCACCGATTGCAGTTTTTGGCCGATCACCGATCTTGAGAAAAACCTGACTTGCTGACACCGATTTTTGCCGATACCGATTTTATCTTAACTAAAAGCAAATTATGTCAATGTATCAATTTCCTTTTATTGAGAAAACCAATATGAATACTCATGAAACAATACCAGTATCAACTGAACATGAGGTAATGTTCTCAAATATAAATGAACATATTTAGCATTGCTGTTTAAACTACAAAACCATATTTGTTCCTTTAGACTTTCATTTTTCTAATTTTGAAAACAAAACGTTTGAACCTGTTTTGACACACTTCTCCAAAAAAATTATTCTATAGCAATGATTTGCTTTAACATTAACTAGGGGTGCACCCATTGCAGTTTTTGGCCGATCACCGATCTTGAGAAAAACCTGAGATCAGGACCTATAGTTGTCATAAAATTCATTTTACTGTAATATGATTATTGCTGTTAGCAACTTTTCTTCAGAAGCATTTATATTACTTCATCTTGAGATAAAACAAGATAAAGTGGTTGAGTGGCATTGAAAGACAGACAAGGACGTGTAGTAGACAGTTGCAGTGACCTGGAGTAGAGAAAGTAGTGTAACCTCATCCTGCTCCCTCACTGTCTTGCTGTGTTGTATTAATAAATAATGTCCCATTGTGTTACCCGGGAGCAAAAGGTTAACAGCAACCTGGCATGACCTGCTTTGTGACATCAAGCACACTTAATATAAAAGGAAATGTAGCTTAGGTTAAAGGTTGAACATGGAACAATTTAATAAAAAGCTATATTTAAAAAAAATACCTCATGGGGCGTTTAGAGGTGTGCAGAATGAAGGTACAGTATTTCCTTTAAAAGCTATATTTTAATTAAAAAATAATCAAATATTTATTTTGATGGGCACAACACTGGGTTTATGTTTACATCTACCAGCCAATAGAGGGCACTAATGCAGGTTTCCAAATACGGTAAACAGTCCGCTCGGCACAGCGAGGATGGCACTGTGGAAAATGGCGGACTCGGCAAGTCAAGCAGCTGCTTCTGAGCCCAGAAGATGTTGTTATCCTTCTCAGAAGAGCCATCAAATATCTAAAACCAGAGAGAGTTTAGGTGAAGCCTACAACAGATGGACCCAAATAAAACCTTTTCAAGCTAAGCTGTTGTTGCAACTACAGCCTCCACACACTAGATGTCGCTTTGGTGTTTGTGTTCCACATTAAACCTTTAAATGTTAATAATTTAATGAAGCTTTAAAATGTATTTATTAACCCATTTATTAACTCTAAAGCAACATTTGAGTACATGCATCATACTACTCAACTAAACTGTCCTAAGATGCAAAATTCTGCTTTCACACATAGATCCATAAATATTTTTCTTTTCTTTGAATTTTTGATTTTCTACATAAGTCAACCATATAATAAAAAAAAACCTTCATATTTAGAAAACTAGTTTATCATGAAAGTGTTTTTAATACATTTGCAGTGGTCTCTAGTAGGAATGAATGCCTGGTAAGATGTACTCTGAGGAAAAAAGCTCTGGTGCATCTGTTACACCGCTGGGAATGATGGGCCAACTCATCTCTGGTGCAACATATTTATTTTTGCTCAGACTGTAAAAACACAGAAATGCAAATCGGTCAGAGCGTACTCGATCGTGTTTTGTACACCGTCTCACCCGTACTGACAAGTCTTCTTCTGCTCACAAGAACCTCAGCAACTTAAAACCATTGAGACACTAGAACGGTTTTCATTTTCACCAAAAAATAATATATTTTCTTCATAAACAGACAAAGTATTCACCATTATAGGACAGAATATTAAACTGAACTGGAATGACTACTTACTGGTAACTTTCACTCCATTAACGCAATAATTTTATCAGTATTATTATCCTCTAATAATCTTTAGGCACTACTTTTATCAAATTAACAACTTCGAATGCTGTTGTCTATTGTAACCATGTTTAAACAAATGAACTCAACAACACTATAACTCCTGACATTACACACTTGTTCTGTTCAACATGAATTTTGGCCAGAAATTCACGTTTCACTACCATTACGTCCATATTTCAGTAGTTAACTGTTATCATTAGAAGTCTTAACTTAAAACAATCCTCTGGGTCCCTTCCGCGTTCGCCTAGGACGGCACGTCCGCCATTTTAAGAGAACGTGGCACATTGCCCTTAACGAGCCCAGAAACAGAAAATTCCCCCCATTTAGCTCGACATCTGCTACCAAATGACACATATTTAACCTGTCGCTACTGTTGTCTGTTTGTTTTAATGTACAAATAGCTCAGCTTACCTGTAAAAACACAGAAATGCAAATCGGTCAGAGCGTACTCGATCGTGTTTTGTACACCGTCTCACCCGTACTGACAAGTCTTCTTCTGCTGGCGCGTCAGCTATGGATGGGTAAGACACCGAGCGCCCTCTGCTGGCGAACATTGTATTACAGTTCCATATCAGAATCGACATCAGTAGTTTTCCAATATAGGGAGCTCTAATACCATTTTAAAAATTTTTTTGGGGGCTACTGTTTTCAGTCCTTATCTATATAATAGTGCCACACATCTGTTTGAGGATGTAAAAGTCATAGATATCATATAAACACTAGATGCCTTAAC
>SSNS01000202.1:893863-1250461 GCA_006937985.1 Aphyosemion australe | reverse complement strand
TGAAGTTAACCCTGGCAAGTAAGAGGTCAAAAAGATGAACGATTTTGTTCAAAAATGAGCGATTTTAAGCCTTTTCCATTCATTTCAATGGGCTGAAAAATGGCAGAAAAAGCTGAATAAATTGGAAACGGTTGAAGATATCAATACCAAGAGATATAGCCGGAAAGAGCTGAACGAGCTGAACGGTTTGATACCAAACTTGCTGAAATAGCTGAAAAACTGTAGGAGGAGATACAGTTCAAAAAACGTACGGAAGCAGAAGTAAGAAGAAGAAGAAGAAGAATAATAAAGAGAAACAGGAAAACAATAGTTTGAATGCATACTGCATTCAAACTAATAACGATATTACTAATTCTAGTAAACACGCTCGTACGGTGGGCCCTGTATTTCTTCATGAATTGCAGGTAAGTTTAGTTTTAATTTCTGTTTAGCGTCATCATGGTTGCTAGTCAACAGGATATATGGTGAGATAGGGGAAGGAACAAATATGAGGGTTAGACTATCCAAATTCACAACCGCTCATTTCCAGTCTTAGCGGTCAAGTAAGGACCTGACCTACGTGGACCGGGCAGGACGGGCCCTTAGAAAAGTGCTGACCCTGAATTTGGACACAGCCCTGGTGTGGTCATAAAACTACCTCTGATTATAGAACCTCTACCAACATACTGGAACGTCCTTTTTGGAGTTTCGATCTTAAGAGGAAAGGCTATGACTGACGAGACATATGGTGTTGAAATCGTATTCATTGCCTGCCATATGGAGCCCATCAGTCCTGACGTTGCAGAGCTGTCTCTCAGGGATATACAAGCAGTGGAAGGCAGGATGGATAGCCACTATTTAGGCCCACCTTACATGCCCCCTCAGACCAATGTATCACATAATGCTTTATTCCTGAATGTCTTGTTAGGGGGCAGCAATCCAGAAAGTACAAAATATCACCTGCCATGAAATGTCCTTTTGGCGAAATAAAATGTTTTCATTACACATCAACAGTTAAGGTGCCTTTATTCAAGAATTTTGTGTAGGGTAATCATGATAAATACTTTTTTTAAATCCCCTCAAGTTCATCACATTCCCCCCACTGACCTGATTGACAGGCTCATTGAAGTTGGTGATAAGACCAGCACGCAGCGATGTCTTCTCCTCTTCTGATAATGCACTATAAACATAGCAATCAACAGGATATTCAGAGGAGGAAAGGAAGAATGGTGGGAAAAAATATCAACATAGTGGGGCCTTTCCAATTGTCTTTTTGCAGATTTGTGTGTCACGGTGCATCTCATTTGTTAAGATTTGTAAACATACTTTTTGCAAACCAAAAAGCCAATAATAAAAGCATAAGAACAGGCAATTAAACAAGAAAGTGTGACCGAGTACATAGTGGCTGAAGGTGAACTGCTTCCTGCACACTGCAATGTGACAACATGCTGCTGGGGGCTGGTTAAAATCCTTAGAGACCTTTTATAATCTAATTTCCATTTCTATACATGCAAACCACTTTAGGTCACTGACAATGTAGCAGAGATGTCAATTTGTCAACTTGTAATGAGACTAATTAAATCCCTTAAAAGTTCAATTTAAAGGCATGGTGCATGCTATTCCCACCTGTTTTAGACTGTGCAATTACATCAGCATGTAAAACATAAAAAATGGCAAAGTAAGGAAGTGGGACTCTTAATTTTAGGGAAATGCTGCAAGCAAATGGATTTTGAAGTTTTATATCAGGCATATTGCATAGAATGTTTGCTTTGGGATGTAGTCGTAGTATCGTGTTCTGAATATATAAAAATTAAGTACAAGTAAAAATTATTTATAGAGCGACTTTTACAGATAAGGATATCACAAAGTGCAAGTAAAAATGGGATAAATCAATTTAAACATGGTACCATCATTGGCCCCAAAACACTGTGCACAAGGAGAGTGTAACCGAATAAGTCGATAATAATAAAATTGATATAAAATATTAAAAAATGAAAAAAATCAATGACAATTATATATTTTTTAACTGCATCTTAGTTGACACTGTATATCAATTAGCTAAAACAACTTAAGAGACAAAAAGTGAAATTGTTAAAAAAAATTATATAAATTGAGGGAATCAATCTAATATATACACCTGAGGTTTTCAAACATCAAGCCTACAATAAACAGTAACAATGAGAAACTACTCAGAAGTTTTTTAAAGACTTTACTTCTTTGAAATTATTATTTTAAAGAAAACTTTCTTCTTTTTGCTGCTTGAAATTTTTATGCCCTGAGTTCTGGGAATAGTCTGCCCAAGGATTTCAGGGGAGTTAAAAGCATTATGACTCATATTCATATTTTAAAGCATTGTGTATTTTAGTCGTTTAACTGTTATGCTTTATTTCTCTTGAGTATTTGCTTTACTGTTTACATTTGTAGCCTCTTATTAGCTTCGTCTGTCATGAAGCAACTTTAAAAGCACCAGTGAAATGAAACAAAGAGGGGAAAAAAGACGAGGAACAGAGTTTATATTATTAATGCTGCTGTAAGATAGATCTAAAATGTTTGTATTTTATAATCTATATGTTTGACAAAATGTGACATTTGAGATAGTGGAAAAATAAGATGTAACATATTCAAGTCATTAAAAAAAGCAAACCTTTGGGTTCATCACAGCAGAAGAAACATAACTAAAGGTAATAATGATGGATCACTGTCCTTAAATAACATTATACACTATAATAAAGATTTGACCTATAATTATATTCTCTAAACATGTGCTGATCTTATGAGTAGTTATGACTGTATCATAGTTTATCCATAAAGAAACTATATTTAAAACACGCTGAGATTTTGAGAATTGTTATTTATTAATTTGACATCAACAGAAAAATATTTAAATTTTTCTTCTATTCTCCCGTAATGTGTGAAGAATTTAGTTTAAATTATACCTCTTTTAATTCATCCAAAACACTTTCAGCTTTTAAAAATGAATCTTTAAAATCAAAAGTAACCTTCTGACATCTTCAAATCTCACTTATAGGTACCAGAGAACATAAAAGATGGACAAAAATAGTGATTTGTTTACAATAATAATGTCCATGTTCATTGTCTGATGCTCTGCCTCAATATTTTAAATAAAAAAATATTGCTTTGGGCCAAATTTCTTGAACGATAAAAATGTGATTAATCAAGATTAATTACAAAGCCTCTGATTAATTAGATACATTTTTTATCGAGTCTCACCCTCTCTCTGTCTCTCTCTAAATAATAATAATTATATAATTATTATAATTTAAATCTAAATTTTTCTAATTAAACAATTTGATGCTTTCTTTTGTTTTGTAACTTTTGCTGGCTGATGATGAAAAGTAAAATACAAAAACTACATCTAAACCAGCAGTGGTGCTCTGACTGATGAATGAATTCTAGCTGCAAAAGGTCACATTTATTATAAAAATGTAATCTTTTGGAGCTCAGTCAGCATGAAAAATAGACACGACTCTGTAGTAAACACCACCGCACGAGTTCGTGACCATAAAATAAAATCTATGAATGATAATAGGCTCCAAAAATTCAAGTTGGTCACTGTATCTGGGCCCATGTTCTTATAAATAAAACCTCAAACTGTTCTGGAGTCTGATGAATTCATATTTGAAACTGTTTTTGAAAATCATCGACATCTCTCTGCTTTAGAAAACCGAGGGCTTGTGTGTACTTTCATCTGCGCACACTTCAAAAGCCAGAGTCAGTGATGGTATGTGGGGTGCATTAGTGCACAAGGTAACATGCACATGTGAGAAGCCACCATTAATGCTGCAGGGTATATCCAGGCTCTGGAGAGATTTACACTGCTGTTCAGATGGTTTTATCAGAGAAAACGTGCTTTTTATTCCAACCAGAACATGCTAAACCACATTATACATACATTATAACAACATGGCACTAAATTAAAAGGGACAAGGGGCTGAATGGGCATGTCTGCAGTCCAAGTTTGTCTTTTGGCTTATTATGAAACAGAAATTAGAACAAAGAAATCCCTGATTTTTGAGCTGCAACAAGCAAAAATGGGAGAACATTTTCATGCTTTCAAAACAGCCTTGGTCTCCTCGAGTCCTAAATCCTCAGGAGGAATTGATGAAAGTAGTAATATAACCCTAAAAAATGAAAATAAAAAAGATGACACCTGCAAAAAGTTGTACAGAGGTAACAGGTAAAACCCAAAGGAAAAGGAAAGCAATACGAACAATGCAAGAACTACCAAAGCCTCATAAAGGAGACAAAACGATTAGTAGAGATGGATAAAGAGCACATCAGTGGGTAAGAAAGCATAAACCCTAAAGACGAGTGTCACTGCTGAGACAGAAGAGCTTTAGATGGAGGCGTGAGAGCGTGAGGCTGACAGGGAACAGAGAAACATGCAGGTACTTACTGAGGGGCCACTCTCCTCCAGTATCTGTCAATGCCATTTTTGAAGTACAGCACAGCTAGCCACCTGACATTCACATCCAGCATGTGGTTATTGAAGATGTTCTGAAAAAAAAAAGAATATGCATATATTCACCAACCCTGTGTTATTGGCTCCAACAAGCAAGACCAGACAATTTAAGGGCTGACCCAATTTAATGATGCGTAACAGCTAAAGCCACGCCAGCAAAAAGGGGTAATCACTCTAACTAAAGTGTAATGACAGCGCTGTGATACCGTCAGGGAAGGCTCGTCAAAAACAGAGCGTGTTGACCTCGTAGACAAGGCCGTCTGAGCTGCACACACTCCAGTAGTTTGCATCCTCTGAGTTATAAAAATGTAGCCGCAAACCCAGGGAATTTGGCTGAGAACACTGTGTATTCTGTGTTATTTGCTTTCACACAGCAAAGGCAGGGACAAAATAAACAGCTGCAACAGTAATATCAGAGATTGGAATCTCAGAATGGAAGGGGAGCTGTTTAAGAGGTATTTTTGCTTTGTAGGAATATAAAACATCCATCTGTTGCATCAAGGGAAACAGGGAACCGTTAACAGAGCTGCACAATGAAACTATTCACTTTTAATGTGTAAGACATAACCAACCTACTCTCACTAGGCTTTATTAAGTCATCAAATAGATAATTTAGTCTCTCTTTTGATACATATGAGCTCATTTGGGAAATTTGATTTAATTTCTACATTTTCTCACTGGGTTGCAGCTGCTGGTGACTAGTTGCAAACTAAATTTTTAAAAGCTCTCATTCACTTCTTGTTCTTTCAATAAATCTGCTGTGGTCTCTAGTATGAATGAAAGCCTTGTGAGTCGTTCTCTGAGGAATAAAGCTCTGGCGCTCCTGTTTCAGAGGGTTGAAGCGTGTCGGAGGAGTGGGGGGGCGGAATCCGAAGGTGGAGTCTTACTCTTTAATATTCATGAAATGCAAATATCTCGCCTCAGATTGGTTAACAGCAACATGACTCTTCCACTGCCAGCGTTCACTCTTCTTTTGTGGGTAAAAACAACGCATCATTGATCATTTATCTCCACAAATAACAAGCCTAATGGAGTTCTGCCATGTTGTGGAGTTGCTAATGCTAACGATTAGTTAGCCGAGACATGCTCTGCTCTCACCTGATTGCGACAAGTATTACACGGTTTCTTAGACAACAAGACCTTTAAGAAAATGTGAAAAGTTTCAGCTGAATGATTTAGGAAATACAATTTTTAAAGCAGTTTAAATATGATTCAATTCAATTCAGTTTATTTATATAGCACCAAATCACGACAAGAGTCTTCTCAATGCACTTCACAAAGTAAACATTCCAACTGAGTTCAGTTCAGTATGCCAATTAGTAAAAGTTTCCCATGTAAGGAACCAAGTTTGCATCGAGTCACTGACTTGTTGTGTCAGTGACTTTACACCAATCCCCATACTAAGCAAGCATGTAGCAACAGTGGAGAGGAAAACTTCCCTTTAACAGGAAGAAACCTCCAGAAGAACCTGGCTCAGGATGAGCAGCCATCCGCCGCGACTCAAATCAGCTCACATGGGGCACCAGAGAATATCCTAAACAAACTGCAACATCTCTAGTCACAATTAAGGTACAAAGTTTTGTAATTATGTCTCATTTAATCACCGAGCTTTTGCAAAGTTTCCTCATGTGTCTTGCGTTTTCTGACTCGTGGAAACTAAACTCAAGATGTCTGTGATGACTCTGTCACTACCTTGAGGGAAAATTTGCCGTGCAAACTTTTAGAACATGTTCAAAATGATTGTACACGACTCAAGCAAGGAAAGGTTTTGAGATGTCTTCTAAAACTTCCAAGCAAATGCTGATTAGAATTTGTCGCCGACATTTTGCAGCCCATCACGATGCTGCATCACAGTTCACTGCTTCTTATGCAGCAGCTAAAAAAAGCATGCACAAACCATTTCTTTCTGTAAAATGTCAAAGTCTTAACTCCAAAGATAACAGCACCTTAAAAAATGTTCAAAAGCCTTTTTTCAGAAAAACACCAAGAGAATGAAACTAGGTCCAGACTTGATGTGAAGTTGAATGCTCACACATACACTTGACAGTCAGCGATTATTCCCAAGAGAATCAAAACTCTAAAGATACTGTACACTGTACAAATTACAGTTTTATTTACTGACCACCAACCTTTCGTACATGCTTGAAAACTGCATTTTACACATTCTTTGACATAAACAGGATGCTGTGCATCATTTTTACCATCACTTTACCCAAAAAAACAAACAAAATTTGTTTTATTTTCTTTGTGCTTAGCTGGACAGAGCACACACTGGGCCAGTTTCTTCCCAAATTGCACAGAGATGAAAGTGAAATTCCTCATATTCTCGGAGTCTGATGAGAAAAATAAACAAATATTCTGGGTTGTTTTTCTCTCTAAAATATCTGAGTAATCTCTCTGGTGGATTGCACTGTGTGTACAGACTTTTCAACAACCCCTGCATATTGGCAAATACCATCTGTGTGTGTAAACGCTCTGCAAATAAATCTTAATGAAACCGTTCAATAGAGATTTGAGTAATTCCTTAATACAAATCAATCTCCAGCTGCCTGCAATCCATTGTTCCCCGTCTTTAACAAAATTAAGATTTCTTGCTGTGATTACAAGTTAATGTGTAAAACTGTCGGAATGAATCGTTGCATGAAGGAAGGACGTAAATCTGACTTCGTTAAACTGATGGGAAAATAATCCCCTTAAATTAAAAAGCAATCGTTTAAAGAAACACTCGACTCACGTTCTGCTTCCTAAAGGGTCGTGCTAGTAGACGATCGTGACTCACCAGTAGGACTGAATAGAAGCCAGGCTGGGTCTCCCACTGCCTGAGCTGCTCCTCTGCAGGCTTTAGCACAGCTGTGTCCTGACTGGTAGCTTGAGTTAAGGCCTGCAACACCACAGAGCTGGCACTGTCCATATCCATGTCTGGATATTTATCTACAGGGAAAAGTGAAAATGAAAGGAGAGAATGAGAATCAGGGAAAATTCAACTTATTTTTCTCTTCATTTAAGGAAACTTCAGGTTTGCTTGGAAGGAAAATAAAAAAAGATTGTCAGTTTATGGAGAAAATAAATAATAAAGCATCACGAGAAAGTCGAGGGAGTCGATTTACAACCACAAAAACTTTCGTTTTTACTTTATCTGACTATTATTTCAAAGCTATTTTGTTATAGCTCAAGCAGTGCTGAAACCAGTGCCAAACATGAGATGAAAGGTGTTCTGATAAAAAAAAATCACACCTAATAGAAAAAACTGGAGTCATCTCCACCCTGCAAACAGTTATTATTCAAGCACCAAAGTTTCACACGTTCAAATGCGTTTTTATCATTATAAAACAGGCTTGACTAGAGATTTCTGGGCATGAAAATCAAGTGTTGGAAGTTTTCTTCAGCAGCTCACGTCCACATTTAAATAAACAGGATAAATGAACTGAGAGGAAATGCCTTCAGCTTTACAGAATTTACAGGTTTATGTAGTAATATCTAGAAATACCTGCTTCTTAAAGGTTCACTGGAAAAAAATCCAGTCTGATCATTTTGAGTACACAAACTCATAAAACAAGAGACTGGATGGCAGAACGGGTGAAGTGGCTCGAATGGAGATAATATGAAACAAGGCTGCCATCTACAGCTCAGATACTAACTTACAGCACTACAGGAAACAAGAGTCCCCTGGGAACTGCATCCGTTAGGGCTTTCTCGTTTTCAACATGATGTGGCTTCAGCTGCTGGCTGATGATGACTGAAGATCATGAATAATCTAGCCAAACAACTCTTTATGGGTGTAATCTATTCTAAACGAGTGACCAGATTAGGACCAGAAGAGTTTAAACCAGGACTGATTCTTTTTAAATGCAACTTCAACCTGTAATACAGCAGACTATGTCGACTACACATGCATTTTTTTATTTTGATAGGATCAGCAATCTTTTTTGTGTCACCCCTTCCAGACTCGACATACTTTGATATAAGATTAGAATCTTTCTGTCAACATGTTTTTCACATCCCTCTATCTGACGGGAGTTGAAATGCAGCAGATACTTAAGATGTACTCCGATCAGTCAGCAAAACATAAAAAACACACACTGTTCAGGCTCAGCATTACAAGAGACGGATGAAGAGCACAGCATGGATCATCTTTGTTTCCAATGCTACAGGCTAACCTCAGTTTGTGTATTTCATGTGAATGTCATCCTGACACAAATCTGTTGCAGACAGCTAAATCAAACAGTGCAACAGCAGAGAGAGGGGCTCTATAAGCAATTTGCCAATAAGAAGAGTTAATAGTATGCTCAACTTAACTCATTATAACATTTTTTGAAGTCAACCTGCAAAGTTTTAACATTGTATGCCATTAAAGCAACACTAAAGAGTTTTTAACACCTTAAACTATTGCTTTAAACTGGTTTTAGTGATTTTTGAGCCGTAAACTTGGGCAGATTCACGTGGGACAGCTCTCTGCTAACCAGAAACTGCACTTAATGGTTTTGAGGTTCGGGTAGGAACACTGCTTTATGGCAATAGCTGTTTAGTGTGTCGGTAGCTCATATAAAGGCTAGTAGTTAGCTGTTCAGTTCTCAGACAGTCAATAAAAAGCACAAAAAAAAGATTTTTCCTTTTTTTTTGCATCATGGCAGAGCCTGAAAGTAAAAGTAAGAGAATAATGTCTGTGAAGGTGAAGCAAAGAGCTAAAACCAGAGTGAACATTGGCATGGCTACACCCCGTTTTGAGGGAGCTGAAGGAGGCTATGAAATCACTGACTGATGGTGACCTGGCTTTGTTGCTATTGGAATTGTAAGTAATAATACTTTTACTATCCAACAGCGTGGACATTTTTACTTTGTGGCTTATTTTAATACCAGTTGGTTTGTGTTATCGTTAGCTCATTGTTAGCATTTACTTCAGCATTGATTACAAATTCAAATTAAAAAAATGGGGGGAAAAAGGAAAATTTTAGATTAGAAAATGTGAAGAAAAAAGGTAATCACAGGATCCTGAAAAAGACAGAAATGGTAGAAACAGCAGCATAAAGAGAAGCTAGTGAGGAAGAAAAGCTCTCTGAGTCGATGCAACATTAGTTAGAGCAAACAATTATGAATCTCAGTATCATACAGAAGATGTTATTGTTAATGACATCACCACAATTTTACATTCTCTAGTGTGCACAATAATATATTAAGTGACAGCATGTTGCAGAGGGTTGTAACAATACATTCACACCATCATGATACAAAACATTATAGACACATATATTTCTGCTTTATTGGAACAAATATCTTTATAGCAAGTTTCTTAGAAATAGCATTATATATCATATTGTTTTGCTATAATATTCGTATTTCCCTTATTTTCAATCAAATATATTGTCTACCAGCTGAAAGCAGCTGGGATGAGAATCAGCTCCTCTAAATCCGAGACCATGGTCTTGAGTCGGAAAAGGGTAGAATGCCTTCTCCAGGTCAGGGATGAGGTCCTGCCCCAAGTGGAGGAGTTTAAGTATTTTGGGGTCTTGTTCACGAGTGAGGGAAGGGTAGAGCGTGAGATCGATAGGTGGATTGGTGCTGCGTCTGCAGTGATGCGGGCGTTGTACCAGTCTGTCGTGGTGAAGAGAGAGCTGAGCCGAAAGGCGAAGCTCTCAATTTACCGGTCGATCTACGTTCCTACCCTAGTGACCGAAAGAACGAGATCGCGGATACAAGCAGCCGAAGTTTTCTTCGCAGGGTGGCTGGACGCTCCCTTAGAGATAGGGTGAGAAGCTCCGTCATCCGGGAGGGGCTCGGAGCAGACCCGCTGCTCCTCCACATCGAGAGGAGCCAGTTGAGGTGGCTCGGGCATCTGATTAGGATGCCTCCTGGACGCCTCCCTGGTGAGGTTTTCCGGGCACGTCCAACCGGAAGGAACCCCAAAGGAAGACCCAGGACACGCTGGAGGGATTATATCTCTCGGCTGGCCAGGGAGAGCCTTGGGATTCCCCCGGAGGAGCTGGCCCAAGTGGCTGAGGAGAGGGAGGTCTGGGCTTCCCTCCTTAAGCTGCTGCCCCCACAACCCGACTCCGGATAAGCGGAAGAAAATTGATGGATGGATGGATATATTGTCTCACTCTTATAATTGCATCTTGTTAGAAAACTCTTCAATTTATTTTATACTGGAGATGAAATCTAAACAGTTCAGTTTTATTGCAGAATCAGCACTGCTGTTTCCCCAGATTGTTATTAGTAGCTTTATCTTTGGTCGGAACTATTTTTATTGCATGTTTGTTTCTCTGCGGTCCCAACAGAACACGTGTCCAGACGTGATCTCTAGTTGTTTTGATTGAGGGATGCCATGATGTCGGAAACCATTAAATTACACTAAAGGGTTTATCCATCATCAGTGCCTTTAAACAAGTGGGGAGGTCTTATTACGAATATCTTAGGTTTGCTATGAAAGTTGTTTATAAAACAAGCTAACAAAATGAGTCAAAACAAGCTCACAATAGAGCTAATAAACACAGCTGGCTGACTCCTTGATTAGCTCTGTAATGTTTGATTTTAATAATAACCTCTTTTATTCTCACAGCACAATGCCAAATCCTTCGCAGATGAAACGGGGGGATAGATATTAATCGTAAATATCATCAAACATCATAGCTAACCTTAAGCTAGCTGCGAAGCTGAACTTCTTCAACATGAAGCCGATTAAGGCCGACAACGTCAGTGTTTTGGAATCGTATCACTTCTGACAACGAAATAATAAAAGGCAACTAAAAACTGACTCACCCGATAGATAACAGGTAGAAAACGAAACCTGGGTTTGCAACAGCGGCTGTTGTGGAAGTTCTGCCAATGAAAACGTAATAAGAGATGGAAACACACGCTGGATGGAATGGCGCGGGTGGCACAGCCGGCGCACGCTGATGACGTCAGGGGTTCAGAGAGTCCTGCAGAGACAGACACAGGACATCCCCTCTATGTTATTTCTAATCTGACTTTTTTATCTCTTTGTGACCAGAGTTGTTTCTGTTATGTGTTTTTGATGTTCTGAATGCAGGTGTGCAAGATGCAGGTGCAGTTTCAACAACACTGATAAAGACAAAGTCAGTGCAGATCCAGGTAAGATTCAAAAGCAAAGATTAATCTTTAAACAGTCAGGTAGGCTACCTGAAATAAAAACCTGGAAGTTGTTGCTGATCAGGAACAAGGGTTTTTGTGCAAAGGCAGCAATGATAAGATGAGGAAAGGCATCTGGGCTGATGGAAAACAGGAAGCAGGTGTGGAATTGTGATCTGGGAATCAAAATGAGCTACCTGTAATATTTATTTTATGTCTAGATACCAAAATCAGAAGGTGGCAACAGCGAATCTGCACATTTCTTGTAAATTTGAAAACTCAAAATTGCCAATTATAAAATGACATTAGATTCTGATGCATCTGGTTTGTTCTTGTTTTATTTTTTCAAATGAGTTCAGCATATGAGTGCAAAGAGAAATAATCAAACCCAAATGCATAGTTTAACCATAAAACGGTGCACATCGATGAATTTCTGTTGAACATCACAAAAGTGTTTTCTAAACTTTTGAACAAACTCAGTTTCATCCCTTCACCTAAGCTGGCTGATGAATGCATGATGGGTGTGAATGCAACCATATAAAACTGAGTTAACAGTAAACAAAGCTGGTCCTGCTGCCATGTTGCAGGTCAAACTGACCCATTTTTAAAGTTTAAAAATCTTTAACCATGCTTTTTTTAAATTAAACTCCTGCTTGGCTTTTCAACTCGTATTATTATGCTGCGAGAATGCAGGTGTTGCTCACAGGAACCTTTGCTGATCTTGTGTGGGAACTTCACCAACACTAAGTGGAGGAGAGGCGTAAAACATTAAAAGACTCTCTGAGCAACTTCCACAACTCTGTAACCCTAATGTCACAATATGTAGGGGTGTTCAGAGGTCACTACCCATTTAGCCATGCCTTCCAAAAAAGATAAATGCAGCATGGCAATCCAGGCTGAAGGTGAACCACACAGAACATGCTGGCTTACTTTCAATCTGAGGAGGAGAGTCCAGGTTTCTAGGCTATCTGATGGTGTCCAAATGCACGATTTGTTTGTGAAGTATGGGGTGTTTACTTATTTGTGATGATACCTCCATCATGTGCTCTGTAGCTGCACACATGACTCTTGTTAGATAAGAGGGTCAAAAACTAACCCCTGGAGGTGTCTCAAGTCAATGTATTCAATTTTACATGGTAAAATTAAATAAAAACACTTCTATTAAACTCAATTAAAAAAACAACAATGGATTATCAGACGTTCATTAAAAACAAGTCTTAAAATGCATGTTTTAATGAAAAACTATTGAATATTCTTAACTGACTGTGAGAGGAAAAGAACAGTGTTTGAATAATTATTATTATTATTATTATTTTTGCATTTTCTTTTGTTGATTCGGGCCAATAAGGATCATAATTAATTTCAAAGTAATACTGTTAAAATAATAACATTCATATTAAAGATTATAAAAAATATAAAATGTGAAACATTTTTATCAAAACATCTTCATTTTTTTTTCAGTTCAGTTCAAATACTTCAATAAATCATGGGGACCAATGATGCTGGCTCTCCCAAGCGGTTGATCTGCCAGGTGAGAGTTAAATATGAACTAAAATGTTTGCCTCTTGAGTTATTGAATGATTGAATTCGGTTTGGTTTGAACTTTGGATGTCAACACACCTGACCCCAGGGCCAAATTGGCCCAACAATGAACACGCCAGCTTCTGATTAACACTTGTGAAACTTCTCTGACAAGCCTGATAAAAGTTAAACCAAAAACCTGAAATTCACTGATTCTTTTAGCCAAAACTGTTAATGCTTGACTGAACATGTCAAGCGGAGTGACATCATTTTCCAGGTATTCAAAGCCTAAAGACACTTTACATGAGCTGGAGATTTAAACTGCTTGCATTTTCTGCAAAGCATGAATGATTCATTTTAGAACTAGTTCACAAATATTTGCAAGTTTTGAAGTGAATGCATTCAAACTTGCTATATATATATATATATATATATATATATATATATATATATATATATATATATATATATATATATATATATAAATTTAAAGTAGTTGGTAAGTCTGCAAGTCAAAAACTAGGGTCTCTGTGTGTGTGTGTGCGTGCGTGCGTGCGTGCGTGCGTGCGTGCGTGCGTGTGTGTGTGTGTATGTGTCGGAGTGGGAGTGTCCTCAGTCAGAGTTACTCTCTCCTTCTGTCAGTGTTTATCACTCCACTAAAAGCGTCCTACAGCACTAGACAGTGACACTGAGAGGCTTAGATCTCGAGTTTGTGATGCAGACAAACGTGGATTTGATGGAGCTGATTTTCATCCTCCTTGGAGCAGCTGTTTGTATCTACTACGGAGGGAAACTGCTGCTCTTCAGCAGGATGCTTTTTCCAAGGCGATGGTTTCCTCTGTCAGAAACCTTCTTCACATCCATGGGCGACTGGGCAGGTGAGCTCTGTGTTTATGTTTGTGTGTCAAACCCAAAGTGCCACTCTGATGCAGCTAATGGTCAGGTCTGTGGGTTAAAATGATACATAATGAATGAATTTATCACACCTTTTTGTGATTTATTCGCTCATATTTTAGGTTGTAATGTGCAAATACGCACAGCAATGTGTGAGATGCAAAAACACATCTGTTTATTTAAGGAGATTTTCCAGCCCAGGCTTGTTTAGACTGACTGTAGTGCAGGACTGCACATGTGTATTTTTAAACTATGAAATGCAAGTCCCAACTTTCCTTCTGAGGGCATTTTTGCACACATTTCTACGCTGACATTTTTGGGGGCAAAGAAAAACAAGTATCTTGCACCAACAAGTAAAACCAAGCCTGAAGTTTTGTTTTGGAAGACTTACCAGATAATCAGAAGGAAGGGAAACTGGAAAAGGAGGGGGGAAACCCTTATTATATTTACACTTCCCCATACAAAGTCTTTGAGGTTTGTTCAAAAGCAATTTAGAATAACAAGTCAAGAGCTATTAACTCCTCCAGCCGGTGCAACAAACCCAACCTGATATTTTCTCATAAATGTCACTTTAACTTTGTGTCAGTCGTGAGCACACCACAAGCTTCGGCTCGCCCTCCAGACCATTTTTCATTTACATTCTGCTGCTGGTCCCAGAACAGCCTCCCAAACATTAAGAGATTTACTTTGGCATGCTCTGAAGGGGTTATGCAGTCTCCCACAGTGCTTAAAGAAACCTCTCAACAGAATAGTGGGCTGATTTGTCTTGTAAAGTCCAGTCTCATTCCATTCCAGGACAGAAGAGAACCACCAGGACAATGTGTTCTAGGCTGCACAAACTACACCCATCTGCAATTATTTCCCTCTTGAGAGTTTAAAATCTCATTTGCATAACTTGATTATACCTAAGATGTGTTTATTGGGTACTTCCTTTTAATGTTTCTGTTCACACTTTTTACTTCCTGCAAAAGAGAAGCAATCAGATTATATTTATTTAGGCATCAAGAATGTGCATTTGGTTCATCTAATGATAGGATCAGTGGGGAAGCTGTTGTTAAAATATTAATAACATCCAAAACTGCACTCTAAAAAATTAAATGTTGATTTTACTGAAAGGTGCAATGGCAAATCTGCAAAACAAGCTAGCTTTTAAACACAAACACGGTCACAGAACTCTCACGCCTCCCATTGGCTATCATCCCTAGGCCACACCCACCTGATACTGGAACACGCATTGCCAGAGCAAACGAGAGAGCGCTAAACACCAGTGGCCGTTTTCTAGGTCAAAGTGTCTTTTGTTGTCTGTGACTTCATATGGTGTTTTTTCTTTTTGGGACTCTGGTAGTTTGTCCTAAAGTTGAAGTGGTAGCAGCCGGCTGTTTCTCCTTCTCTGATATTACTGAGCCGCGAACCTCTCACACCAGTGGTGTTCTGTTGCAAATTGCGCGAGCACGTAATGAATGGAGGACCTAGATAAATGCAAAAGTGCCGTGGTCTGGATGGTCCAATTGTTGGTTTGGGACCAAGCCGTGTTATTGGCTGAGGATTTTAGACAAATGCAAGAGAATCACTTCATTCATTTATTTGTTGGTTTTTTTGTTATTTCCCTAAAATATTTATAGCTATGTTAGAACGTTGTTAAGTGGCATGAAAAATAAGTTTTAAACTAGCTTGTTTTGCAGATTTGCCATTGTGTCGGTAGACAACTGGGTTTAGTGGAACTAGTTGACATAACTTGGTTAATTAAATTCAACATTTCATTTTTTAGAGTGAACTATTGAACAACAATAATTTCCCTCATGTCCTCGCTCGGTCTGAGCATTGACATTGTTTACTACATGTACGGTTTTAATTGCTTGTAAGCTCCGCCCCTTACGTATTTGGATACACAAAGAATCTATGACGCACACGCTGAGCTCATTCTTTTTCTAAATGGTTCTTTTAATTTCCACAGCTGCGCGTTTGTGAAGAGAGCAACTCATTGTAAATATCTGAGAGCTGTGGGAAGATTTCTGGGACAACAGTGTTCTTGGAGAAATAAAACAAGACAAAGGGAGCATCAACCTCCTGTGACAAAAACAAAGAGGAGCTCATAAAATCGGTTAATTATGCAATTCTTTAAACTAAGAACAGTTTATATATATATATATATATATATATATATATATATATATATATATAAATATATATAATATATATATATATATTATATAAATGATATATATCCAGTAATATTTAAGAATTTTCCACTAAAGGTTGCATTATTAGATGTTTTCAGAGACTTGCAAAGGCCCTACTAACAAAATAAGACACCTAATTTGAGTGTTTGTGGTTCTTTCTGATCCACGTAGCTCCATTTGCTGTTGATGTGAAATTATTTTCCATACTTTCATTTAAATATTCTTTTTCTCTATTTTTTAATTTATCTTTTGGTTCAAATTCAGTATTTTAAGTGGTTTTGTATGATATGATTTTTAAAAAATTAATCTGGTTTTGCAGCTGCATCTGTTCATATTTTATCTGTTGTTTTGTGAGCCTTAGGCTTTTTTTTACCACCCTTGTCAAACAACCTGCAAACACTGGCAAACATCTGGATTCTGAGTGCAACGGGGAAGTGTTTAATTGGCATGGAGTCCCATGTCAGGTGTCTCAGCTGTATCTATCAGGCTCTGGCTCAGAATAGCTCTGATGAGAGCAGAACACGAGTGCATTCACTAATTTTCACAAAAGACACGGCTGTCAGGATGTCAAGAGACGGAGGAGCGCATGTTTTGATCTGCTTTGCGTTTGATTACAACTGAAAGCAAAAATAAAGATGACACTTATCTCCAAAGATCACCTTACAGTAGAGTCACTGCTTCATAATAACACAACTTACAGACTTGGAGACTTTTCTTGTTTGATTTTTACAAACCCTGAAACCAATTAATGAAAAACATGCTACAACTCGTTACGGAGAAACAGACACTCAATTATGTCTCTAATCCGCAAAATCTTTTTCACCTCTAGCATCATTTTACTCAGTAAGTATTCTAGTTTGTCATTATTATTACTACTAATAGCATTTTGACAAAACCAAAACCCCAAAAGCAAAACAGATTAAACTGTTAGCTGGAGGTGAAATGAGATTGTTATTGTTCTGTTCTCTTTTTTCATGATCTCCTCCTGGTTACTTGAGAACCTCTAAGTGAAATATGGTAAATGTTTGTTTCCAGATATTTATCTAAAAAAAGGGTGAGCTGTGATCAACCTTGCAGTCCTAAATGCAGCACTGTTATCAGCATGCAACTCAAAAACTAGCTCAAACATATTACAGTACTGGCCAGAAGTATTGAGAAAGACATAAATATTAATTGTCATGTAAGGATAAAAACTGAAGAAGCTGTAAACATATTTAATGCAGGGCTAAATAGAGATCTATAATGGTGTCCCCTTGACAGTGGTGCCCCCAAGGGGTGGCCAGGGGGGGGCTGACCATCCCTGGAAAACCGTTGTCATCGAACAGCCGTGTTTCCACTATAAGAGTTCTGGGAAATTTCTTGGAGGGGGGAAAAGTGACCAGGAGAACCGATAGCTTGGTCCTCTTAGGGCTGGAATATACTTGCTGTTTAACGATGTGTACACGTGTTTAAAATGGCTGCCTCGCATTGATTTGAAGCATTGTTTGTGCGCGTCCCCCAAAATTACGTCCAAACGCTGCAATATACAAGTAACCAGTAGGTGGAGTTGACAAAACGAGCGAAACACACTCACCATGGTGACTCCATTTCTGGTTTAGAGGTCTTTCACACCATCTACTATACCTCTGCTGTCATTTTTTATGCCATGATCCCCAAATTAACCAGTTAGTGATCTTTTATTGACGCCATGTTTGTTTTGGTTGTACCCACAAACCTGGCTCTCTATCCTGTCTGAGCTCTCTAGTTTGCCCCCTAGGGGAACACTCCAGTACTACATGCCGTGCAGCAGCAAGTATGTGAACAAAGACGCAAGCTGCTGTCTGCGCCAATGCAAGGTTAAAAAGCAAGTATATCTGGGTTAGTTTTCACTTCCTGCGCATGCACACTCTGTGCAGAGCGATACGCCTTCATCCACTCATTCTACCTCTCCGTTTTCATCGGGTTCTTTTGAAAATGGCTGAGAGCCGCAAGAGAAAAAGTGTCTTTGAAGTCTATGATAAGAAGAGAAAGGCCTCCGAAGTGAGAAATAAGACCACAGTTGTTTTAGGAGACTCTTTTCAACAATGGCGTGCACTTAAAGGGAAGGTTGGGCTCCTCACAGACGTAGCTGTCACTGGTTTTCTGCTCGACAGGTAAGCTAAAGTTCAATATGCTATTTGGAGAAATGCATTTCAGATTACTGCACATTCAGCCTCACAATTACACATTAACCCTTATATAATCCTTTAAGAACGTTTTTGTTCTTTGAGCACAAAAAAATGCACTAAGGGCATATAAGGGTTAAGGCCGCCAGCTACTTGTAAACCAGAGAGTGCACGAGGATAACTGGGCGATCCCTCTCAGGGGCTGGTAGAGTGTTGCGCAACGTGGAGAGGGCGGTTCGTTCCTAAAATTCAGAAACATCGTATGCATTACCTTTAATTTAGAAAAAGTCTGCAATCTAAAAAATAGGACTTCATGCATAAAAATTTACTACCACAGGTCCCTCACTTGGATAAGTGGGTTATAATTTATTCCTGCAAAAATATCATTGTATAAATACTTTTTTTGCAAGTGCAACAGCATGAAAATGTATCTTATCTGCACAATCAAGAAGAGAAATCATGGCTGCACAGTCTGAAGCTTTCTGGCAGCTGTCTGACGAGCAGCACACCAATCTAGTTTGAAACTGAAAGCAATGCAGGTGTCTGCCAGTAGACAGTTGAACAGTTGAATAAAACAGGTTTCTTCTGGAGGTAATAATTACGCTGCAATTTAGTCATCTCAGGGAGCAGTCACAGGCAAATCAAAGAACTCCTTCACCCTGATTATGAAAATAAAAACAAGCTAAACCTGCACGCTTTCTCTGTCAGCTTTAGTGGCATCTGGCATGCAGACGGCTTTCATTTTAATCACCCAGAGTGCGTTGCCATAACTACAAAAACAGCAGAGGTGATGGTAATTTTGTTTTGCGCCTGCAAAAAGAGAAAAACATAATTAACAATTTTTTGCAGAAATTTTATTTTAATGAGTCAGTTTTGCAAAGGAAGAAGACATTCTGGGAGGAAATGTGAAAAAAAAACTACAACTAGAGGTTTTTAGAGCTTGATAAATAATTCAAGTCTCTCGCTTCACTGCATGTGTAGAAATCAAGACTGATAGCAAAGGAACTCTTGTAATTTCTGCTTCTTAAGTTGAGATGGACTTAAAAAGATGAGCAGACAAATACATTGGATGTCCTGAAAAACCTCACTAGGGAGGCATCCTGACCAGATGCCCGAGCCATCTCAACTGGCTCCTCTCAATGTGGAGCAGCGGGTCTAGTCCGAACCCCTCCCGGATGACCGAGCTTCTCACCCTATCTCTAAGGGAGAGCCCAGACACCCTGCAGAAAAAACTCATTTTGGGTGCTTTGTATCTTGTTCTTTTAGTCACTACCCAAAGCTCATGACCATAAATGAGGGTAGGAACGTAGATCGACTGGTAAATCGCTCTCTCTCTCTCTTCACCTCGACAGACCGGTTCAACGCCCACATCACCACGCCCAAATATTTTTCCAACTAAATTCATTACGTTTTGGGTACTGCATGTTTTTTTGTTTTTACAAAGAGGTACTGCATAAATATTAGGTTGGCTTATAAAAACTGGTGATGCTTCAGAAGGTATAAATGAACAAAATCAATTAAAATTTTTGAATATAAGATTACCATTTTTTCCATTTAATTTCAAATATGGGAATAATTAACCTTTATTACTTTTATGACTAAAGCTATCATATAGCTAAAGTAGAACCTCAATTTTAAGACTTATACAAACCTAAATGATTCTGTGTTTTGATTTTAAAGCTCTACACAAATATTTAGTAGGAAAAATAGTAAAAAATGGTCTTTTCATTCATAAAAATTGCAGACACTAAATTCATCTTTATCAACTTTTACTTTCCTTTACTTTTACTGTAAATTATTTAACTCATCTTTTTTTAGCAAAATTATATTCACTTATGAAGATGTCACACATTGCATTTAGAGACAGAATGGACATGTTTTTCAGCCTCCTGCTCTGAACAACCTTGCAATTTGCTTCAAAGTCTCCAAGCAGTAATAGACGAATCCGTGCATTAAGAGGCATCATCTTCAGAGGTTGAAAAGTCATCAATTTAAAGTTTTAAATTCATAAATGTAGCATTGAAATCCACTGAGCTGCATCATCTGACCTAATTCAGAAAGAAATGAAGGTGTTGGTGCACATTTCAAGGAGGGTTCAGTTTGTGTGTGCAACTGGAAAAATAAAGAAGACTGACCTACATTTTAGGCAAAAAACACACAGTTAATATTTGTCTATTTAGTTCTGAAATGTTTATTTTTTTAAGGTTAATCATGAGTCAGAAACAGGAGCGCAGCACTTTGAAACAGGCTGTTTCTGTCTGTTCTCCTTAAATGTTCATCATATCTGGGGAACATGGTGTTTTAGCACAGCATGTAAGAACAGGGTTGTAGTTTAACACACTGAGCCTGTGAGTTATCAGCTGGTGTACAGCAGTGGGAAACAGTGCCCCCAGTGTTTAAAGTGGAAAAGTGCAGTAAAATAAAGGAACTAATTGTTTTTATTTCTGTTACAGTGGTGACTGGTGCTTCAGAGGGCATAGGGAGAGCTTATGCATTTGCAGTAAGTGAATAACTAATTGTTTTTGTATTTTTCATAAGCAATAATGTTACTGAAACTTGTGACTGGACTCATAATGCATATTAATCATGTGTGTTCCTTTAATCCAAATGTTTCCCTGCAAAGACGTTTCCAAATCCTTTCCACTATTTTCTCTTTTAGCTTGCAGAGAGAGGAATGAACGTCGTCATCATGAGTCGAACCAAAGCAACGCTGGACCTCTTGGCCAAAGAAATACGTAAGAAAAAACTTTGAAATCATGCAACATCTCCAGATATTGTAAGAATTCTCAATGTTCAGCATATTGATGCTTTTGTTTTATTTACACAGGTGAAGCCACAGGACGGAAGGTAAAAGTGATAGTGGCAGACTTCAGTTGTGACAACATCTTTGGGGAAATTGAAGAGCAGCTAAAAGACCTCAACATCGGGGTTTTGGGTCAGACTTGAACTTTTTCTCGCTTTTTTTACCTTTTAAACATAAATGACACATGCAAACGACAAAATCTGGAAATCTAACTACATAGGAAAGCAGAATTTGGGCAAATAATATGTTTTATAAAGAACATTTCTATTCTTTTTTTCAGTAAACAACGTAGGCGTGCTGCCTACCATCATCCCTTCTAAATTCCTCGACACAGAGGAGCTGGAAAAGGTCAGTAGTGCTTTAGTTGAACTTGTTGATTTGAAGGTTTGATTCAAGATTCTCTGGGACCAGGATTGGGAACATAATGCAGCTTTAACGTTAGGCACGTGTTAATTAAATGTATTCCTAGTGAGTTCTGTTCTTTCAGGAATCCTTCCCCTCCACATGTTTTTTAATGTTTACAAAATGCTTAAATTAAAGGGATACTATGCAGTTTTTACTTGCTTTTAGCACCCCCTATTGTCAGTTAGTGACAGCACCAGGCATGTCAGCTGCTCTTTACTAAGTCCAACAGAGACCGGACCAGCACTCTGAAGTTGCAAGTGTGGTAATCTGGCCACAGAGGGCGGTGGGGGTCTGTAAAGGGTCATTTTAGCACATACTGGCTCAAGAAAATTATTTAAAAATATGAAAAAGTTGCATAATATGCCTTTAACGCATCCTCTCTTAAACATATTACGTCCCAATAAGTGTCAGTAAATAAACAATTAATTAGATGCCTTTTTTGTCTCATTTCAGACAATAACAATGGTGATAAACTGCAATGTGAAAACTATGATGAAGGTAAGAGTAAATCTTTTAAATAATTCTTACTTTTCTGTAAAGTTTTAAAGACTAAAAAAAGAAATGTCAGATAATTTGTCTAACTTCTATAGTTTGCAATTTTCTGAACCATGTTTATTGTAAGTCGCTTTAGATTAAAGCAGTCAAATATTTTAACGTAAATTATTATGGTGTAAGGTGAAGAAAATCTGCTGTTTTAATTCTGTCAACAATTTCACCTGTCTCAAATCTTATATTATCTTTCATTTATCTGCAGATGTGCAAAATAGTCCTTCCAAATATGGAGAAAAGGTTTCCTACCAATGTTTTCTTCATTAGATGTAATGTTTAAAACAGTTGATTCCAAATATTGAGTCTCTCTGAATTTGCAGGAGCTGATTTCTTTTTCTGGTTCTGCAGGAGAAAAGGGCTGATTGTCAACATTTCATCAGGGATCTCTTCTATGCCGTTCCCTTTGTACACTCTTTATGCTGCATCAAAGGTAAATCCTGCACCAGATAATCCTCCCCTCCCTTTTTTAAACCAGTGCTATTTTTTCATTTTGTGCATTTTTAGGTTTTTGTGGAGAGATTTTCCCGAGGTCTGCAAGCGGAATATGAATCAAAAGGGATTATTATACAGGTAATCTGACTTTCCTTTAAAGGGATATTCCACCGCTAAGTGAAATTTAGTCTGTTGCCATATTCCTCAGAGTTGGATAAGTGGGGGGAAAAGCATGTTGTAACCAGCCCAGTTATTCTCCTAATCTGGGAGTAGTCCGTTAGATTTAGCTTAGCATAAACAATATAAGTGAATGGTACCAGCTAGCACCTTGTGTGGTAAAGTCATAAAAATGACATAATAATGATCCTAATTTTTCTTGGTGACCTAATCATATCGACTGCAAATGAAAATAATAAGTAACACGAAGAGGAGCAGATTTAGACTTGGGACTACATTGCAACAAAGCACCGCTGCACGCCTCCACTGCAAGGTGCAAGGATATGAGTCACCCCCAAATTCCACTATCTCCGCTCCGCTCCGGCACGAACTCCGCAGCAAAAACGGTTCCTTTGTAGTCAATCAGAGCTGTTCTAGTACTGCGGCCGTGAGGCGCAGTGCGCCGCCCACCGTTCCGCCATCCGGCAAAATTAGGATCGATTCTATTTTTGCGGACGCCGGAGAACCTCCGCAGTCAATCTACAGAAATCACAACCGCCCAACAGGAAAGTGAGCAAGCACAACTTCCGTTTTTTCACAATAAATCTATAAACAAAACCGTTTTTTTGTTTTATATGCACAGGTATTTTTATCTAATGACTATTACATGTATACACATATGTCTCAAAACATTTTTAACGTGTTTACACATTTGAAGACCGTGTTAAAACTATTTTAATCACAGAATGATTTGTTTGGATCTAACTTCCGCATTTATTGCTCGGACTGTATCGCGAGATCTCGAAATTCCCGTGCATGCCTGTTTGCGCACCTCAGGTCTCCGCACCGGGGCGGAGCCGTTGTAGAGCGGGTATAGTGTGAATTTAGTTCGGAAGCGAGCGGCGGTGGAAAGCGGGGGCGGAGCGGAGCGGAGATAGTGGAATTTGGGGGTCAGAGGTGTGACGTCTGGCAGACGTTGTCACTTCCAGGCTTACTGTATAACATTTACAACATTTACAACTGCGTCATGTTCCTGCACCTTGCAGCGGCGGCGTACAGTGGTGCTTTGTCGTAATGTAGTCCCAAGTCTAAAGCGGCTCCTGTAATTCCTTTGTGTTACTTATTATTTTCCTTTGCAGTTAGTATGATTATTGAGGTCTCCAACAAAAATTAGGATCATTATTGAGTAATTTTAATGACTTTTCACACAAAATGCTAGCTGTTACCATTCACTTACATTGTTTATGCTAAGCTAAAGCTAATGGAATACTGCCAGATTAGGAGAATGACTGAGCTAGTTACAAAATGCTTTTTCCTTCTCATCTAACTCTGGAGAATGTGGGAACAGACTTAGTTTCACTTAGGGGTGGAATATCCAAATGTTTGCTCTTCAGATGTTGCAAAAGCTTCTGGTTCTATTATGTTTTTCTCAGGCTGTGATTCCATTTGGGGTCTCCACTCGTATGGCGGGTTACCAGAAAACCAGTATGTTGACTCTGTCCCCAGAAGACTTTGTTAAAACTTCCCTGCAGTACCTCAGAGCTGGAGACAAAACACACGGCAGCATAACCCACACAGTTCTGGTAAGAGTTTGATGACGGCGCAGAATATCAGGAGACAAACGCATTTTAACGGATGTTTCTTGTTATGGATGCAGGGTTGGTTGATGCAGTGCATTCCCCTCAAGGTCATCCATTCTGAATTTCTGCTACAGCGCATGCAAAACTACGTCAAGAAGAAAATGACAGAGAAGAAATTAACCTCTGCAAAAATGTCTGAAAATGGTAAACATTAAATCTGATGTGACTCCAGCGTTAGTTATGGACCTGATGAATGTTTGCTTTGTGGAATTATTTGTAGCGTGTGCAATCATAGCAGACCATTTTTACTATAATGCAGGTAACAATCAAATAAGATGAATGAAACAGGGTTTAGGGGTCTGCAGCTGCGGCTCTGGGGTCACACGCAGTGGCTCTTTTACCAAAATAAGACAGAAATGAGTTATTTTTATAGCCACAATGTGAAAGCTAGTTTTAGCTGCCTTCTCTTCTGATTTTATGTGACTGAAATCTCTGACACTAATAACACTAATAAATCATTATTCCAACTTGACTTATACATGTTTTTTTTAATCTACCGTAAAAATGAAACATTTTAAAGCTTATTTGTGCAGCATGATAAAGTGCAAGTTTTGCACAAGAAGGAAGATTAATATGAAGGAATATTTTGTTTAATTTTAGAAGGAATTTTGTAAATCGCAGTTAAAATGGACCAATTTTTTATGTTCAATGTTAACATTTCTTAGGATACAAGCTGTTTTATTTTGAATAATGAATCGCTTACATATAGATACATGTATGATGTACTATCTTGGACATCTCTTAGAAAATAACTCAGGAAAAACTCCACCAGATAAAACGGACTCAGGAGCAGCATTCTGTTGGTGGCACAGTTTTCAGTTTTTATTTTATTTTACTTTATTTGAATCATTGCATTTGTTACTAACACATCCCAAAAGTCTGTGGCAAATTATTGCACAACTAGGAGCAGAGGAAAAGAGGAGAGTTTTTCCTGAAAATGTTTTCTCTGATGGACTTTTTTCTGAGATCTTTTATTCTGATGCTGTTTAGTCAGAATTCTGGCTGGTTTGTGAACTAAACTTGATGCTTTTGCCTCTATGGTCTGATGTCTGACATTGGTAGATGTCCTAAAATGTACACCTAATACAAGTGAAACTGGAAAAATTTGAATATTGTGCAAAAGTTAATTTATTTTCGTAATTCAACTTAAAAGGTGAAGCTAATGAGATAGATTCATTCAATGCAAAGCCAGATATTTCAAGTCTTTATTTGCTATAATTACAGCTGATGAAAACCCCACATTCAAAATATCAGACAATTAGAATATTGTGAAAAGCTTTAATATTCTAGACTCAAAGTGTCACACTGTAATCAGCTAATGAATCCAAAACACCTGCAAAGGGTTCCTGAGCCTTTAGATGGTCTCTCAGTCTAAGATGTATCACTGAAATAAATGGACTTTTGTGCCATATTCTCATCATTCCAGTTTCACATGTATGTGTTTAAATTTAATAAAAGGAAATATATAAACAATATATATTTTTGGAAATTTCTGTTGTTCTAACTGGCAAACCATGTGCTTGCACCCCTAGAATAATGTTTTTTTATAACCGAGGAAAAGAAATCACTCTTTTGGTAGTAAACGTTGCAGACGCCAGAATAATTCTTGTGCAGTTCCATATTTAAACACTAGGAGTGCTGTTTCCCACAACTGTGTAAATCACTAACCTGTGACACCAGATTTAATTCTGTTGCACTAAAATAAACATTTTCTACATTTATTTTCATGTTTATAAAGACTGAAGACTGATTTCTTTTTTCTCTAAACATAAAACACTTCGCTAACATCTTTGATTAATGCAAAAGACGGCACACATAGATGTGCCCCATATGGGATCTATATGGGCAAGCCATATGGGTCCTAACAGGGTTTGGCCCCATGGGGGTTTGCCCAGAAAGATTTTTGCCCACATAGATTTTAATGAACCCTACAAGGGTTTTAGAGGGTTTGACTCAAACACTGGCAAACCCCTGTGGGGCCACCATGGAAACCGTGGACAAACCCTGTTGGGACCCATATGGCTTGCCCATATATATGCCATATGGGGCCCACCTATGTGTGCTGGCTGAGTTGTAGCAAGTTTATTCACTTCATAAAACCTCACCTATTGTAATATTTAATTGTACAAATTAACATTTATATTATGTTGTTTAAGTGATTTTTATGCTTTTCTGTATTTGAGCACATTTCTTTAAATTTTGCTGTGTTGTGTATGCAAGATATGGAACAAGGGTGTTCAACCCTTGTCCTCGTGAGTCACTATCCTGCATATTTCACTTGTTTCCATGCTCATACACACCTGATTCAAGCATTAACTGATTAAAATCAGGTGTGTTGAAGCAGAGAAACCTCTAAAGCGTGTTGAATATGGACCCTGGAGAACCAGGGTTGGACACCACTGATAAAGGCTACATGATTAATATTTCAACATTCAATTTGTAATTATTCAAAAGATAAATAAATGAATAAATCTGAAATTATATTTAAAAAATACATTTCATCTGTCTGTCATCATATTTTAAGACATCATCAGGCTAAAAGTGCAGTAAGTAAACGTTTCCACATGTTTTAAAGATGCTTGATGTAAAAATGACGTAAGAGTGACATCCTGTGGTCAAATTTGGGTACTGCAGTCCATTTTAAAAACAGCAAGTGACTTGGTCACTCCTGTTGCGTGAGATTCATGGCTGCTGCCATTTACAGATCATCACCAGAAGATTCTAGAGTAAGTTGATGATATCAAGTTGTTGGTAATTGAAAAGAAGGTTGAGATATTTTTAGAGCCGACTATTTGTTGCTAATTCATCATTAGCACTGATAGCTCAAAGATAGTCACTAGCCTTCTCTATTCGATATTAGAGTAAAATAAAAAGATGTCGTGGCTTCTCAGGGTTTCAAGAAATAACTTCTGGGTCGCTCCTGTTACTGGCTTCAGATCGTTACGCCGGCGTTTGTAATTCGACACAAAGAGCAACACAGATTGTAAACAAAGCCTTAAAAGGAGAAAAAATGGCCTCCACTCAGCCGGCTGGGAAGGAAAACTGTTTCAATGTAACCTTCCTTCCAACATGATTGAGACATTAGATGTTTTGTAATTTTTTTTCTGTAAAATTCTTACTTCTTGTACCTTTAAAGTCATTAATGGGTAACGCTGGCGTGTTGTTATCATGTGTTTTGTAAAGAGCCATGAGCAATCATGAGTCTAGTATCTTATCTAGAATGTTCTCACTCCCACACAAACATTAATGTTACACAACACAAACACGTAAAAGCACTGTGATCAGCACCCTCTAAGTTTATTAGCTTCGACCCGAGCCCAGAGGGATCTGGCTCTGATTGTGCTCGCTGCTGCAGATGATGAAACGATACAAACATGTTTCATCATTTATCTGAACTTACATATGCAGAAGCAGACGATCATTCGTGCAGCAAAGACGTCTGATCAAGGAGTACTCATGGGGTGTGTTTAGACAGCCGTGATGAACGATCCTCCCTCTTGAGAGATAGTCAGTAGGAGATAGGAAGGAGATGGCGAGAGGAACGGACGGTCAGAGTGACCCTGATCTCAGAAGTTCCGTGCCTGAGCTGACTGTTTAAGACAAAAAGAAAGAGACGTTTTATCTCAGATGATAAGAAATTAGATGCTTTTAAAGCTCAAAAACAGATAACATAACAACGATAAGGATTTAGAGACAACAAATGACCAGAAGAGGTTCAAAGTTCATGGCAAAGCAAACACAGATATTATAAAAAATATTGTTTTATTACTGAGAATATTGGGGTGGAATTATGAAATTTGACCCTTGTTTCTAAAACGTTTCTTTAAGGGAATGTGACTGCTCGACAGAAAGAGGGGAATTCTTTTTATATTATTCATAATCAACCAGACTGGAGGATTTTTGTTTGGTTTTTCTATTGCGCCTCAACTCTAGTAACCTTTAAATCAAAACAGAAAACTTTCATGTATTCATCAGCCTTTGAACAAATGTTTCTTATGCTGCACCTTCTGCACTGTAACGGCTCACATTTAACTTTGTCTTTTATCTGATTCTTAAATATATTATTTTGTGTATTGTGCTGTCACGTTGATTTTAATGTTCATGCTATTCTCGCTAATGGAAAGCACATTGAATTGCCTCTGTGTATGAAATGTGCTATACAAAAAAAGCTGTGTATTATTTTCAGGTGGAAAATAAAATAAAACTTTATTCTGTTGCACATTATCAACAGTTTTTTTTAACCTTGTTTACTACAATCATTAGTTAAAAATCAGAAGAACTATTACATTTTTAACTAAGGTGTGTTGAGTCATGTAACTTCCATTTCCTCTATTTAAAATCCATGTAATACTTAAATTGGCCACGAGAGGGCACAAAAAGCAAAGGTTTAAGAAAGTTCAGACACACTTTAAACTGAAAATTCAACTTAAATTTTTCTATTTAACAAAAAGACATTTATGCAGAGTTTAATAACAATTTTAGTTAATAAAAAGTTTAATTTAGCATTAAATACATCAGTTAAATTGATGACTCCAACATGTGAGTGATTTGTAAGAACATTTTACTTGTGTTTCTATCAATGCTGCAGTCTGACAACTTGTGCATCACCTGATGCTGAAATAAACATCGTTCTTTTCAAAAGAAGGGACTCTCCTCATCTCAAGCGGTCTCTTTTTACCAACCCTAACCCTAATCACTGTTATGGCAGTTTTTAATTTCAAAGCCCCGCTCCCATGAAAAAACAAAGCTGATAAGTGTGCGTTACCACAGACCTAATATCAGCTAAGAGAGTTCACCTCCAGGGTTGCAGAATAATGGCTTTCCCATCAGTGGGATCATATTTAAGAACAAATATTAGGTGAGAGCAGCTTCATTCCGTCCAAAGCCTCGGACAGACGAAAGATTCATTACAGACGGGTAAGAGAAAGTCCTTGTTTTGATTTCAGTGGAGGAGCATGGCGTACATGGGTGGTCAGGGCTCTGAGGACACACTGGTCAGGCATGTGTGTGTGTGAGCACATTTGTGTTTAGAGGGGAGAAAAAGGAGTGAAGTGCTGCCTTTGAGGATGCTCCCTGTGTGACTCCTCTCTCCTGCATGGACACTACTTGCGTGTTGTTTCAGTAAACACAAGGGTCCTCAGATGATCCACGACCAGCACATGGCCACTGCAGCCCACCCAGGAGCCAAGGTCAGGACTGCGATGTTTCAGACACACACAGACTCACTTCTACATATAAAACCCGTCACACCGGAAAGCACCCAGACTGACCGGTGAGGTTTTCGGTTTAAGACTGGAGCGGTTTCAGCTCCACGCCTGATCCAGGCTAATGATTGGAAAGCCATAAAACCTAAAGTCCACATTTGAGGAATGGTGGATGGACGGGTTGAAAATGAGAAGGCCAGGGACCGTTTCTGACAACCGAGCGCTCACACATGGCTGAGCTTTGCTTGCATAGCCTCACTTCAAGGCGAAGGGCCCTGCAAGTATAAACAGCGGAGCGGCTGCAGCTGGAGCAGCGAGGCTTGCTTACTGAGACCTCTCTACTCTAAACAATGGATCAAGTGACGCACAGGTCTTTGGCAGTGCAACAGAGACCCAGGCAGCAAAGACAAAAAAATAAAAAAAAAGGCCCTCCTTCAGTTTGTTTACATCTCTGCTCTCTCAATATTTATCTCACAGAAAAACACAATTTTCCACTCCTTTTGTCAGTTCCTGGGTCCTCAACCTTTAGCACAGCAGAGACAGAAAAGTCTTTTTTTGCATGTTTCAAAAAACTATTTTCTAAAGTTCTAACTATTAAATAAATTGCAAAACTAATAAATCTGTCCTTACAGGTGCTGAGAAGTAACAGATTTTTTAAAATTTTAAGTCTCCTGTGCAGTTAACTGATATTCACCATGTGGTTTCTGCAGCAGACACTGGAAACTAAATACGGATAGGTCTATCGCCGTGTGAGTCCGTGCATTTGAAACCTGGATTGTAAAAAGTGCTTGTGCATCTGTGTTATATCTCTTTTATGATGGGGCACAATGGGGAACGGAAGGGCCCAGGAGCCAGTGAATTAACACAAATTACGGCTAACCGTTCCCTGGGTAACTGGATAGGAATGAAGGCCAAATGGTGTGTAATTTCCTAATGAAAAGGGGGAGTTCTTCGTTTTCACATTTAGCGACCTCTTCTTCCTGTTACCGTAACGACAGGAGAGACCTGCACCCCTCCAGAGCACTAGTTTGCTCATCGAGTCACTCAGAAGTCGCTCAAAAGGTTTTTATACAGAATATATACTTAACTGCACAAAAAACTATTGCAAGTATGTATATGTGTATGTGTGTGTATGCTGCATTTTTCTCAATTAACATCTCAGGTGAAATATTGGAATCAGAAATTTAGACCTTAAAAACTACATTTTAATGAAGCTTTAAATGTGGATGCAACAGTATGCAGTGCAGGGGCATGCAAAACATCTGCAGGGTGTGAACTTAATAACACCTTTGCTTCACAAGCATTGGAGCTTGTAAATGCTTTTTTAGTCATTGAGTCTTTTGGTAGAATTTCCCCCACTCTTCCTGGAAACTGTTTCAACTCAGAGATCCAGATAAAAGCTTCGTACAAGTTCAGACTGTTATATGGCGCTCCACTTTCTCCCTCAAAGTACATAAAAATGAAAGTACTCCCAGGAAAGATTTGATCACAGGGATTAAGCTAAGGTAGTCTGTTTAAAGGGTGAAAGGTAGTCACAGTGCTGTTTGGTATCAGGGTGTGTACCACACTGAACTTCAAAAACCTGAAGAAAGTTGTTCATGAGATCAAAGAGAAAATCATTGACCAACACCTTAAAAGTAAAGGCTAGAAGAACATCTCTCAGCAACTTGATGTTTCTGTAATTACAGTTGCACATATTCAGAAATGTAAAGGGGACATATTGTTCAAAACTCACTGTTGCATCCTTTTATGCTGCCATGTGGGTCTCTAAACACTCCAGACAAGACAAAAACACACCCATCTGTTTTCTGTCAGTGTTTGGTTTCAGAAAGTTTAAAAAGTCCCCGTTTGTGACATCACATATGGGGAAATTAGAGTCAAACTACCTCTCACATGCAAGAGAGAGCTGCTGCTGGTGAAGCAGTGAAGCCTCTCCCAGATATTGGATCTTCTCAGCTTATAGCAGCCTGAGCGGGGATAGGTGGGCGTGGCCAGCTCTAGCTTGTTTTCTTAAAGTGACAGAATCCTGAAGCGACTCATTCTGGAAGGTACTGACACTGTCAAGAATAAAACTGCTGAAATCGCTTTATGTAAGAGGGATTTTGTGCAAAGAACTTCATAAACATGTTTTGCATAGACGATAGAGCTATTTATATTATTATAACTTAAGAAAAAAAAGTAATATGTCTCATTTAAGGCCTAAAGGACTGTAGGAAACCTCCCTGAAAGTGGACGCAAGGTGACAAATACAAATGATCAAAACTCCCAGTACAGCTTCCAAAGAGATTCAAAGTAAACTCCAATAACAAGGTACATCAGAGTGTACCACCTGTTTGAACCAAAGTGACCTTAATGGAAGAAGACCAAGGAAGAAACCACGATTGAAAGCTAATCAAGTAAAAGCCTGACTGGAATTTACCAATTTTCATCCTGACAAGCCACAAAGCTTCTGAGAGGATTTCCTTTGGATAAATTAGAGAAAACTGGAGAATTCTGGCAAATCACAAAAAGCATCCAAAGAAAAGAAAGATACTAGCTAGTGGGTATTTATTTCATAAACTATTGTGTTTTATTTGAAAGACATTAACAATTTATCTAAAATGCTAAAAACGTTTCACCAACCTCTAAAGCAACACACATATTTCTCAACTGCATGGCACAAAAGACCAGACGTTCAGAGGAAAGTGGGAAAAACCCGCAAATTAAAATGTTCCTTTTGGTGGCTAAATGTCTCAGTGCACGTCTTTAGTAAAAAAAATCAGACAGATTTAGAGATAAGACGCTATTGTTTGTCTCTGAGCCGTGTTCGCTGCATTAACCGCCGTCAGTCATCTATGAGCCCTTCAGTTGTTGGTAAAATACCAGACTAAAGGAAAAAAAACAACCCTGAAGATGTGGATCTGCAAATCTGTGAATGAACCAGAGAACAAAAGCACATAAGGGAAGTGGTTTGAGGTTTTTTGGGAAATAAAAAGGTCTTTTTTATTCTTTGTGTGTACAATCTGGACAGGTGTGACAGATGTGTGTATGCAGTCGTGATCTTACCACCCAGTAGCACGCACACACCAGATATGCAACAGCCTGCACGGTCTGTTGAGACATGCAGACCTTTCTCTTGTTTATTGATAGCTATCAGCACTTTCTCATTTGTGCTAAACACAAATGGTTCTTCTATTTACCTCATTGCAACAGCTGAAAGAGGTCAAACACAGCTGTGGGATTTAAAAAAAAAGGCTAGATTTGCAGCAAAAATCTAAAGTTGAACCAAAAATAAGCTGTTTTTGAATGAAGATGATAGAAAAGAGTCTGAAACAACCTTATAATAAAAATAAATCAGGAAGAAATTAGTGTAAATCTTGTTTTTCTGCAGCATATTGTTTTATCACTAATAGCACAGAGGTTTTCACTCTTAAAAGGGCCTTTGAGACGCAACTGAGCCGAGCCGCTCGGATTACGTCGCAGACAAATGTGGGGGAATAGCACCGTTTACAGTATGCTACATGTATACTCCATGTGGAGGTGGGAGGCACCGAGGGGTGGAGGGTTATTGAGAAATAACGGCCATTAAGACGTTTTAAGAGACATCTCAGCAGGGCCCACCAACAGCTCTCAGGCTGCAATCGCTAGTATCCAATAGCAACGAAGGACAAACAAAGAAATGGGTCATTGTTCTTTATCAAATGATTCACTGAACATCATATTGGGTGTAAAGGAAGTTCAAGCATTGACAACATTTGACACATGCAGAGAAGAGAAATAAATACAGGACATTGTAAAAACAAACTAAAAATACTTGGTAACTGGTGATATTTCTCTGGATCACTGGTTTTAAGGTCATTCCCAGTGTGGATTGGACTCCAACAGAGCTGCTCCGTGTCTACAGTCCTGTTTGTGCTGTTCATGGACAGGATATCAACACTTAGTCATAGGAAGGAGGGTGTCTCGTTTGGGAATCTCAGGGTTTTATCTCAGTTTTGCAGATGATGTGTTGCTGTTGGTGTCTCCAAACCCTGACGTTTAACTCCTAACAAATCTGACTTCCCAGTCAGGTTGGGAATGAGTCTGCCTCAAACAGGAAGTTATCTTGCTGTTTTACTCATGAACAATGGTGGGATGAAACAAGAGATGGATTGAGGCTCTTCAGTAATGAGGACACCATGACTATTTGGAAGGACGTGGGATTCCACAGGAGATGGAGTGTTCCTAAATAAAGGGTTGTCTTGGTTTCCATCCTAAACCCGTTGCCTCCATGACCTGGCCTTGGATTAGTGGAGAAAATGGACTGGATGGAGTAGTTGATGTATTTGAACCATTTGGGATACTTGTTGTCCAGTTGAAATGGAACACATCACCATAAATGGTTGCCTATTAACATAATATCTGATTAATCTGATTATAACTGTATTTCTGTGCAGCTTATGTTCCCAAAACAGATCTTTTTACATTGAAATTGTTACAATTTTCAGATTTCAAAGATAAAAAAAACTGGAAAAACAAATTGACCACTGGCAATCAAAAAAAATTGCATATATGGCAAATTAGTGAAAATTGGACTGTAGACTTTAAAAAGCACCATATGCAGAATATTAATTGTAAAGTGGTCAACATTTAGGTAAATATTCTCAAACTAGGGATTTTTAAATAAAAAAAACTTTAGAAAAAGTGAAATAAAATTTAATTTGGACCTGCATGAATGGGGTTTTTAAAAAACATAAGTTTGCAAAACACATGTTACACATGAATTTGGTTTGTTTTATTTATTTTTTTGGAATCTGTTTCAAATGTTTGATCATTTCTTCCACAGGAACTTGTCATTAGTTTTCCAGAGACTCTTGCTCTCCCTCTGGCCAGCAGAGCCTCTAGCTGCAAAGGTGGTGCTGATGCAGACTCTCTGCAGCTCTAGTGGATCCGTTAACTTGTTGATGCTCTCCTCGTTCCCTTCGTTGAGGATGTCCCAGATGTCTTTGTGACTGCCCTTCGCTTGTGCACCGACGCGCTGTGTAGTTCGTATATTTGAGCTTAAATCAGGACTGAACGCTTGACAGGAGGGTGGATGTGTGACATGACTTGATGAAGCTGTGGGAGCTGCTTCAGGGGTGTTTTTCTGTTGTACATTCTTGGGTTTGGGTTTTAAAAGGTCATCTAGAATGGACGTATCTCCTAAGAGATCCATCAGAAAGGACTGATTACATGAGGTAGAAGGAGAAGCTGTTTCTCGCACCCTTGACGGCGAGTTCTGCTCCTGCTCTGTTTCTTGAGCAGTAGGTTTGGACGACATTGCGGAGCTACAACAGCCAAGGTCAGAGGAAGAAGGAGTATCTCTGTCTGTGCGGTTCAGAGAAGCAGCAGCCTCCTCAGACCTTTGACCACTGCTGCTGGCCTGCTCTACAGGGAGACCACCACCGGCTCTGCTTGCTCCAGAACTAGCAACACTACTCTTCTTTGTGCTCTTGCTTCCTCTGGCACTACAGACCATCTCCTCCTGCTCCTCAGACCTCGAACCTGGAACATCAGGACCGTGCACATTCTTTTCTAACATCTTTCGCCTTTTTGGAGGTTCAAGAACATCATTTTGTAGGTTGCCAGATCTACTTTGTGGCAAAGAAACATTATTTTGCGGAGATTCGGGCTTAGTTTTGGGTTTCAGATTCCTCCGAGTGCAATTACCAGATTCTGTGGTTCCTAAAGATTCCTTTTGTTTAAGACTCTTTTCGGTGTGTCGTCTTTTGGCAGCTGGTTTTGTGGATGGTGTCAAGGTAGCCGTTGTAGAGGAGGATTGTGCTGAATCAGGTTCTGGGAAGTTGTCTGTGACGGTCTTAGCCACATCAGAGCGGTTCTGTGAGGTGTAATACTGTTGTAGCCAGGAAAGTCGGTGGGATGAGTTTCTTCTCAGAATCTCAACGGCAAACGACTGGACTGAGGGAAATTTGAACTTCTCTGCCATTTCTTCCAGCTGCTGTCTGCACACACACACATGAAAATAAATTAAAAGAAATTAACAATGGCTGTTGCTAGCATTTAAGAAAACATCTTCAGACAAAGATAACCTAAGTAATAAAAAAGGCAGTATGGTTTTATTTATTATAGGGTTAAAGAATTCTAAACAAACCTGGAGCCTCGTTTATGAAACTTTTTTCAGAATCTTTACTAAAACTCTTCTTAGCAAAAACATAAATAAATAAAAAAATACTTATGCAAAGTAATTTTCTGACCTATAAAACACTGCATACACACAGCTGCACACAATTCCCACTTTATAAATCTCACTGTTGCTAGAAATGCGCTCAGGTGTTTTTGTATCACATCCCGCCTCCTACACACCCACTTCCTGCCATAAATATCAGTGTGAAGCACTTTATAATCTGCATATAAATAAAACCGGCTGATCTGTGACATTTCACAGGACAGAAATCGAGGTGCTTGTGAGTGACGTGGAGCATATTACTGCTGCATTATGGTGATCAGGGATCGCTGAGCTATTCCAGATCCAAGCATTACATTAAAGGGATAATAGGCAGTTTTGGCTTGTTTTTAGCACCTCCTAGTGTCCGTTAGTGAAAGCAAAAGTGCAACTTATCTCCTTGCTGTGCGTTCGTCTTTTTAACACCTTAATCTAACTGCTGAAATGTCTCCTCAGCCTTCATTAGTGTCTACAGAAGCGGTTCATCACTAAATCAAACAAATCAGCTGTGTTCATGATCTAAAACATGCAGGAAACATGCTGGAAGCAGACTGCAGCACCAGGCATGTCAGCTCCACTTTACTAAGTCCAACAGAGACCGGACCGCCACTCTGAAGTTGCAAGTGCTGTATTCTGGCCACAGAGGGCGGTGGGGGTCTGAGTGAATTTGATCAACCCTGTAAAGGGTCATTTTAGCACAGACTGGCTCAAGAAAATGATTTAAAATATGAAAAAGTTGCATAGTATGGTTTTAAATGAAAACATGTAATTAATTCAAAAGCCTTTAGGCAGGAAATTACATATTTTTCATTGTATCATCCACATATTAGTCCGCCTGTCAGCTAGTTCCCACTGGAACAAGCCGGTTGCAGGAAACCCAGGTTTACACGTCTCCAAAATATGCTTACGCAAGTGTCAGAGTTTGCTTAAAGTTGCGCACATTTTCCCATCAAGTTTTTCTTTAGAAATCACAAAGTTTGCGTAGAAAATAAGTTACGCAAATTTCAGACCCTATTTGTGCAAAAGCAAGTTTTATAAATGAGGCCCCTGGCCCTTTGTGAAATCATAATTAACAAAATCTGACTGTTTTCTCAAATTGTGCCTAAAAGGAGGTTGAAAATTGAGATATTTAGTTTGTCAATGGTGGAAACCAATAAAACCAAAATAAACTATTAAGTACAGCCTCAGATGAAAACTTTCACATATTCCTGTTTGTATCCAAACAGCAAAACAGTTAGAGTGTTTTCTACGGAGCCCCTGGGCCGTCGAACCAGACTCAAGGACAGAAATCCTTTAAAGTGACTGACTGGTGTTGCTGCAGCATCGTGATAGCCTTGTTACCATTTGTGGCTTTCACTGGAAAAACAATAAATAAAAGTAATGGCAGTAAAAGCTGCATGTGGATTCAGATCATTAAACAGTGAGGTTAATTGAGGCGATATCAGTAGAACTAGTGTGTGTTTGCTCTCCCTGGTGAGTCTCTGGGCAGAGATGCAGCGTTCCTCCCCCTCAGGGAGTGACGCCACAGCCATAAAGGTGTCTGTGTGTCTGCGGGTGAGGGTTTGGGAGGGTGAAGGGCGGAGGTGATGCAGCAACAGTAATACTGTCCATTTGCAAGTGTGGGGTCAAATATTCTCGCTGGGATATGTTTAAACGACCTGAGGCGATCATTTTTGGTCAGTCCCAGGTGGGCTGTGGTTGTAAACGGGGAAACTCCTCCACGGTCGGGCCGAATCATAGCTGGGTAATAGTTGGCAAGATGCTAGGAAATAGGCAGAGGGGAAACCTCAGAGGTGGTCTCTTTCTACACACAAACACAATTATTAAGGCCCGGGTGGGGGCATTCGACACTAAACGTGGAGGGTTTTGGCCGTCTTCCCTACACTGCCAGGAATTCCACTCTTTTTTTCCCCCTTTCTTCCTTCCTATTCCCACCCTCCACATTTTATTTGTTCACCTTTCCTCTTGTTGCTGGGTCTTTTATGCCCATTAAGTTTCCCTTCTCTGATTTCTACAATACCCTCCTTTTTTCTCCCTCCGTTATGATTTAACCCTGCTTGTCACTACCTTCGTACGGCTTTGGGAGTCTCCCCAATAATGACGGTGGCGTGTCGGGTCTGGTGCACACTTTTGCCAGTGAAGATGACCGGATGATCCACAGTGAGCCTCTGCTGCTGAACGGAGGCAGGGGAAGGCTCGCTGATGGACGGGCTTTCCAGCAGACTCTGGAAATTAAAAATAACTTTATTATAATTAATTCAGCTTTGTATTTGCAATGTAAAGGTGACATGGTACTAGGCTGGACCCAATATAAATAATATATGTTTATTCGACCCAGTGTTGGTGCTACTGACCTCCTGGGTACCGAGCAGGTCATTGGCTGGGAGCTGGGAGTACATTTTGCGTTCAAACACGTCTCGAACGGCAGCTCTGCTGATCAGCTCTTCAGCTTTGCTTCCACCCACAACACGCTGGTTAGAGTGTGTGTACGCCACCTCCTGTAGGCCACCTTCAAACAAAAACACTCATCATTTTTAGAATTAAGTTATTAAATCTTTGCTAAAAGTGCAGACGAACCTAGGACATTGTCGATGGTCTTTTCTGCAGATGTTGGAGATCTCAGACTTTTCAGAGATGCTCGTCTCCCAGTGGGGGTTGTGTGTTCATCCTCTGAAGACGTGAATGTTTCTATGTCCTCTCTGCATCTGGATCCAACTTTGCTCCTCACACCAACACCGTGTCTTCTTTTGTTGCGATAGACCTTTCCTCTTCCTCCATCTTCTGGTTTATGTCGATTTAGACCATCTTTATTGAAACACATCTTTGCTTCGAGGTCTAAATCCTCCGATTCGTCGGAGTAACTGTCAAAACGGTGAACGTCGGGAATGGCAGTTTTGAATTTCTGAGCTCTCTTGTTGTCCGGTGAGGAATTTTCATTGCTCTTGTCATCCGCTGCCATTTGTTTATCCATCCCTCGTTTCAGACCCTGCCTCTGCCTCACAGCGTAATCCCCCTCGTTTAACAGTGAAATCTTGTTTTCATTACCTTCGTGTTTTCTGTCGGAGTCGGTGGATTTGTTCCAGGTTTTTGTTTCACATTTGGGAAGACTGACACTATTTCCTGGACTAGAAGTCTTGGAGCTGGAGGTAGAACCACCCTCTATATAGTGATCTTCAGCATCCTTTTCAGAGGAGCTGCTGTCCTCCTCCTTTGTGTCGGGTTTTTCTTTCACCCTTTCGAGGAGTTTAGAGAAGCCGTGCTGAAGGAGACCCATCCTTCCGGGAGACGAGCTTGTTCTTTCTTTGTTGTCATCATCTCCACCCAGGTTTCTCTTGAGCCCCTGCACCTCCTCATCATCTGATCCACTCCCACTGCTGAAGTCCAGGAGATCATTGGGGATCTCTAACGTGTCTCTCGTCTTCTTGGCTGCTTCATCCTTTGATAAAGGGCCATTTTTGAATGGATCTCCAGGTTCCTTAAATTAAAAAAAGTAGAAATAAAGCTAAAGAGAAACACGAACAGCAAAAGAGTGGTACAAAAGCAAGAGAATGATATGAAACTGAATTTGAATGAGAGCTTTTGCAACAAAATAGCTACAAATTCTTTATTTTAATTTTTAATAGCATCTTTAAGTGGGAGGTTTTGCTGGACGATGGAAAACAGATGATTCCCAACAACAAATCATAATAAACATGGCTGTGACATGAGCCCTCAACGATGATGTAACCAACAGAAAACAAAATAACAGCTAAGTAGAAAGATGGGCTTTATTTTAGTCCGCTCCTCTCATTAGGTCAAGCAAGTAATTAAATCCAGCTGCTGAGGCAAAAAGAACCTCGTCCTCCTTCAGCGCTACGATAAAAAATAAACAAAAAAAATGGAGTGAATGGGTTTTATTTATGCGTTACTCAAAACAAATCAACAGAACTTAAACTTTAGATGTTTTTTGTACCAAATATCTGTGCTCAGATGATTTCTGTAAGAAGCTTGCCATTTTTTTCACTCCAAGGACGTGAGCTGTGGTCTGCTAGCATGACAATGTGTGGGTTGGTTTGATTGACAGATTAAAAGAAGCCTGTTTGAGGTATTCCCTCTTTCACATGGGAATAAGAGAGGGAGCGAGTGAGCCACTTGGGAGAGGAGATGGGTTGGGAAAGATGAGAGCCCCGTGTCCCTGAGAACGGCTGAGCTACTCACGCCATCTGCCTTTGTCTCCTCCTCCTTCTCGCCGCCACTGTGTGTTCTTGTTGTCATCACGCCGGCCTCCACTTGTCCTTCCCGCTGACAAGATAATACGGACATTCAAACCACAACTTAGAGCTGTCAGGATTATGAAAATAAAACGTTGTGATCTATTTTTGTAAACACCTAAAGCTTGTTCTCATTTCTTTACATTTTAAATTCTGATTTCCTGGTATTTTGTCACAATTTTCACAGGAATGCATGTTTTTAATGTTAATTTAACTTCTCTTTCAGCAACTGTTGTGTTTGCACGTCTAAAACTCTCAATAATATGATTTTGAACAGGCCACACTGGTGTGAGGCAGCCAAACACGTTGAGTCTCTGACCTCCAGAATCCTGCGTGTGAGACACGTTCCTTCAGTTTGCAGCCTGAAGAGGTTTTTGATCCCAAACAGTTCTCCTTTGTAGACGCCATTCCCCTGCACCGCCTCAAAATACCGCCGGGCGCTCTCCTTGCCAACAACCGAGCTCTGCAATTGCTAGTGGAGATAAAATCACGCAGTGTTTTACAGCCTTGAAACGTTAGCATGAGGTTTAGCATCAGGCTTACGCTAAAGAAGAGAGGATAAATAAAACATGAAATCTTTATTTTAGGAACAGCTACAGCGTGAGCAGCTCTAACCTTTCTCAAATAAGATCATAGAAATGTATATTTGCTGAAGAAGTTAAAGGTGCATGAAGTAAGAATTACATCCTGTGGTCAAATGTAGGTACTGCAGCCTATGTGTTAAAACAAACAAGCCCACTCTGAACAACTGTTGCCAGTTTACGGATTAGCTCCAGAAGATTCTAGATGAGTCATATACAGAAAATTGATAAGTAGATAAATATATTTCAGTGTAATATTGAGTTTTTTGTAATTGAAATAGTAGGTTAAGATATTTTTAGAGCAGACAGTATTTCACCATTAGCATTGTTAGCTCAACGTTAGCCTCTAGCCTTCTTCACCTGATGTTAGAGTAAAATAAAATTATGTCGTGGCTTCTTAGGGGTAAAGAAATAACTTCTGGGTCGCTCCTGTTGCTGCTGCTTTTTGCTGGCAGTGTTAAATTACAAATGCCGGCACAGCAGATGTGAAGAAAACATGCAGGACTGTTGCAACCTTAAAATTATTTTTGTATTCTGCTAGAAAAAAATGTTCTCTAAATCTGTTTCTGGCAAAACGTGCCAAGAAAATAAATGTTTACCAATATGTTGCATCATTTCTCCTATAAAAACAGTTTGGAAGCGTGTGGGAACAGAGGGGGGAGAGCTCTGGAACGTGTTTGATTAGTTTAATTTTGTCTCATCCATTCCCCCCATCTAAAGGATTTAGTGTCACTGAAATGTTCTTTAACAGCCCCATAATGGTCCCAACCTGCTGCTAATTAACTTCAGTTATATGAAATTCTACAAATTCTTTTTTTTTCTTCACAAGACACCATATTGTGTGCATTTCTAAAAAGCATTTTGTGTAAAAGAATCCAAAAAACTCAGCAAACATATTTTTTTTCACCTTTAGAAAGACTTTTCCCAACTAATTTAGAAGGTTCACTGGTTCTGTTATCAAAATAGTGAATATATGCTGAAGTGATCAAATGAACTGTCTTGTACCTGCTTGTAAACCTGTCTGAGGTAGATAACCTCCTCCACGGTTCCCAGTGAGATCAGCCGAAAAACAGTAACGTCTCTGCACTGACCGATACGATACGCCCTGAGAGAACACGGACACGCAGACGTCAGCAGCTGGAACGCTCAGAATTCAGTCAGCCTGGTCAACTGTAACAAGATGATGTTTTAGTATTTAAAATCCAAATCTGATCCACTGCCTACCTGTCAATCGCCTGAAGATCATTGGCAGGATTCCAGGTGGGGTCAAACAGCACCACAACGTTCGCACCAACAAAGTTAAGACCAAGACCACCAGCCCTGATGAAGAATCTACATTTTTAATGCGTTTAAACTCTGATTAAACTCTTAATATTTCCTACTTACATGGTGGAAACCAGACAGAGGTTGATGTGAGAAGAGCTGTTGAACTCTTTGACAATCTGGAGTCTTTCTTTGGATTTGGTGGACCCATCCAACCGGCTAAAATCCAGTCCCTCGGCCATGCAGTATCTCTCTAGGATGTCCAGCAGCTGACAGGATGTGAAAACATTTAAATAAATTAAAAAGACACTTTTAAACTTTAAATCGTTCAGCTGAATGCACTCATCATACGTATAGAGTCTGGGTGAGTTTAAATGAAGACGCTCTACAAACAAATCTTATTTAAAACAATATTGACCGTGTTTTATTCAGCTCCCAAACTGTATATTTACACATATACTAGAGTAATACTAAGCTGTGCCCTTTATGAACTCCTTATCCCAAAAAAGCAAAAGAGGTCATAAAAATATGACCTCACAGCAGCCACAAATATTATTACATGATATCATATAACAGCAACCATAAAAATCCTGCAGAAACTAATTAACTTTAATGATCTAATTGCTTTGCCAAAGCCCCCAAGGTATATATAAATATGTGTATGTCATGAGAAAATCATGTCTCTTATAATTATTATTTTATGATATAAACCAGGTTTACTCTCACAGGAGTGGCCGTTTAGCAGAACACCAGAATCTGAACAAGAAAATTTATTTTTTTCAAAGACCGAACCAGCGTGACTTGACCGGGATGTAAAAGTTCAAATCCGACCAACTCATCGGAACTTTGACACCACATAAAATCTTTTAGAAATTGGGAGTTCTGAATTACTTTCCAATGTATAATCATAAAACCATACGCTCATGGTAAGCAGGCCTTTTTTTTATTCTAAGGTTCCTGAGTCAGAACAGTGTGGTCTTAATTAGCCAAAAACAAAAGTCAAAAATGCCGAACCGGTGAGTGAAAACCGTCAAACACGACTAAATAATGTGCAAAGCCTCTTTTATCAGGATTAACATATGTCTGATCTTATCAGTCTCACATCATTGAGAGGAAACTTTGGCCTTTGCTGCTTTAGGTGATGTTGATTTGCTGCAGTCTGCGGGATCAAAGCAGGACGCAGCTTTGGAAAAGATGAAGCTCTTGGCTTTTCCACCATTTCTCTGAGCGCTGCTTGGTCTCGCCTTGGGGTCAACCTACCGAAGTCCCAGTTCTGGAAAAGTCTTGAATGTTTTTTACTTGTGAATATTCCTTCTCCTTGCAGGATGATGAACTCCAAATGGTTAGAAATGTTCTTATAATGTTTCCCAGATTGATGGGCAACAACCAGCATACTGTAGCCTTTATAGAGGCGCTCACTTTTGCAGATGATCAGTTAATTAGGTATTTCTTATTTGAAGCACCTCTATGCCATGAATAAATAATGCAACACCAAACTAGGTCCTCACCTTGGTTGAAAGGGAAAAGATAAGTACTTTGTCTCTCTTTTGGAGATAGTACTTGAGTAGCTTCTGTAGTATCTGAAAGAAAATATAAAACATGTTAACCAGCACTACACATCATGTGAAAAATACATGAAAAAGCCATTTAAATCAGTTTAGTACCTTCATTTTCCCACTGTACGTTGGGTCTGAAAGGGCTTCAAACGCTTCATTTTTGCACCTCTGCACAAATTCTGGAAACTTGTGAAAAACCGTTGCACAAATGGAACTCACATATTTTTCCTACGTGAAAGAATTAATATATTAATGCTGATTACTGTATTTATAAAGCATTTTATAAACACAATTGCATAAGACATGAAATAACTTTTTTACATAAATCTTGGAAAATCTTAGAGAATGTTGTTTTTCAACCAAATTTTTCTAGATATGATAATGTAAAAGATTATATAGATCAGACGAGGTCTGATCATTAATGCTCTCATACACTCGTTATTTCAATACTTTTTCTGTGGTCTCTAGTGTGTGAGACTTTTTCTGTGGGGGAAAAAAGCACTGAGGCACCTGTTTCAGGAAGTAGAAGTTAATTGGCGTAGTGGGGAGCAGAAAATGGCAGGATTGTGAGTTTTACTCGTTAATATACATGATATGCAAATATCTTGCATCTGATTGGCTAGCATCAATGCAACTCTTCTGCTGCCTTCGTTCACTCTTCTTTTCTTGGGTAAAAAATACAACGTTGATGTTTTATCTCTTCAAATAACACAAGCCTGAACGTGTTCCACCAAGTTGTGGAGCTGCTATTGCTAAAGGTTAGCTTCTACTAGCCAAGACGCACTCTCCTGGTCAACACATCCTTCTGCGGTCGTAAGCCAAAGTGGGCGGTGCCATGGATGCAAATTTTCCCTGTGATGTAGGAGACTCTGGCCTTTTTTCCAATCGTATTTCCGTCTATTTTGGTCGCTAATGCAGGTGATGAGGATTGCAGAAAAATTTCCACTTTCAGCATGCATGTGAAACTCAGAGTTCTTTTAGAAACTAATGTGAAAATATTCTTCAACCCACATTTACCATTACCAGCTCCGGTGGCCTAGTGGTAGAGTGTCCGCCCCGGGACTGGGAGATCAGGGTTCGATTCCCGGTCGGGTCCTACCAAAGACTTTGAAAAAATGGGACCCAATGCCTCCTCGCTTGACACTCAGCACTAAGGGGTTGGATTGGGGGGTTAAACCACCAAATAGTTCCCGAGCGCGGCCACAGCTGCAGCTCACCGCTCCCCACCATGGGGATGGGTCAAATGCAGAGATGTAATTTCACCAGTGTGTGATGAATACTTGGGACTTTGACTTTATTTCCTACTTTAGCCGCCAAAAGAAAATAGACGGGGAAACTCTCGTGTCAGAAAAAGTTACACAGCCGTACGTCACACTGTAAAATTTGCAATCACGGACTCACCCATCTTGGCTTGCGGCCGTGGAAGGCTGTATTGATTTTGCAGCCAGGAGAGAGTAGAGCGCATCTTGGCTAACAGAAGCTAACTATTAGCAATAGGAGCTCCACAATATGGCAGAACAGGTTAAGGCTAGTGTTATTTGTGGAATGTTGCATTTTTCACCCAAGAAAGAAGAGTGAACAAAGGCAGCGGAAGAGTCACATTGCTTTGAGCCAATCAGAGGAAAGATGTTCGAATATCATCAATATTAATGACTCAGAGTCCTGCCATTTTCCACACCTCAGTCCTCCAACTTCTACTTCCTGAAACAGGAGCGCAACAGCTTTTGACTTCCTCAAAAAACAACTCATAAGGCATTCAAGTCATACTAGAGACCACAGCAGATTTATTGAAATAAGTGCATGACTCCTTTAAGATACTAAATTAAGAATAAAACTTAAATGAAGCTTAAAGAATTTTTAAAAAGCCAGTGGAGTGACGTGAACACTGATGTCAAATGAGAAAATCAACATAAATACCAAACTTGATGATGGAAAGCATAATATTACCTGTTTCTTGCTGGTGCCTGGAGTTGGTTGAAGAAGAGCTGCATGGTTGGCAACCTTCCTCAGTATGGCCAGATAACTAAAGTAAAGCTGCTTCATGTAAACACCATTAGAGTTTTTCTGCAGAAGAGAGAAATTTTGTATATTTCCTGCACACAGTTACGCTAAAGTTTTATAAGGAGTTGACAGGCATGGTTTCTACAGTAAAATGTTACTCAACCAATTATAAGGTATTGGCAAATATAGAACGACACAGATGTAACAGGAACTGACCTCATAGCAGCAGTTTCTGCGAGTGCGTCCGCTGAGACAGTCACATTTTTCTGACGATCTCAGCAGTAACGTCACATCCTCAGAGTCCAGCACAGCCTGATACACGGTCTGCTGAAAGTCTGTCAAAGAGCAGTACACCACCTAGGACATAACACAGCAGACTATGTTTATTACTAATGTTAAATTTGAAGAGAAAAGAGGAAAACACAAATCCTGACACAGTGAGGGATCTCCTTTCTCACCCTGTCATCCTTCTTTGGCAGCTGTTCTTTGATGAGCGCTTTAGTTCTCCTCAAGAACAAATGACATATCTTCTTCACCAGGGCTCGGACAGTCTTCCTTCCTGTAGCCAGGGCGCGTTTGGTAGCACTGTGTCTCTGTCCTTGTTCAATGGGATCTGAGAAGTTGTTTTTGAAGTGCCCCAGGCTACCGAGACAACCTGGTATGGCCCTAAAAATATGAAATTATTTATTTAAGAGCAAGAAGAATAGATTTTCTTAATAAATCTGTCAATTTGGAATCAAAATGCAAAGACAAAAGGATGTAAGAGGATATTTGGAAGATGTAACCCACCAATCCATGACGCACCACAGCTCTTCGAGGTTGTTCTGTAAGATGGTGCCAGTGAGACCAATTCGGATCTAAATCAAACAGAAAATCCAAAACTATTTATGATCATCTTATATTTCTATACAAAGTTTGCCAAAATTCTTTAGCCAGGAAGGTGTTTTGAACACTTAACCATTAATAGACCTAAAAACCTATCAGATTATTCTGAAACAGAAGCTCTCTCACCTTACATCTCAGCTCCTTCATGGCCTGAGTGATCTGAGAGTTTGGGTTTTTTATCTTGTGCGCCTCATCAACAACCACAGTTGACCAGTCGATTCTGCAGGGATAGAAGTCGGTAAATTAAACGGTTGCAACATTCGTGAGAATAATGTGCCTTCTTCCATTTTTATTTCGCCGCAAAGCACTGAGGAATACTTAAAATGTTCCTGTGTGGTTGGATGATCTTCAAAATGAACAAAGAACCAAAAATAACATTTATGCAGCCTCCAGGCAGAGGAGAAAATTGGACATGATGCATCAGCAGAAAGGGAAGAAATGTGGTATATTATATGTGTAGTCACTTAAAAGCGAGATATATATTCAAATATCAGCTCCAGATTAAGATTTCTGTAAGTTAGGCTTAAAATTTGTCATAAAATAAATTAGTTTTTATTTAAACATCAATCACATGCAATTAGAGGTTTAGCTATTGAAAGCTATAAGTTAACACTGAGGTGTGCTGCATTCTGTTTCGATTATTACTTGTTGAACTGATCCAGACAAAGCCGGAGAGTCTCATAGGTGGTGAGAGCAACTTCGATGCGACCCTTCCTGATGCGAGCCAGCTCCTCCTCCTTCCTCAGCCCGTGGACCACCACGCACTGAAAGTAACCCCACGTGTCCAACTCGTCTTTCCAGTTATAAAGCACCGAGAGTGGAGCCACAATGAGAAACACCTGAACCAGAGCATCAGAACGCCGCAATCAGCCTGGTAATGAAACAAGATGAAGGGCTGCTGCTCGAATCCAACGAGTATCTGAAGAAATATCTAGTAGTATATTTCAACACCCACTTTGCAAGGATTACTTTGCTTGGATATCTGAGATTGCAGAAACTGAGGCCGGTTGTTCTCGACATCCTTCCAAGTACCCGTTTTGTGCAGCACAGCAGCAAGAAAACCGATGATCTAAATGAGAGATAAAAAGTATAGAAAGACAATAATACATAAAGATCAAATTCTCCATTTGACAATAATCAGGATGATCTGGCAGCAAATCTCTTGTACCTGAACAGTTTTTCCAAGGCCCATGTCATCTCCCAGGATACAACCAGTAGAATGGATGTAGTTATTGTAAATGAACCTAATGCCTTCTCTCTGGTAATCCCTTAAGTATCTGTTGATAGTATAAGGGACTCTGTCTTCATCTCTCAGGTCTAAGGGGATGCAGTGACTGGGGTCGACGGTGCTGCCAGGAAACACAGGTTTCTCCTGGATACACTGGTTTAATACTGGTATGGTGGGCTTGGGGACAGCTTCCTCCTCGTTTTCCTCCTCTTCTGCATCTGTGAGCATCCCACATGCTTCCTCCTTATTATGAGAGGTGGAGGTCAGACTTTGGATATTGTCTTCAATCACGATGTCATCTGCTGAGTTCAGAGGCAGATTACAGTATTAAACACATGAATACACTCAGGGTTAAACATGGAATCACATTTTTACATTGTGAGAAACAAAAAATTTACTTTAGCCTCCAGTACAGCATGGACAGGAAAGAACAATACAACTGGGATAAAAACATTTTTTAAAAAGTGCAAAATGTATGCTGAAGAGTGAAATTTCAATACAAAAACTAAACATTAACTGCAAACTGATGACAGGACAACATACTTTGTATATGTGTTAAATCAAAGCTAAACGATTACAACTACAAAAAGGAATTCAAAACGAGTCTTGACAAACTTTTCAGCAATAAAAACAACCATAAAAGCCAGAAATTAAGATAGAAAGTAGCTTTCAAACCTTTATGAACAGCAGTTGAAGCCATCAGTAACTCTCCTGAGGAAGAAATACTGATTAGCTTAGCATATTTTAGTTTTACTTAGCAAAAACATTAAACCTACGCAGTTAAACTGCAAGAACTACGGCAGCGTAGAGCTGCCACCCACACAAAATAAAATTGGAGTGATATCATGTTATAACATCTTAACTTTATTGTTCTTACATTATAATTTTCACAATTGTACAATATACTATCACATTTGTACAATATACAATCATGTTCTAACAATATAATTATCACGTTTGTACAATATAGTATCATGTTCTAACAATAGAATTATCACGTTTGTACAATATAATATTTAAATTGTAAAAACGTGATAGTATATTGTAAAAACGTGATAATTCTATCGTTAGAACATGATAGTATATTGTACAAACTTGATAGTATATTGTACTTGTACGATAGAAACGTCGTTTTCTACCTCAACATTTTAATTATTTCAGACCAGACTTAATTGAATCGAATCAAATTGAATTGAATCGTGATTAATCGATTTAGAGCCTTATGAATCGAAATCGAATCGATTTAGGAAATTGGCCCCAATACCCAGCACTAACCCGAGCACCACCTTACTGTCCGTGTAGAACCTGACATCATCCAATTTCAGATCCAGGTCCTCCCGGATGAGATCCGCCATTTCTACTGCGAGGACAGCGCCACAGAGTTCGAGTCTCGGGATTGTGGGTTCAGACTGGGGTGCTAATTTGGCTTTGCCCATAACAAATCCTACCTCCAGTTTTCCATCCTCCTGAAGGATTCTCAAGTAAGCGAGGGCCCCAATGGCCATAGTTGAGACATCCGAGAATACACACAACTCTGTGTGCACAGCTTTGGTGAGCTATATTTTGATGTGTATGCACGTGGCACATGAAGCTCCTTTAGGACTTGAAGAGAATCTCTCCAGGTTTCCCATTTCTTCAGCTTGTCTTCTGGGAGAGGTATATCCCAGTCATTCAGTTCCGAAGTAAGTTCCCTAAGAAAGGCTCTTCCCTCAATTGTGACAGGTGCATACCCATAGGATCGAAAACACTGTTGACTGTAGAGAGGACTCCATGTCGGGTTTGTTAATAGTTGATGCAGAGAATGTGAATGTATCCATTCCAATCTCCCACAGCAAACCCAAGCTGCGTTGCATTGGTACTGTCTCCTCACTCAAATCCAGATCCTTGATGAGTGGGACACAATCTTCTGGCGGAAAAGCTCCAGTGACTGCTGGACTGTTCGACACAAACTTGTGCAAGCGCAGGTTTGATTCAGCAAGTGAAGCCTGAGTTCATTTGAGAAGGTCGATTGCTTCTGCTTCAGCTGGAAGAGACACCAAGCCATCATCCACATAAAAGTGCCTTTCCACAAACTTCACTGTGTCAGCACCGTACTTCTGGGCACCTTCAGCAATGGCTCTTCGCAGACCATAGATGGCCACAGCCGGAGATGGCGAGTTGCCAAAAACGTGAACCCTTCGCCTTTTTGAGGTCGTTGTCCTCGTGCCACAAAAAGCGGAGGAAGTTGCGGTGGTTTCCATTGACCAAAAAACAATGAAACATTTGTTGGATGTCGGCGATGCTACTCTCTCTCTTCGGAAGCGTAGGACACCCAAAAGAGAATTGTTGAGGTCAGGTCCAGTCAGAAGCACATTGTAGAGGGAGACCCCACCGTATTGAGCGCTGGAATCGAAAACCACCCTGATTTGGTTGGGCTTTTGCGGGTGGTATACCCCAAACGATGGAAGAAACCGGCACTCTTCACCTTCCCTCAAGGGTGGCGCCACCTCTGCATGACCATTGGCAATGGTCTTCTCCATGAATGCCGCATAGTGTTTCTGCATCTCAGGTTTCCTCCTGAATTAGCGTTGCAATGATTCAAACCTCTTAACTATATGCTCTTTATTATTCGGCAAAAGTTGCCGTGGCTCCTTGAAAACCCATTCTCCTGGAGCCCATATGGAAGCTTGTCTACTATGGGTCCAATACCCCTTGAGGTTTCTAGATATGACAGTCCGGTGAGAAATCCATCCTCCTTGGCGCCTTGTATCTCCGTGAGCAAATCTCCAAGTTCACGTAATCTGATGTGATCTTTGGCCATAATTTTTGGAAAACTGTCAAGTATCTGGAACAGTGACTGCTCAATCATCTCAGGGGCACCATAGCAGTCGTTCAGCCTCTCCCATGCCTTGTGCAGAGACAAACTGGTATTGTTCACGTGCACTGAGCCTATGTATCTTATTTGTTGATCAGACTCTTTCCTTATCCATTTGGTCATGAGGTCTAATTCTTGTGTTTCTGTAAGTTGAACTTCAGCCACGGCGTTAATGAATGAGGACCGCCATGCACGGAAATTCTCTGGCTTATCAAATTGGTACAATCCTGATGTAACAAGATCACGTCGCGCCAAATACTGTGCCAGAGGGTCTGGTGGTTGTGACACGCTCCCTGGAAGCATATGCCGGGGTGTTTGTGACTGAGCAAGTATGTACATGCGAGGGCATGTCCTTTCGATTTCAGTCTTTAGCCCTTTTTATAAGACACACCATGCCGGCAAATCAGCGTAGTATTACCGCAACGTGTTTCTTATGAACACGCCATGGGGGTATCACGTTACGGGAATTTTGCGAAATTCGTGCCGCCACGCTTGATTGTAATATTGTGGTAATATTGCGGCTTCGCCGGTTTTATAAACGCACATTGGCGCAACAGAGGGAGGTGACATGACCATGTGATGAATTAATGCCGAGCCGGGAACTATAATGAAAATGAAAGTAAACACGCGCTTAAGTTTCACTTTTGCAAACAGAATCAGCTGAGATGATCATTTGGAGTGTTGGTGCTCTGGGAGCGTTTCTCCGTTAGATCTGCAGCTCAGATCATCTGACAGCTCACAGGGATGGTGGAGGACACACACCTGCGCAGCTTCGATCGCAATAAAAAGCAAGTTATGTCCAAGATACACGGAAGTCCGCGACAGTGCAGAGACCGCCCCCATACCTCCTTTATGACGCCATCGCGTAATCTTTTATAAAACTGACATGATTGTGTAACATTACCGTCACGGTCTGAGCTCTTATAAACGACCTTAGGCTCCCAGATGCCGCATCGGCTTTGCGGCAAATTGGCGGCATTGTTTTATAAAAGAGGCTTTTGACTCAGCTCTGGTCGGTTTAGACAGGTTGGTTAATGGTAGATGCATCCTATCACCCGTTTCAGGCTTGGGCTTGGTATTGCTATATTGGAATTCCGCTAAGCTTGCAGGTGTTTGTAATGTGTAATAATAAAAAGAAATGAAAGTTAGAGTTTTTGCTTTCTGTTTTATCTGCAGAAGTGGTATGCAGCCTTCTGAATGTAAAATAAAATAATTTTATTATGAAATAGACTGCTTACAAAATACCCTGTATAATTTTAAACTAGACTGTAAATCATGCAAACTTTTTTTTTAAATCCACATATTTTTGATTTAATATTGTTCAATAATTCTACTTTGATCCTGTTTCTACATGAGACTGATTTGTAAACACACAACAACCCGATCTCCATCCTCGAGTTCACTTTCCATAAACCCTACAGATGAGGCTTGAGTTAGATCCGCTTCTTGTTATGGTACGCTGCCATACAAAAATGGCACTTTCTGTTCTCACTTTCTCAACACTGGAAATTTATAGGGCAGCTGCTGCAGATGTTCTCATAAAGAAAGCCCAAACACTGATGGCAAATGGTTTACATATTGCTGTAGACCTCTCACACACTGGTTTTCTCACTGAACCACAAGGGCTTCATTCACAATAATACATTATCACTGAAGCAGTGAGGGTTAGAATAAATAAAGCTCTGGTTGCAGATAAGAAGTTCTCTGACAGACATTTTCACAGATGACTTGTCGATGTTCATTTTTTTTGTTGCTCTAGGATTTGATCTTTTTTTCTGAGGGAAAGTGTAACATTTAGGAGTAGTTTTACTACATTTGCTACATCTTTACTAAATCTGTGTGTAAAACTGTGGTTGTAGTGTTCTGTTGCAGAGTGTAGCAACTCTGATTAAACACCAAGCTAAACCTTTGTCAAATAATACAGGAGTCAGAGTAGGGTTGACCTTTTACTCTCAGAACCTTCATTTGACAAGCGGTGAAAACTGTAATTGAAAAGAAATACAGAATAAATGAAAAGAAATACAGAATAGAATGATCATTTGTACATAAATATTGCCTTACAAACTCAAAATATGACTTTACATATTTGTATTAACTTAAGCAACGAAAATGACCATCGAACAAATACCTCTTTTAACTTGTACAAATCAATCCTTCTGAACTGCAAATAAAATATAGTTTTTTAACAACTTCCGCTAGTTATGCTTTTTAACACCTTCAACATGAAATATATACACTTACGGCATTGCCTGAACAATGTTTTCAAGTGGATGGCTGTGGATAAGCCTCAGAGCCTGACCGCATATCACTCTCCTTCTCAGAGCAACCAGGAAGAGCAAGTAAACAGGAAATGAACCAATACAGGAAACCCAGCAGGAAGTGAGGTTATTAGTAAGTTCACCTTCAAAATAAAATAGTCCCATTTAACGTTTTAAACTCATTCACTGTTCTTTGTAACTTAAATACATATAAATGTATTATTTTAAATGAAACATAAAAGATAAATGACAAATTCCTTTTGAGGCATCACAGTGGTCAATTAATTAATCCTTTATTTTGGTCACTTTATGAGTTTGTGGGGTTTTCCTCAAAGAATTAATGTCTTGTTCTTTATCAAAATGTTGTGCTAAATTGTGATGATCAGGGTAGGATATAGCGTATACTCTTTTACCTCAAAATCCCAAAATTGACCAGACAATTGAAAATGCATCTTACATTAAATGTTGTCGCTAGCTTTTCTAAAACATATATACACTGACTTGTGACTTGTTTCTTTAAACAAAGCACTTGTTGCAGCTAAAGTTATCTTTTTATTCAGTTTATATTGGTTCTTGCCTCACTGACTTACCCATTTACCCATCTGATTTACACTGAGTTTATTGTGTCTATAAATCTAAAACTTGTGAATTAAAGGGGACATATTATGACTTTTTTTCTTAAGTCAGAATAGTTCTATGGTTGATACAAAACATGTTTATGAAATTCTTTGTGCAAAATTCCTCTCACATAAAGCAATTTACACCAGTTTTATTCTTGATTGTTTCAGTACCTTCCAGAATGAGCCGTTTCAGGGCTCTGTCACGTTAAGAAAACAAGCTGGAGCTGGCCATGCCCACTCCTAACCCACTCAGGCTGATAGGCTGAGAAGTTTCACTATCTGGGAGGGGCTTAGAGTAGATCAGCAGCTCTCTCTTACACGCGAGAGGTGGTTTTATTCCGCTGTTTGTGACATCACAAATGGGAGATTTTTGAAACGGCTTGTTTTATGCAGATAATTCCAAAAAACAACCACTGACAGAAAACATATACATGGGTTTTTTCATGTTTGGAGAGGTTATAGAGGCAGTAGATACCACAAAATGTGTGTTTTGCATAATATGTCCCCTTTAATACTACAATATATATATATATATATATATATATATATATATATATATATATATATATATATATATATATATATATATATATATATATATATATACTGTATTTAGATTTTATTTATTTTTTTGCATTTCTAAGATTTTTTTTCTTCTAAGACATTTTTTCCTCAATTCCTCCAGTCCTAAATATTCATGTAAACAATGTTTTGGACCTAATTTTATTTTTCTGATTTTCATTCAAACTGAGTTGTTCTAAGTGGTTGTTACTTCTAAATTCAATACTTTTTTATATTTGGCTTGTGTGAGACTTACAAGTGAAAAACCAAGTTCACATCTCATGAAAAATATGAAATATGACACACAGAGCCACCACTAAATTGACAAAAGCTTGACAGTCCTGTGTGTTATCCATTCACCACTCCTCCAACCTCCAAACGGGTGCTATCAGAGTTCACAAAAGTTCCTAATCAGCATAATGCACATGGAGATCACGATCGTGCACGTTGGGGAAAAAACAACTTGAGCACACTGAAATGTGAATACAACAGCTCCAAGTTTCATACGTGAATAATTGGGCGTAAGAATGTATTTGACACAATAGGGCTGCTATTCATTTTAATAAAGTTGAATAAACATTGACTCTCATCCAAGCAGCTCTTGCTCTCAAACACTCTCCTCCCAAAGTACTGATGATTGAACTCTTTTAACATCACAGAGCTCAACAACCTGCGTAAAAGCCTCAGATGACCTGAATTTGATGGCTTGTCCCTTTTGTCCTTCAGTGAAATGGAAAACTCTGCAGGGCCATGTATTTATGATCGAGCTGCCTCTCATTACTCTGCAGTCCAATACAGGAGGCTTTTGTTTGTCCACTTTAGCCACATTAAGCACATCAACCAGAAAGTATAACTGACAGTGGCATCTATGCATTCTTGTGCACAAGTTGAATTTTTGTAGTCTCTCTCTTGCCATCAAAGGCTCCACAGGCCCTTTAAAGCAGCTGATTATTTGGCTGTCAACAAGAATGTTAAAGCATGGGTCAGAACAAGGAAAAAAGAGGGGGAAAGCGTCTGATTTCTGTGGGTTTACTCTAGTCCGGCATTAATCACAGTTCTCCTGCCAGGCGTGGTGGGCAAATACAAAGTGTTTTATCTTGCAATAAAATTTCTGGCCACCAGACAAAGATTCCCCCCCGTTTTATGCTTCTGAGCCACCTCTAACCCATCATGAATGTTGACTGGGACTCAAAGAACTGCATGGCTGCACGTCTCAACAATGAGGCCACACAGAAAGCACCAGCTCAGCAGAACTGGATGTCCGTTTCTCAGGCATTTAAGCATGCAATTACATCTCCCGTCCACTCACCGATCACTTGTTAGTATCTGGGACTACGATGCAAGAGTTTGGTCCTAAAGTATAGGATGTCGTTGTTGACAGAACTTTTATTTATTTATTTGCTTTTTTTTTGGTTGAGAGATAACCCCCTCAATTTAATGCACAGATGAGTTGAAATGTAAACTCTAAAATACATTTGGTGGTTTTTAACCATAGTGGGCTTATGTGTGATGCCTTTATGCGAATTTGTTTGCATATTTGTCCAAAGTGTTTTATGGGATGTTATGCGATGGGGAGAATCCCTGCTGGGAGCCAGGCCATGCGTCCATGCATAAAGCGCACACTCATTCACCATACAGGGTCCAGTGGGACTTACCGGACCAGGCCAAGCCATGCTCATGGACCATTTACCCCCACATTTCTTTCTGCTTCATGGCTACGCTGAACTCCTGATACACAAATCAGAGCTGGAAAACTTTTACAGCGAATTACCAAGCAAGGCCCCACAAGGCACATAATCTCTAACCTTAAAAACGTTACAAATCTGTATTTATTGGCAAATTTGTGTGCCAATTTATGCCTTTCCCTTCATACAGCGTGATATTGTCTATCTAAATCTGTCAGTGTTACTGCAGCATTTGGCAATGATGTGTCAAATCTAAATAAGCAGTTAGACTCTTTGTTTTTACACTTAAAACTAAGCTGAAAGTTGCTTTTTCAGCTTTTTTTGGTGACCCCTGACATGTGTACTTGTACCTGAGGGAATTCAGGAGAAGTAATTCAAAAGATGCACACACCATATAATGTGTCAAGGGAAAAAGGTCATGAGGCTGAGAAAGTAAAGGTGTGACATTGTAAAGGTCTACTGACCTACTACTCCACTGACAGTCAGAAAAAGTGACTAAATGGTAAAATAGCCCTCTGGGGAATTGCCAGAATTAGATCACGAGTCATAGACCATTGAAATAACTAAAGACATTCACTGGTTTCCAGTAATGACTGTATATATAATATGTACCAAACTTTTGATGCATAATAAACACATATTAATGATTTATAAAGTGTTACAGATTCATTAATTACACATCTATAAACAATGTATTAACCATTTATGAGGAGAATTTTATTGTAAGTGGTACTGTTACAATATATGAAATTAACAAGATCAGATATTACTTTTGCTAATACTTCTTTTGTGCATAAATTCTGTGTGTTTCTTCAAACTGCATCAATTGGTTCTTTTTTTTTAACACAGAAAAGAGTTGTTGTTTTTACCTTTTTTCATAAAACATAACATAAACACACCAACAAATCCATACACAACAGTTAGAAAAAGACTAGTACACCCAAAAGACAAGATACCAACTGGACAAGTGTGGAGTTATATATGAAATCCTATGCGATAAAACATATATAGGAGAAACCGGACGCCAACTCAACACACGAAAAATAGAACATAGAAAAGAGTGTGAAAAAGGAACAAAGCGAAGACACACAAGAGCAGCAAAACAAGAAGCGGAAAGTACAGTAAAACAATCAGCCGTAACAGACCACTGCACAAGGGACAATCATATAATGGACTGGGACAGAACAATGATCATACACACCGAACAACAAAAATACAAAAGATGGATCAAAGAAACCATAGAAATAAGGAGACGTGGACACACAACCATGAACAGAGACGACGGGGTCTACACATTGGATCACGCATGGGACTGTGTCATCGGCGAGAAGAGGGCAGGCATCAGAGGGCGACACCGTCCTCTGATGCCTGCAGATAAACTGAAAAGGAAGTGATGCCGCCGACAGCGGCTTGCTCTGAGGAAGATTGCAGTTGCGATCAAAATGTCAGCAAGAAAAAGGTAAAAACAACCCTTTTCTGTGTTAAAAAAAGAACCAAGTGATGCATTTTGCTAATACTGTTTAGTTCATCTATTATATATTGTATCTGACTTCCAAAAAGAATGATCTCCCTTTTTTAAACTGTATCCCTTTTTTTAATCAGTTGCTGCTTCATATCTCGTTCCTTCTGTCATCCTCTCCCTTCTCATTTGGTCTGTGTGTGGTCTGGAGACACTGTAAATCCTCCACTCCCACACAGTGCCACCCAACACGATGCTGAGGCCTGCTGGTCCATAATATCAGCTATCATGTCAAACTGACCAGGTCAGGCATGTTTGTGCTTTTATACTTCCTCCAAGAAGTCTTAATGAACTTTTCTCATTGTTTCCTCACTCACATGAATAATCACGCTTTTGTGATTCGACAACTCTATTTTCTTGTGTTTTATTCCTAAGGAAATAGGATTTCTTGTTTTTTAAGTGATCTTGAACAGTTTATCTGTATCAGAGATGCACCTTAAAAGTTTGAACCAATGTTGATGTAACTACAAAACAGGAGGTTCAATTCAGTTTATCTATATAGCCCCAAATCACGACAAGAGTTGTCTCAAGGCACTTCACAAAGTTAACATTCCAATTGAGTTCAGTTCATTATGCCAGTTAGTTAAAAGTTTCCTATGTACAAAAACCCAGCAGATTGCATTGAGTCACTAACTTGTGTCAGTGACTTTACAGCAATCCCCATACTAATAAAGCATATAGCGACAGTGGAGAGGAAAACTCCCCTTTAACAGGAAGAAACCTCCAACAGAACCTGGCTCAGTGTGAGCAGCCATCCACCACGACTCACTTGGGGTTTGAGAAGACTGTGCAGACACACGCATGCAACAAAGTACTCTAAGATGTAATTAGAAATATTTACATTGTATTTTCACATACTTTATGATTAAAATGACATAATTAGTTACCATTTATATAGTTGCAACCATACCAACAAAGATCTAGTACTCTCAACATTCAGCACTTCAAGATGGTCCCTAGAAAGGAACAAACCAAAGATTAGCAAAGCACCAAAGAGATTTAGCAGTGGAAGTAGTAATAGTAGCAGTAGTAGTTGCAGCAATAGAAGTGGTAGTAGTAGTAGTAGTAGTAGTAGTAATAGTAGTACACTTCGTGGCCGTTTCACCACGCTTTCATGTACGGTGGAAAAGAGGATTTAGGTGTAACTTATCCTTTAAAGCAAAATAGTTTTTCACTTTACAAAAGCAAAAACAATCCTAACCCCATAAAAATTGAAAAGGAAACAAAGCAAACTTAACACCATAATATTTCAACTAAATAACTAAATAAAGTAACAGATCTGATAAATCCCTAACTAGACAGAAAATAGTGTTTTTCAGTTCACATCCAGTGTTATCGTTTTGTTCTGTCAGAAGTCAATAAAAACCGCTGCCATCTAGCAGTCGTAGCTTGAATTGCACCACTCAAAAGAAATACAGTAAATGTTTGCATGTGAATTCTCAATAAAAAATCAATACACTGCTTTGTAATGCCGATTCACTATTATAACATGAAATATTGCAACATTTCAGTGTACACATCCTTTTAAAAACATTCTGTAGCCTACATCATACTGAAATATAGCAAAGTCTGATGTTCTGAATACAGACTGACTTTCATACAGTACTGTTTCTCTCCTAATCAGTTCAAATTTCACAAAGAATCAGTATAAAAATTTTTAAATGTTTGCACCGCCAGCCCTTCACCTGGATGTTCCAAAACAGCTGTGTAATAATGCACACAGATACTGGTGACATTGAGGGATTAATCATTCAGATCTCAGGCCCTGGGAACAGTGGAGGCGTTGAAAAAAAAAGCCAGAAGTCTCCGTGTCTTTGCCTGCTGGCTGGGTGGTCTCAAAGGCACAAATATCATACAAAGTGGTTCTCCTCTCTCCAGTTTACATCAGCGCTTTCAAACAAACAGAGGAGCAGAACATGCAGAGAAGAGATAGACATGAAACAGCGGGGAAGCAACCTCTCAGCTTCAGGGAAGCTGGATTGGGAGTGGAGGTGAAATTGGGGAAGTAAGAGAGAGAGAGAGAGCGACTATGAGGTTAAACGAGTGATAAGTAACCACAGAAAACAGTGAGGATGACCTAGTAGGTAAGAAAGGGGAGGATCAAAAGAAGACATGAGCCACCACCCTGCTCTGTGTGTGGTCTGAAGACCTCCAAGCTTGTTCCATGGTGAGTGCGTCCTCACTGGGCTCAGTGCAAAAGAAACAAAACTTTGGAAAAAAAGGAGGAAAAACAGAGAAGTCTGCACAACAAAGGGAATGTTTGCCTGTGCTTGTGTCGGAGCGCCGTGGAATGAGCCGTTCTTTTATGTTGAATAAGCAAGCAAACACGGTCATGTTTGGCCTCGGGGAGATCGACTCTGATATTTGAAAATATATCAGCCAGCCTGCCAAACTGTGTTCATTCACCCGGCAGTCATCCAGAAAGAATGGAGCCTTTTTTCACTGACTCATAGTGACACGACATTCACACACGCTTGTGCACCTGTGTGTGGACAACCGCTTGGATAAGACATAGATGAGAAAGGATATTATATATGGTTCTCATGGACTATATACGTGTGATGTTATGTAGTACTGCTGTATTTCTAAATTTACTAAGGTCAAAGGAGTGCTGCAGGACCAGACAGCACCAGTTCCAGGCTCCCGAGGTCCTGCGCAGACCAACTGTGTAGCATTAGGGGACACATGCTCAACATGACCCTGAAGCTGGAAAAAGTACCATAGCTGTGGAAGAACTCCCATGTGGTACCAGTGCCAAAGACATCAGCAACTACAGGCCAGTAGCACTGCCACCTCACATATGATGAAGACCCACAAGAGGTTGGCATCGGGGTGGATGATGCCATCATCTACACCCTACACCAAGCTCCAACTATCTACAAATCTATCTACAAAAAAATCTGTGATGACTGTCATAGTCGGCCTCATCACTGATGAGGAGTGCAGCTTATCTGCTGCTGAGAGATAGGGATTGGAGAAGCTCATTAAAATGGTCAGCTCGGTCCTAGGATGTCCCCATGATCCAGTGAAAGAGGTGGGAGACAGGACTCTAGCAAAAATCATATCACTGTTAGACGTCTCCCACCCCATGCATGAAGCTGTTGTGGAGCTGGAGAGCTGCTTCAGTGACAAACTGCTGCATCCTAGGTGCACAAAGGAATGTTTTCACAGGTCCTTCCTCCAACTAGCATTCACAATGTACAAACGTTCCCAACAAAACCAGTAGACAGTTTTTGCTTCCGTGCTGCTTTTTTGTTATTTGCACAGTTCTGTTGTTATTCTATTTGCACTCAATCATATCTTGTTTGCACATTTCTCCATTCATGTTATCAGTCCTTATAATAATCTGTTTTTTTTACAGTATTTTATTTTTATTTGAAAAATTTTGTCAATTTTGTAAATTCAATTGAATCTTTTTGACGTTTTTCTTGCATGTGTTTCTTTATGTTTTTTGTTCAATGTACATCCTTTTATTCCTTATTTACATTTGTTCTTTGCTCATGTGAATGTAATTGGTGCTGTGACACCAAAGTTTCCCCACTGCAGGACAATAAAGGGATATTCTATTCTATTCTATATATGCTACAGGCTCATATCACTCTGCTTATTCCTCTAAGACAAAACATATACCATGTCCATCTAGAACAAAGGAATTTGCACGACTCTCTCTTATATACTGTAATATGGTGGCTTGGATTGTCTCTATGAACATCATGTCTATAAAAAGAAGAAGGGGCGGTCTCTTTGGGGTGCGATCAAGCATCTTTTCTTGCAGCACAATGGTTTTTACACCCAGTTCTGGAGAACTATAAGTGGTTTTTGTATATATGCTGTGTCTTCACAATGTCTGCAAAAACATAAGCCAGAAACAAAGGGTCGCATTTACTGGGAGCTGTTTCACCACACTAATGTTTTCTCTTTACGGGACAATGCAAATCTTTTTATTAAATCATGCAATAAAACATCTGAAAATACTCTAAATTTTTTTTTTTATCTTTCCTTCTCTTTTTCTTCCTGCTTTTTTCAATCTTAACTTAGCAAAAATGCAGAAATACTGGTTTATTTCAGATGAAAAGGTTAATCAACATTAAATCCACTGACAGATTATTTTTTTAAACAGCACTGGGAACCTGGACCTTAGATGCACCACTTGGCTAGTTTTTGTTTTTTATCCTTAGAAGATTTCCCTGTCTTGGTGACTTAATGGAAGCTCTGCACTCTCTAGTCTCTACTGATTTAACCCTTATTCTGTAGTTTGATTCAAGAGTAATAATCTGAAGGCTGAACCACATTAAAAGGTTTTGCCCAAAGTCTTATTTAATGACACATTTTCATTTGGATTGTGTTCTTTAACAGTAATTTCACTTTTTTTTGACAGGTGGTCATGCACGCCATGTGTAGACATCAGTCCCACATTTCTTTTCCTCCCATGGAATGAAACAAAACAACTGCGGGGAGATGAGGGAGCCTTGCGGGTCCCTCAATCAGAGTCCAGGGTCGGCTCGAGCAGACCCAGATGTGGCTCCTGTGATGCTAATTATGTTTGTCTTGTTTATGAATGCTGCTTAGAGCGGATTCTTCCTCTCTTGTTTGGGCTTTTTTTCTTTCTTCTCTTAGATCTATACAAACAGACTTTCACTCTGACATAAACTGCAAACAAAAAGAATTTTGGCTCAGGGTGGTGAAAGTCTTTGTTTGAAAGCGTAGCTTTGTGCCATCGTTTCTGGCATCGCCGTGCAAATGTTTGTGTGAATTTGCGGTTTGCTCAGAAGAAGAAAAAGAGATGCGGGAATGTGAGTAATACAGTAATGTGCAAAAGTTTTAAACCACCCAACATTTCTTTATAATTAGTTTAGAAGAAGTCAGATTTTTCTTATTATCTTTTTAAATGGCTGTTTGAAATAGTTTGTCACGTCTTCCAGAGGATTTTTGAAGTTTTAATTTCCGTCTCTTTTTGATTTTCTGTCTAGAGTCTAGACCTTAAACTTGACTATGATTGTGGTGAGTATGAATCGGTGTCTGGCAACCTTTTTTGGCTTGAGAGAAAAAAAAAATTTCTTTTAAAGCACAAAGCTTTTCTAAAACCAGGGATTTCATCATATATCAGAACCTAAAAGCTAAACTTCCTGTGCAAGTACAGTTAAAGGCTTTTAGACTCAAACTTTATTTGGAGGCATATCATCATCATCATCATCATCATCGTCTTCATCAGTATTAATGCTTTAGCTGATTTTAATTTTTGTCTTTTGCATTGTTTTTTAAAGGTGTGGTTCACTGCAAAAACATTTTCTAATGATTATTTCTGATTATAATCAGTCACTGAGTTTTTCATGCAGGCTGAGCATAAAAATAGTCTCCTACACCTATCTCCTACATTAGCTTCTGATAGATAATAGATGTTGAAACGCTAGGATTTGAAAATCCTGACAGATCTACCTCACACTGTCCCTTAACATATATGGACTCATCCATCTTGACTCACGACGGGGAAGGCTGTTGTTGGTTTAGCGTCCAGGAAACAGAGAACGTCTCTGCTAGTAGAAGCTAACCATTAGCATTAGCAACTCCACCACACAGCAGAACTCCTCCAGGCTTGTGTTATTGTGGAGATAAAACATCAACATTTCAGAGCAAACAGAGTCAGTGGTAGAGTCGTGTTGCTGTTAGCCAATCAGAGGCAAGATGTCCGAATATCAGGAAATAATATTCCAAAACCTGCCGCCCGAAGCTCAGCTGGCATGTGACTCATGTCTAGTTCTCTTTCAAACTTATGAAATAACCAAACAGGTCATTAAAGTGAACCACCACATTTGTATGGGTTACATATTGATTACACGAGTGTTCCACACCTTTAAGCTTCCTGCACAAATGGTTCCTGCAAAATGACATCCATGCAGTCACCTACTATGAACCTACTCTACTCCTGTTTTATTTACAGCTCAAATAAAAAGTAAACAACCATGCTGCTCCCTCATTTTTTCCATTTATGACAAACCAGCACACCAGAAAATTCCCTTTATCATCCAAATGACCACATAAACAACAAGTTGAACTCAGCAATGATGACTGTATTTAGGTCCAAATGCTCAGAAAACAAGTTTTGTATGTTTACATCTTGTTTCCATGTGTCGTACAGATCCATGAGATCAGGGTGGCTCCACATGGTGATGCTATTAAAATGTTATGATCAGAGGACAGAGATGAATGCAGCAAAATGCAGAAACTCAAGATCCTAAACATTATTTTGCACGTGTTTGCACCCGAGCTACCTTCCCCCATCGTTGTCACTTGCTTTTGATCTGCCTTGGATCCAAAAGCGAGTTATTTTTTTTTAAACAATTCTCTGTTTACAAGTACATGTTGACTTTACGTTTCATTGTTTGACATTTCTGTGCAACACACCGGTGTGGCGGTTAGAGGACAGATGAATGTGTGTTTAACTGATGAAGCCAAACCTGCACTCATGTGAAAGCAGCTTTGAAAATGCAAACTCTTGTTTAACCCATATTAAGTGATCATGGTAGACGTGCACGAAGCTGCACCTTACCTTTCAGTGGAAATCACAAACAATGCATTTAACAGATGGATTCTTTGGGGGAAAAAATGAATTTTCTGAGCTTGCACCATGTCTGCACAGCTGTATATTCTGTTTATACAAAACAGTCCTTGGCAGTCTGGGGAAAAGCTTATCAACAATTAAAATACAGAAACCTGCCATCCAGCTGTGTTTACATTTATCGATTTGGAAACAGCAGCTTCACAATTTTCCTCTTTTCACCTCAATCATTACTTATCCACACCTAGACTGGAGATAGCTGCTTTATCCCACAGACGACGAAAAGTTCAGAGCTGCAGCTCGATGCTCTGCAGCCTCGCTGTGAATATGGCTGAACGTTTGCCACCAACAATTTTGGTCAGACACCAAGAGGCTTATTTATAGAAGATATATGGAAGACAGTGCCCGCAGCTTGACCAGTACGCATAAATTCACCGAATCGCTAGCAGGCGGTAATTAGAAAACAGGGGGTGTAGCTGTGAGATAAAGAGTACAGGCTCGGGTAATTATGACAGCTTTTTTCCTCGAGCCAGACCTCACAGCAAGTTTCCCTACAGACGTTTACAAAAAAAAGCGCCCAGATGCCCAAAGACATGACGTAGAACGTTAAAAGAACAGGAATGCAGGAGGGACGTTAATGTGAGAAGAATACAGAAGAAGAAAACCTAACAGCGCCTTCTGTCTTCTTGGTATCACAGGAGACTTTTCAGACTGAGCTGTGTTTTGGTTAATTGGCCACTTAAGCTATGACCTCATGGTACTTTGGGGGAAAATAGGCCGATGATGATGACTGTGATGGCACTTTGACGAGCCAGACAAAAGGAAAAAGATGTAGACACAGTGGTTTGGCTGCAGGTGGTGCCAATGCTTATTGTCTTAGGCACTGATGCCGACGCATAACAGGAAGATCGTGAGCATGCAGAGAGCGCAGTTGAAAAACTCAGACTTGAGATCCCCTTGTTGAAGTGATATATTTCAGCAAGGGAGCAACAATTTACAAAAACAGATCCAATAAGGCTGATGTGTCCTCATTAGTTGTTTTTTTATTTTAGTTTGACTGGTTTTAACAATCCAGAATCCTCTGTGGCAGCACAAGAGATGTAATTTCCAGCAGAAATGTTGTCATTTTGACAAAACGCCCAAAATTTCACCACAACTGATGCAAGCAGTCATAAATTAACATTCAACAGACTTCCAAATCCCTTTAATGAGACTGCCTTTATGGCAGAGGAGCTTTCCCTCACATGCAGTCTTACTTGGGCCTCCGTGTAATGCCTGTTTGTCATATTTTTCAAATCTTCAGCATTTGAGGCTAAAGTTTTTGCTCAGTGGCGGCTGGTGAAAAGGGCTACGAGTGACAAGATTTCCTTTCTTGGTCCATTATAAGTATTTAAATGAACCGTTGGAGAATGACTTCAATTCCAAAACAGTCATTTATTTCCCTTCTGCAAATAAACTGTTTTACAGATAAAGTCAGTCATTAAATTTACAAATAAATTAGACTATAATAATAGTCAAATAAGCCTACCATGTGAGCAACTGCAGTTCATGATGTTCATTTTTGCCCTCATTCTCTTTTTATTTTGACATAAGTTTGGTTTACAGCTAGAGTTTTCTGTCTTAATTGAACATCTGCATGCTCAGGTCCAAGCGCAATACTCTGTTCCACCAATAGGGGCCACTAACACAATATAGAAGCTTAATTAGAGAATTAGATATAGTGTATTTACCATTAAAATCATATAAAATAAGAACGAATAAACATTTTTTTTGCTGCAACTACAGAAGCGTAGAGCTGCCACCCATGCAAAATAAAATTAGAGTGATTTCACGTTATAACATCATAACGTTATTGTTCTAACAGTATAACTTTCACCTTTGAAGCTTTCCCTCTCATTCTTACAATATAAATATTATATTGTTAGAACATGATAGTATATTGTAAATATATGATAATATATTGTACAAACCTGATAACATATTGTAAGAATGTGAAAATGATATTGTTAGAACAATAAAGTTAAGATGTTATAACGTGATATCACTCTAATTTTATTTTGCGTGGGTGACAGCTCTACATCGTCATAGATAGCAGATCAAATTTCTGCTAGTTTGCTGTTTCTTGTAGTGGGGCACTGGTGGCCAGTGCCCAAGAGATGATAAATTCAGCTATTCTGATTGGCCAACAATTCTCCAGTTCTCCCTAGAAACCAAATGTGATTGGGTGTTTACCTGCAGCTCAAAGGCACTTTCCTCAGTGCCCTAGGAGTGATATTAGTGAGTCTGTAGAGGAAATTCACTGTTTAATGAGAGACAGCTGGCCAAAATGATGTGTAAATAATTCAGATTGCATGTAGGCACACACAATTAAGAAAAACTGACGCTTTTATAGTAAATATATCTAATAGAGTAGATTTTTTTTTCTCCTTTCACTTTAGGGAGGGTTGCACCCTCTATGGATGAGCTGACACTGGTTTTGCCCCCACAAAACAAGAGCGATCATCGTCACGGCCTTGAAATAGATACAGCGACCTTTCTATTTTTTATTCTGATGATAAACCAACAACACACATCTTTTTCCATTTTTGGAACATTATGACCTCATAATGCACCAGCGTGTGTTTTCTTTAGACAAACAGACACCAAATCCCTTAATTGTGGGATAATTATGCCATTAGGCACACCTAAATGAAGCTCAGGTATTCTAAACACCGCTAAATACCACTTCATCCTCATTAATGCAGCTTTTAAGACAAAACTGTAAACATCTGCCCATGGAAACTCACCACACCTTCTGGTTGGCTTATTTTGTTTGATTATATCTGTAGAACGTCATGACAACTTCTAACATTTACTCAGAACGTTAATGTTTAGCTGAGGAACGGGGAAGTTAAATTTCCTCAAAAGTAAGCTTGACGATGCTTGTTTATGACCTTGAATTCCATTCAAGGAGGTAAAAGTGTTGCTAAAAACGCTTCATCGGAACAGGAGGTCTGAGGGAGTAAACGGAGGTCTGGACACCTTATTAAGCCCTTACCTTTAAATGTGTCACTTTTTCCAACAGACCTCCCACAGAGACCCGAGCAAAGTTTCCACCAGGGTGAACGCGTTCCGCCAAAATGCACCAGATGGCAGATTTTAGAGCGTATAAAGGATATTTGTTTGTGTAAATCTCTGACTCAAGTTTTCCTTTACTCTCTCTTAATTTATACAAATGAATTTGTTGGGAGGCAAACTCCACGTGTCTGGCTGCTCTCTCAAACTATTTCTGTACGAGTCTTCATTTTTCCTCTGTTTGTATCTCAGATTTCAGCATCGATATTGTTTCGTGCTGCTTGTTTGTGGAGGCCGTGTGTATACATTCAGGGCAGAGAAAGTTTCCTGTTAACATTGGAGGCTGAACTGGTTTCCAGAACGCGCTGCTTCTCAGGCCAGTGCTACAGTCCAGATCACTGGCTTGTCTAAATACCTGCCAGCATCAACATCGTCTGCTCCAGATCTCAGAGTAAACGTCGGCCAAACAATGAGGGGGACCGCTGCTTTAAGTCAAAGTGAGACTAACAGGGCTTAAAAGTTCCTTAATGCCTTCAAATCAAAATACACAAACATGCCACCTGAGAATGTGGCAAGACAGTTTGTGGATTTTTTTCCCTTTACACCTTTAAACAGCATCCAAAATGTAGTTGCTTCCTGTTAGTCGTCAAGAGTTTAGAATGACGTGAACAAATCAAACGTGTATTTCAAATGTAGACCTGAGAGTTTACCTTTTCTGATTGAAACAGTCAAACACGAGAGTTTACGAGACGTTTGGTCTCCATCTTTGTGTTGCAGCTCTATAAGGAACAGAGGAGCTGCCCTCTCGGATCCTCTCACAGCTGCACTGATTGTGCACACAGAGCCTCTCAGAAATTGGGAGAGGTAAACAGAGGCCAGGAAGTGCTGTGACCTGTCAAACAACTCTGTGTATGATTGAAGACAATCATGAGCTCAAACATAAACACCGCTGCAGGCCTTCCTTCGCATGCACTAAGCCCCTGTTGCCTTGCGTGCAGCCAGTAGGTTTATAACTGGGCAGAAACTTTGGAAATAATATTGGGTTTCCATGTTGAGGCTGACTTACAGAGGAATTTTCTTGTGAAAATCACAGTTTTTCTAGATTTCTAAATTGTGTTTCTTTTAATATTGCATCTTTCTTTAAAATTTAGAACTGACACTCAGCCTAAAACAATGTCCAACTTACGGGTTGAAACAGAACTTTCTTTTCATGGACATGCTGGTTTACTGGAAACGCAAACAAGATTTTCCTTCAGACATAATGCAGAACCCTTTAAAAATACACACTCAAACCTAGTGGTGAGATTAAGTCAAACGGGGAGAAAATGGCCTTAGTAGGTCAGTCTTAAAATAAAAATACAATAAAATAAACTTAAACACATTTAAAATATTTAAAGAGAAAAAGTAAATAAAGAAATTGGAAAAAAATTACACTAACAATCCATACAATCCCATTCTCCAACCCTGGGTCTGGAAATGAAAAATATATATTACAAATGTTCATATTGGTAATCAATTTTTCTATCCTTAATTCCTTGTTGCAATTTTAAAAAAAATAATTTATTCCTTGCTTTATTATATTACTGAGTTACAAAACCAATATGCAATTTTTAAAATAAAATGAAAATTATCACATAAAAAGAACATGGCATGGTGTGTCTTATAAAAAGGGCTTGAGGGACAAATGCATTCATGTTAAAAAGTCTCTGAAATACATAAGCACAATATAAACACAATAGTAATACACTATCTTGGACCAGATATGTGACTGTAATGGTGGCAGGATACCACAGATAAGCGCTACACCCTCTGTTGTCCTGGTGGGGAATTACTTTGCAACTCTCCCCAGGTGACGAAGAAGTCTGAAGGGAAAACATCTCCGTCAATGCTTGTGCAAAACTCCACACTCGAGCTGACGGAGAAGTATAAATCAGCCTTTACCAACAGTTATTATTACAGTCAATACATTATATTACAGTCAAATGTACGTATCTACTTATTAACTTACTATATATGACTCATCTTCCCTAGTCTACTATCTTCTGGCGCTGAGCCATAGCTGGCAACAGCCATGAAATTAGTGAGAAAGTCACTCGTGTGTTTTGAAAATGGGCTGCAGCACCCACATTTGACCACAAGATGTCATTCTTACTTCATTCTTACAGAATGCACCTTTATGAAATGCTGTAAGTCAAGCCAATGGATCTTTTAATGCATTTGAATAAGAAAGTTTAACATTGGTTTAACCCTCCTGCATTTATGAACGAATGTGGTTTTTACTGTAACAGTCGTTTCAGTGACTAATGAAACTACATCAATAACAGCAGCAGTTGTCACTCAGCTGTCTGATTTTGGAGTAAATCTCATGAAGACGGTATGGAAACTTCAGATGCACTTCATGTTTTCATATGTAAACAAAGTTCTTCCCAACACATGACATGATATTTAAAACACCATCTTGTTTCTGTTCCCCCATGCTTTGTTGTTGGAGCGAGAGAGAGAGAGAGAGAGAGAGAGAGAGAGAGAGAGAGAGAGAGAGAGAGAGGACATTCTCACTTAATTGGGATCTTGAGCGCATTTGTTTTCAATAAAGAAGTGTGCTTTGTTTGCATTCTTTCACCCTCTTTTTCTGATGTTTTGCATCTTTCTGTCCTTTTTTTGCCAAATGTACTTCACTACCTTAAAATGTGTTCCTGACTCTTCCCCACTCTATTTCGATTGGAGAAGACATCACCATCCATACAGTTTTATTCATGTACATTGCATAATAAAAACACAATTCACCCAAATTTATTTGCAGCAGGGAAATATTGATACATATTTGGAAAGTTTCTAATTATCCAAACATAAGCCTGATGATGAACCTGACTGAAAAATAAAACTGATGTGAGGATTATGACACATTTCTGCTTTGAACTGTAATCCACCTGCAAATCATAAATAAGCAAATGCGCTCAGTGAGATTTTTCCTTGTGGCAACCGGCCAGCGACCAGCTTCAAGGGGTGTGAAGGGCCCTGCCAGAGGTCAGAGAAGGTGATAGGCTCATGAAGTCATTCCTGGATCAAAGCCCGTTTAGCTAATTAACATACTTCATTGCTTTTCTCTTAATGTGGCTGTGGAAGAAGACTCGCGGCCCTGGGGGACATAAAATACTTATTGAAAACTCAGATTCTGCCAGTGAATCAAACTGATTTTTCTTAATAAGAACACTAGAATTAAAAGCACCGGTATTGCCTACAATAAGGTGGATGATAATGTTTTTGCCTCTATTTGTTTTTCTTTACGGGACCTTTCCACCTGATACGTAAGCATCACATAACGTCCTCGAAACGTCCACGAAATGTAGTATGCAGCAATTAGCCGACGTTGTAGTGGATGCGTACTTTTCCACCTGCCGCAAAGCGTCCCTAAAGTGTAGGGACACATAGCTTACGGTTCTAGACTATTATTTACGCACTACACTTCCAGAACACGCCAAGCTCAGCAGTTCAGATCGGGCCAGACAGGAAGTCAAACACAAAAGCAGTGTAAAACATTCGGCAACTTTCAAAATAAAAGTGATCCGGAAAGAAAGAAAACTGACTTACATGGTCAGAAGAGGGTTGGTTGATGGAGCTTGGAAGCTCAGAACTCTAGGGCATGGATGGTTGAATCGATGACTGAATGAAGGCGGAATGATTGGACTTCCGTTTATAGAAGAGCGTGATGACGTAGGGACAGTGTGTCCCGGTTGGTGGGATGATGGGAGTTGGAGTTCTGACTGGTGGATTGTCTGCTGAAGGAGTGACGGGAGACAGGGATCGTGACAACATGATGCCATCTCTTTCCTTGCTTTTTTTTTTGCATGAACTGCCGAAATGCGTGGTCTTGCAATGCTCTGGTGATTTCGTGACCTCATGACACCAGCTCCGTTTTGCATCTGAAACACTCTTGTGGGAAGGGAACTTGCAGGAAAATGCATCTATTAGATTATACGCCACTTACAAATCTAGTGGAAACACGAGGTTAGTCTTTGCATAATGTCTCATGAACCACAAAGTGGGTTTCACTGAAACTCTGGGGAAATCTTCGTTAAATGCTCTACAACAGATTAATACTGGAGTTAAACCAATTCAAGATGGCCACCACAGCTAGTCATCTTTCCTAGTCTGATCTTTGTTTCTCCAAACGGAGTATGTTCAAAGAGCTATCTACACAAAGATGAGACTTTAATTGTAGGTTTTTAACAGAAAACCACATAAAATATATGAACTCTCTTTAATTTTAGGTTCTTCTCACCTGATTTTACCAATGATACTGCTTGCACAGGGCTCTAAAATATTAGACATATGATGAGGATGCAAATGTTTGATGCAGACTTCTTTTGGGGCTGAATGAACCTGTTTACTCTTATTAAACTTCTGTTGTTTTTTAGGTTTTTATGCAGTAAGTGTTATTTTACTCCTTCGTGTGCTTTCCTGCTGTCCTTTACACTGTTTTCAAAATCCCTCAACAGTTTAACAGATATGTTCTGATAAACTGAGTCACTTTTGTTTAAATGCTGCAAAATTAAATGTTAAATTACTGCCGGCTGGAAAAAGATTGAGTTTAATTACGTTATGTGTGCGTAATTATAAACAAAAAGGAAAAGACAGACCTTTATGTTTGGTCAATGGTGATTTGGCGTGATATGTGCATACGTGTTTCATTAGTTCCCACAGATGCTAGCAATATAATCTCCTAGAGCATTTTTATTGGCATATCTTTACAGCCTCTGCACTCCAGTATTCGTAGGGGAGGACCATTTTCCGGCACTTTAATGGAGTCCTACAGCGTTACTGTCATGACAATAACATGTTCACGTCTAGCGCAGATATGAGGCAGGAGTTATGACTCTTTCTTTTCCAGTAAAGCTTTGCTCCACGGAGACAAGCTTGGTTCAATCCAGGGGCATTAGGGGGCATTGCAGCTTCATTTTGTCCCCCCTGCAATGCAATTTCCCACTCAGACACCTCCTGACTGAAGTCTGACACTGATTAAATGATGTTATTGTGCAGCAGAGGCAGTCATGTCAAAAGATGCAATAAAAATTTAATGTTTATGGGGCTGAAAAGATGAACAATTCAGCTTTTATTAGACATGATATTGAAGGAAATTATCATTTCAACAGGATGATGTCATTTACAAATATCGAAGGAATGATGGTGTTTGTTATTTTAACCTGCCTGGTAATAGGTAACATGTTTTTAAATATTAATAAAATAAATTGTTGTAGTTCAGGACTTTGAATGAAAGAGGATGAAGTCTGGACAAATTTGAAAAAGTGGAGGAAAAAATGTTAGCAAACATTTGCTACTCTTTTTCTAAAGGACACAATAAAATATTTGAAAAATAAAAGTTTTCACCTTTGAATGTTATTTATGACTATTAAATTATTTCTTTCATTCATTCTTTCTTTTAATTATTATTTGTATATGAGCTTTCTCCTCTGTCGTTCAGAGTACAACGGTTTGCGATGCAATGCATCATATGATACTTTGCTGACCCAAGTCCGAAGAAGGATGCATTGATGCATTCTTGATACAGTGGGTGGAGCAAGAACACATTCGGGAACTTTGTGCGAACTTGACATGTTAGGAATGGAACAATACTTGGGCCATTGTTGATGACGTTTCACAAGGTTGTGAGTACACAAGTTAAGACAAGTATGTATATTGAGAAACTTTCTCGGTTCTAGGAGAGGGACTACAGGGGCACGGGCCCCTGCTGAAATCTGATTGGCCTCCTTAACTGCCCCTGTCCTGTCACTTGTTTATCCTTTGCACGATGATCAGATTATAGGTGGCTTCAACCCCAAGTCCAAACATTAGCGACACTAATATGCCAAATAGTAATTTCCCATGTGAAATCTTGTGTAAGGGTGTTGAACTAATACTTGACCCCTCGATAAATACTGTGGCCCCTTGATGGCCCCATACTCAAAGAAATCATAGAACCACCACTGAATAAAGATCCCGGAATTCTGTTGTTTCTATTTTTGTGTGATACCCCTAGCTCACCAGCAGCCCCCATTGCCTGGGCCCCCTTTGAAAACTTTATAGGGACACCCCTGGTCCTAAACTCCATGAATGGATGACATAAAGCTGCAACCTGCAGACCTGCACAGAGCTTCTGATTAGAACCTCCCCTTGAACTGCTGTAATCTGAGGCTCAAAGCCACAATGATGACGGGAAGAAAAAAGAAAAAGTCAAAAACCTCTCTTGTGACATTCCTGGACTGTCCTCCGACGCACAGCTTTCCTTGAAGGCTCCTGATGGGAATGCTTGGTAGTTGCGCCGGACCGCCGCGCTGCAGCCCGGTTCGGCTCTCAGTGCGCCTCACCACCGCCACCACCCCCCACCTTGAAGTCGGAGATGCACACACGAGGTCCGTCTGCCTGGGTGGTCTCTCTACTTTAGTGAGCTGTTGCTAAGCAGCTAATAATAGTCGTGTTTGCTGAGTAATTTTTGCCCTCCTGGAACCAATCAGATGCAAGAAAGTCCTGCAGTCTGACAGCCCCAGAGGCGGGATCCGGAGTCTTTCTCTTTTTTCTCTCTCTCACCCCTCCTCCTTCTCTGCCTCCAAATGGAGAGAGGTCTTTTTCTCCCCTTCTATTGAATCTCAGAGTTGGCCGTGACGCGCGGACCAGGGGAAGACCACATAGATCTCAGCAGAATGCTGCGACCATTGCGCTTTTACGCCCGACGACTCGTGTATGGGAACCCGTTTGCGCAGCTCGCCTTTTGAGGGAAAACTCGCACATTTTCCTGGAGGAGACTCGGTGGAAGCGGCGGAGACCTCCGGATCGCGAAATGTTGGGATGGAAGGCGCAGACTTTGACTCGCCGTCTCCAACAGGAGTATGAAGTCCGACTTCACGGGTGTGAGTTCTCCAAGAGTGAAACCGTGTCGCCTCGGGATATCGCCACACGCTTTCGGGGGAATACTATAAAGTGGGAAACGGTAACGCAGTCCCCGCAACATCATGGCCTCGGCTGTTAATGCGCCCTCCGAACAGGAAAACAGAGACCCCGAACGGCCGAGGATAACGCGGAGGAGCAGGGGGGACTATACCCGCAGCACACCGCTGGATTTGGAGTATTTGCAGCGGCCGAGTTACTGCGATGCTGGCTTTGCTCTGGAGCAAATCTCAGAGGTGCTTCTATCTTTCACTGGAGAGCGGCTGCACGCTGCTGCTTTTATTGCATTGACAAAGAAAAGTTGCCAAACTTTGGTCCTGATGGGTTTATGAAAAAAGGTCCAAATTTGTTTAATTTCTGCAGCTGGATTCAGATGCAAGCTTGAGTTTTGTGATAGGAAAGAAGCTGCAGGTTCTTTTATCAGACACCAAAGCATCCCATACGCATTACTTATGATCATAACACTCTGCTTATTATTTCCTGCTAGAAATGTAAAGGTTAGTTTGACAACTTGGGTGAGTAAAGATTTGGGGGGGTGAATAGGGGGGTGGATCCATGTGGCTGCCCTCTTCCGTTCACAAACACTGCAGAGTCCCCCTGTGATGGCTTTTCCACTCCCAATCCAGGCCGGAACACACGGACAGCTTCACGGGGAGAGCCTAGTGTGTGTGTGTGCGCGCGCGCGTGTGTGTGTGTGTTTACCACATGCACCCTTTCAGGGTCTTTAATATATTATTGATGTGCAGCAGAAGCAGAGAGGGACCCACCTCAAACTTTTCACCCAAAATACAGTTTGTGTGCTTGGATGGATTATTTAGAAAAAAACTGCATGGAATTAATAAGGTGCTATATCTTCATAATGCACATCTTTAAAGTTTGTTTTGAACATAGCTATTAGAGTCATTCAATGCAAACGAGACTTATTGATTGTCATTCATTAGAAAATATTCTCTTATTTACCTAAGCTCCGTGATGTTCAGGTGCAAAACACTTTTATACTCTTTTATTTGCTTCAACATATTCATAACTCAATGCAATAGCAATAATATAAATCTATATGTGTAAAGGATGAAGTTAATTTTTTGGAAAATGCAGTTAGAGGTGCACTGATTGTGGTTTAAAGGGCCGATACTGATTACCGATTCTTGTGTAGCTCTGACCTCCTGGTACAGATTTGGAATTATTTCAGATTAAAAGAATACAGTCTGAACTCTGAATAAAAAATTATAATAAAACTTCCCTATAGATGATCTGTTATTAGTAGCAGGAATTAGGGCTTAGCGATCATGAGTTTGCATTCACGGACCAATAATGTGTAAAAAAAAATCTGATTTTTGAGTTTTAAATTGATCTGTGAAGTCAATCATGATGAATGTTGGCCACTGTTGGTACATGTCTACATCAAAAACCCATTTTTACTAAAAATCCATTTACGGCTTCTTATGTGTTTGACACTTATCTCCTTTTATTTACCTAAACATTCCAAAATCCAGCTGCTAATCAGTTTTAATCGTTTCCTGGGCCTGGTTTATTCATACATTTTTGCCGTAGCAGTAAAATAACTTTACAAAAGGGATGAAATTATTCCTCACAAGATGAAATTGCAGCTTTTACACATTACTGATCATAGTTGTGTATGTGAGTGAATTAGCCTTCACATATGAACCACCAGAGCTCTCTGGACCACCTATGTGACCTTTCCTCCATGCATCCTAACTTGGTCAGATACGTTCACCGTGTTCGTGCTTTCACTGACACCTACTCTTGTCTTGTCACAGGGGAAGGCGACTGGGAGGAAAGCACCTCTGTGGCTGAGAGCGAAGTTCCAGAGACTTTTATTCAGGCTGGGCTGTTACATACAAAGAAACTGTGGAAAGTTTTTGGTTGTGGGCCTCATGATTTTTGGAGCTTTTGCCGTGGGCTTAAGGGCAGCTAATTTGGAAACAGACGTGGAGAAACTCTGGGTGGAAGGTAAGATGTTGATTTGTTACTTACTGTTTGATAAAATGCAATTTTCTTTACAGTGTGCTCGAATCTGATGTTTCAGTTCTTTTGAAGCCATACGGTCTCCCATTGCATGCTGGGATTTATCCTGAAGGAAAGATAAAGGTTGGGGGATTGTTTATTGTTTCAGTTCTGGAAAGAAGCCAGAAAAAAACTTCAAAATAAAGTTTTCCTTTCATTTTTCTGTGGCTACTCTAACACGCATAAACAAAATTTGAAAGAGGCAACTGTGAAGAAGGTTGTAATTAAGCTCATAAGCAGCTCTTGGGAGTAGAGGAACTTTTTGTCAAAGCCGCCATTTTGTGAGAGTGTGTATGTGTGTGTGTGCATGTGTGTGTGTCAGCCTGCCCCCAGCAGTTGAAGGCTCAGACTGTGTGTGGTCCCGTTTTTTGGACAGCTCTCAACTTTCCAAAAAGATTTGTTTCCGGCTGCAGGGAAGTAAGCGGAGTGAGGACAGAAGCTGGTGTTTGTGAGGTGGTGGTAAACACTTCTACTTTTCATTGTTGGAATAAAAGTTTTTTTTTGCTAAGAAAGAAACTTTAAAAAGGTGGAATGAGAGCGTGCATATGGGTGGTGCTTTGGGGGGTAAGGGGAAGGGGCTGAGCTTTTTTTTTCCTTCCCTTTGATCTGCATTCCTGTACTTATGGCTAGAGCTGGCTGTTGTTATCATGAATGGAGAAGCAGGTTTTGCCATTGAGAACTTTTGAGAAACTATCTTTTATATAGTCATGGCAATTAGCTCATTCCCTCCTGATAAATCTGAAATAAAGGAAAAATAACCTTCAGTTCATGAGCTGCAGCATCAAAGCACAGATCGTGCACAGATGAAACACCCCACCTCCTCCCTGGGTTGGCTGCTCTCTGCTTTGCATGCTGCTGCAGGGGTCTGACAGACAGCGCGTTCTTCTAATCTGCTGCGCAGGCGCAGTCGGCTGCAGCTAGGGCAAAGTGGGGTCTCTTTAGCACAGGATTTCTGATTGCACTCAAATTCTCGTGCATATCTTTTGCGTTTCGTACCACTATCAGAAGATTTATCGCAAAGTTGGAACATATAGCACAAAATAATACAAAACTTTAGTAGATCCTTCACTACGACTACTTTAGTTGTTATTGCCTAGGGCTGCACCATATCCAAAAACTGCGATATTATTGGATATCGCGATATCGGTTGCAATTTTTCTCACTATTCTCTTTTGTTCTGTTGTGTGCTTTACCATCCCTGTTTGGGAGAATCCAGAGAGAGTCCATCAAATTGGCCAAAAATATTACTATATGTTTATTTATTTAGCAGACACTTTTACCCAAAGTGACTTAACATTTTTGTGATACCAATGCGGTGAATATCCTAACATACTCAATCCCCGCAGAAACATGCGACCATGTCGTTGTGAGGTAACAGTGCTACCAACTGAGCCACCATGCAGTATATATATGATTTATTACACACACTTACACTGCCTGGCCATAATAAAAGTCACCAAAAAAATGTCACACACTAATATTTTGTTGGACCACCCTTTAGCTTTGATTACAGCACACATTCGCTGTGGCATTGTTTCAATAAGCTTCTGCAATGTCACCAGATTTATTTCCATCCAGTGTTGCATTAATGTTTCACCAAGATCTTGCATTGATGATGGTAGAGTCTGACCACTGCACAAAGCCTTCTCCAGCACATCCCAAAGAGTCTCAATGGGGTTAAGGTCTGGACTCTGTGGTGGCCAATCCATGTGTGAAAATGATGTCTCGTGCTCCCTGAACCACTATTTCACTATTTGAGCCTGATGAATCCTGGCATTGTCATCTTGGAATATGCCCGTGCCATCAGGGAAGAACACATGCATTGATGGAATAACCTGGTCATTCAGTATATTCAGGTAGTCAGCTGACCTCATTCTGGGAGCACATCCTGTTGTTGAACCTAGACCTGACCAACTGCAGCAACCCCAGATCATAGCACTGCCCCCACAGGCTTGTACAGTAGGCACTAGGCATGATGGGTGCATCAGTTCATCTACCTCTCTTCTTAAAATTGTGGGGACCCCCTGCAATCTCGTGGGCACCCCCTAACCCCCAATTTGGGAACCCCTGATCTAGACCTTAAAGGGGCAGTAGCATTTAAAGTCACATTTTTGTTATTGTTGAACAATGGCAGCTTGGGTGGTCAGATGTAGCCTACCAAAAAGTCAGACCTGCTTTCTATGTAAATTAGTAAACTTGAAAAGGTGCAGGAGAAACGGTTTGATCTAAGAAAAGCTGTTTTATTATGTAAGCACACCTGTTTACATTTGTATGTTCCAACCAACTTTAGTATCGGCAATATATAAACGTTGGCCGTGGCAATGCTAAACGCAGAACGACTAGGCTGAGCTACTGCTAACGGACTTGTTGGAATAGAGGAAAACATTCACTCACGTTCCAGGATGTACTGGGAAAATATCCAGACTTTGAATGAATGCCAGATAGATCCATTGCTTGTGGTCCGGTCCGGTACTTCTCTTCATAATTCATCCACAAACCCTCTACAACTAACCTGACTTTGCCGCACACACTCATTCTTGTTCACTTGCATTACTGATGATTATTTTCCTCCCTCGAACTGCTTTTTGGTGCCTTCTACTCCAAATTGTATCAATTTAGAGCAGCTTTTCCTCGAACATCAGCAAACTTCAAAGCTTTTATTGCTAAATTTCAAGTTTGTGGTGCAAGTGTTTCACATTCAGCAGACATAATTCTTAAAAGTAAGTGTCTTCTTCTAAATCAAACAGTATAGTTGCAGCTATGTGGCAAAACCCAGATTTAACTGATGTTTTTGGCACTTGCTTCCCATATTCTCCCTGATGTTTCCCCCGTAAACAGCATTACCAGACTTAACTTTCTGGTGAACCTGGCACTTGCAGCGTAGTGACCTCTGGGTGACATCTACAATACACTCTCACACTGACTCACAGCGATAAACACAAACCTGCTCGCACACACAGACACTGTCAAAGAGACGGGGCTGCTGTGGTTTCCCAGGTACGTGAGGGGTTCCAGATGCTGGTAGGGAGAGATCTGTTTGTTTAGATTAGAGAGCACAGCTGAGGGATAGATTAGTTCTGCCTGGACCTCGGAACAGCGCGCTAGGTCGTACTGGGGGGACTGCCCCATCGTCCGAGAAGAAAAAGATGAAAAAAAGGGAGGAGAGGACAGGGTGAATGTTTATGTTTCATCAGGAACTGCCCTCTACGGGTGACCCGTGCACGACCCCTCCGGGAAGCTGTGTGGCCTGTTGACGTGTGTACATTACAGCCAGCTCATGCTAGATCCCTCAGAACCTCATAGAACCAACTGCAGCCACTTTCGTGACCTCCCATCGGACCCGTCCGCTCGTCACCTGCTCTTTGGTTGTCCCTGAGCGATTCAGGGCTTCATCCATTAGCTGCATACCGAGGTTGTCCAGCGTGTTTATTCTCTTTTTTGGTCACGTGCAGCGACATTAGCGGGGATTGTCTTTTCTCACTGCACTCACTCGGCACTGTTTATAAATACTCAGACACAGGAAGTTCTGTTTATTGGACAAAGTGACAGAGAGCAATTGGGAGTGAGACGCATGCCTGCACAAAGAGGCGATTGTGTTTTTGTTCATGCTGACCTCTGAGGATGTATGGGGGGGTTGTGTTTAGCTAAACAATAGGAAATACTTTTCCAAATGCTTTTTCTTGTTCCACCTGGACACGGCAGAATGAGAGCGGTGTGGATTCAGGTCTACACGGCAGCAAGATTCTGTGTTTATACCCACTCACAGGAAGTAATTAGCTCAAACGGGAAGTTGTAGTATTGCAATGTCCTATCTTGATCTTCCTCCACACAAATACGACTTGAACTCCTCTCAGCTTGTGTTCGGCATTAGGTACACCCTCAGTTTGAAATTATATATACTATTAGATGCATTTTTTTTAACATTTAGGAAGCAGAGATGTGAACATCTAGGGAACAAGAACCTCTTTACTGGCCGTATATGGAAATTCGACCTTCTGGGTTAAAGCAAACACACGGTAAATTGTAAAGAAAATACGAACGCTGCCTGCCTCTAATTAAAACAGTATCACGTAAACACAGGCCTTCCGGTACCGCTGCCTCTCACTTTGGAGCCGAGGATGACGTGGCTCCGCTGGTTGAAGTAGAGAACGAAGAGGGGGAAAAAAGTTTGGATGCTCCTGGAATCAAACAGAAGTTTTTGAAGCAGATGAGCTGCAGAGTTGTGGTTAGAAAGACAACTGTTCAAGTTGAAGTGGCAATATAATGCCCTGATTTATGGTCTGGACCAGGGGCACGGGGCTACCGATTGTAGGCTCAAGGCTACAGGCTGCAGAGAGGCCCCCTGGTCTCGGAGCACTTTCTTAGGGTGCATAAGTGCAGAGGCCAGGGGCCACGGGCATGGACTCCAGAGACCCCTGAGGTCATCTCGTTGAGGCCCCGCTATTTAAAACCTCACCTGATACTCACCCTGTGGCCTGGGTGCAGAGTGAAGACTCGCAGCAGAGGGGAGGGTGTGTGTTTGTGTGTGTGGTGTGTGTGGGGGCAGCTGGAAGAAAAGCAGCAGAATTTGCAGCTGTCACCAGGCGCTGTTTCTGTCCTGAGCATGCTTGTTTGCGTGCACGTGTAATCTAAACGAGCCGATCTCCTGGAGCAGATGTTGCAAAGGGAGAATCCGTTGCTCTGTTATTGTGACAGAATCTCACTGTGTTTACATGTTTCTAATGAAACAGCTTGTCCAGCAGAGGGCAGTGAATCGTGAAGAGTTAAAATTTCTAAAGACATTTTTGCATTATTTCATGAAAGAACAAACACCTGTGGACAAACTGGACACATTCAAGCTCAAGAATCAATCAAATTTGTGATAAACTAATATTTCATCAAGTCGTAACAGGACCTCTTCTTTTTTTAAAAAAACGAGCAGCTTTTCCATCTCATTTCTGTCTGCTCTGTATCTGGTGTGATCAGGAACAGATTTGACCGAGCTGGTGGTTACTTTACTGGTAATGGAAGCGAGGGAGGCTGCAGATGAACATTTTAAGTGCATGCAGAAGAAGTTTACTATCCTTTCTTGTGGATGAAAATGAGGAGGAGGAGTGCCCAGAATGTGGCGTCTCCACTGAGAGGATTGTGGTTTTGCATGATTGAATTATTCATCTTTTGATGTGTATGGAAGTAGTGCACAGATGCGTGTGCACACACACACACACACACACACACACACACACACACACACACACACACACACACACACACACACACACACACACACACACACACACACTCGTATTAAAAAGTGTCTTATGCAGAGATGGTTCTGTGAAGGACTAGATGGTTGACCAGGGACCTTTCTTTGAAATTTTATTCCTTTTTACCTCTTAGATCTGTTGTTTTTCTCTCTTGGGCTTTGATTTCTGCAGCAATCAAACACACAACTGCGCCTACACCCAATATTTTCATCATTAACAGAAAAGTCACTATTATCTCTTCTTTTTTATCCCTTTTGACAAACAAATTTGAGACTCCTCACACCTCAGACGCTGTAACAAACTGCACTCCATAAAGCGTGTTTATCAGTTTGCTACAAACGGGATTAGAGCTCTGTATAAGGAATAACATTCCAGTGTGTTGTGTTAAACTTTACGAGTTGATGAAAAATGCAGGCTAGCTGGTGGGGGATTAAGTGTGAGGAAACATTGCGCCTCTGGTACAGTACGCAGACTCACGGCCATGTTTTCTCTAGTTAGTGTCTGAAAACAGCTTTGTTTATTAAAGCTCTACCTGGCACGAGTTGAAATGCATCAGGTATAAGAGTTCTGAAATGATCTCTGTTGCGTATCTGCTCAAGTGTGTGTGTGTGTGTGTGCTCATGAGGCGAGCGGTCTCCCATTCACAAACAACTTCCTGAGATGCCTCCAAGCTCTCTGTTTACATTTTGCATTCTTTCAGCCGCTCTTATTCAAAAACCAGAGCCCTGCGAATGACCGACCACAGGAGACTGTGGAGAGAATTACCCTTCCTTCCCCTCGCTCCCTCCTCTACCTCCTTCTCTTGCTCTTCTATCCCTCTCTTTCCCCCCTCTTCCAGAAAGGTCTCTCTCTTTACTCGAGCGTCTTTTTTCCCTCTCCTGCCTGTCTCCCCCCCTTCCCCATCTCACTCCCTCCCATCTCCTGGCTGGAGAGAGCGGCCTCAGAATGCCAGATGTATTACAGAGTGAGCCACGGCAATGTAAACACTCAGCCCTGCCATGAGAGCAGGGTGGTCTGGCCTCCCCCCTTCCCTACCCTCCCTCGCTCCCTCTTCCCCTTTCCTCTCTTCCCTCCCTCACAGCACTGGCTGCCAGAAGGGTGGAGAAAGTACAAAACAGCCGAGGGGGAGTGTGTGTGTGTGTTGGAGTGGAGACAGAGTGAGGGAAGAGGCAGGAGTATAGTAGCGGTAGTGTGTTTGTGTTTTGGCTGCGTTACCCACCGTACACTGGGAGAGATCGGGGTTAGGATTGATGCTTCTCAGACTGCAGCACAGAGAGTTTTCATGCAAACATCTCTGAAGCGTGTCTGTGTGGAATTTTCTAGCTCCTCTGGCTCACCACAGTTACATACGTAGCAGTATAGTTCATTGCAATTCCTGCAGCACGTCGTCATACAGTCTGGCAGCAACAGCCAGTACCACACATGAACACGAAGGCGTTAAAAGGGAGAGTGAAGCCCCAGTTTGAGTCACTATTCAATGCAATGAAGTAGTAACGTGGTTGAGGACTTTTTTCCCATTCTAATTAGTTTTTTTTATATAAGTTTAAGTATGCCTCTCTAAGTAAAGTTTATTCCTGTCCTTCTGGACATCACAAATGGAGTCACATGCACAAACTGGCCTTACAGTAGCTGTGCTTTTGTCATCTTGAGTTTCGTAGAAGTAGAAAGGAAGCGACCGTATGCAACACCAAAGAAGTTTTTTTTGAAACTGAAATATTTCAGTGCTGTGCTTGAGGCTTGTTGCATTCCAAATTTTATGCATTGTAAAAAGTTTTGTTAATAATATGCATCGATTTACTGATTCTTGTTTTAAGTACCGATACTGATCTTCTAGGGGTATGCATGGGCAAGAATCTGGGGGATACAATCTATCACCAATACAGGGGAGACAATCAGATATATCACGATACTAAAAGCCAAACAATATTTGCAGTTTTTAAAGTCATACTGTGCAACTTTTTCATATTTCTAAATCATTTTCTTGAGCCAGTATGTGCTAAAATGACCCTTTACAGGGTTAATGAAATGTCACCGCTCTCTGTGGTCAGAATACCGCACTTGCAACTTCAGAGCATCGGGACTGGTCCCTGTTGGACTTAGTAAAGTGGAGCTGACATGCCTGGTGCTGCAGTCTGCTTCCAGCATGTTTCCTGCATGTTTTAGATCATGAACACAGCTGATTTGTTTGATTTAGTGATGAACCGCTCCTGTAGACACTAATGAAGGCTGAGGAGACATTTCAGCAGTTAGATTAAGGTGTTAAAAAGACTAACGCACAGAGACGAGATAAGTTTCACTTTTGGTTTCACTAATGAACACTAGGGGGTGCTAAAAGCAAGCTAAAACTGCATAGTATCCCTTTTAGAAATGCAGTAAATGTTTGCATAAATTGTCAGTAAATATCAAATTCAGTATCAGGACACGAAATATTATGCTATTTCAGTGCATCGATATTTTGTTACATCCCTACCGATTTAAGATTCTCGATTGATTTGACCAGTTCCAATTTATCTCAGAGAACTACAATTTACAGAATAGTTTCATTTTCTAGTCAATTTGGAAAGATTTTCATGTAAGCTAGCTTGGGTTAGTTCTTAGCAGTAGTGAGTAAAGATCAGAGTTTCATGCACTTTTTGGGTGTATTTTGATGGTGGTGTCACAGCAACAGTTACTGGCCTGGTAGTACGAAGACATTGGTTGGTGATCAGAATTGGCCAATGTTTCAGCATGATCTTTTCCAGAATGTGAAGTCATCATTGCTTTGTGCTAAATTCTGCTCATAATAACAGATCTTTTAAATATTTTTCCTGTTTCTATAGTCAAAAACTTGAAATCAAACAGATTACATTTTTTATTTTGTGTATTATAGTTCATTGAGAAAAAACTGGAATTTGCCAAAATTGGCATTATTGGAGTCAACAAGTCAGAATCAGGATTTGTGCATTTCTAATTATGAATCAGTTTTGCTTGGATAGAAATATTGCTCTAAAAACCACTATGTTTGCAAAATTAATCATAGAAACTACAAATAAAATTAAATAGTTATGAAAAATGCTTTTTCTATGCGTCCACTCGCCCTCTGTGTGTTTCTACCTCCGTGTTCTCTGTTCCACAGTTAGGAATGTGTGATTTTGGGATACCTGGCTGCAATCATGGGCCATCTTTACAGGAAATGACAAAGAGATGGCTGCACGAGATTGGCTGCTGGAGCTCATGTCATGGTCTGTTATGGCTGGGCAGTGGGCCAGCCACGAGGCATCTAAAGGAGGTTTGAGTCGGACAGCTAACTGGTTTGGAACTGGCCGGTATTGACTCGAGATGCAGGATGAGGGATGAGTGTGTGAACATCCAATGGAGTTTCACGACTTGTTTGGTTACATTAAAACCTCCTTGAATCATAAAGATTTCATGCACACAAACAGTGACTTCTATCAGTGTTTTCTCCTCCATCCACTTCTTCTGCAGCTCTGTGAATCCAAGCTATTGAATAGAAAATTGTTTTTTGGTGTGGAGGTGGGGGTTGGTAGAGAAGTGAGGGATCTGAATGAAGGCAACAACGTGGAAGAATCTGCCCATTGAGGACTGTGAATGTACACCTCGGGCCCAGGGGAAGCTGCATTGGGAGCCAGCCGACTGCTAAATACACCCATTTTAGGGGCTGCAGGGGCCGGACAGGTGATTAGCATAATCGGGGGCGAGGGGAGCCATACATATGATAATGCTGTAGTTGAAGGGGGTGGTGGTGGTGGTGGTAAAGGTGGGGATTCAGGGGGAGAGGGGGGCAGCAGTTGGCAGCTGGGGTGTCACATTTGTGTCAGAGGGTCAGGGAGCTCAGGAGGGTGTGTGTGGCTGCATGAGGAGATACTCGGCTGCAGCTTCACTTCACTTCCACTTTTATTATTCCTTTTTGTTTGTTCTCTTATATTTTTCTTCAAAAGCCACCCTCCCTCTACCTTTCTGTTCCTGTGCTCCCTCTGTGTGAAAATCTTTGTAAAAGCTGACAGGAGAGAAGGAGGGAGGGAGGGAAAGAGAGCATGAGGCTAAGGGGGGCTCACTGGGTCATATAGGGTCTCGGCTCTCAGTAAGACCTTTCATCACATATTTGTGGCTGTGTGCACACCTGCATCGCTGAGTGCACATTCAGACCCAGAGTGTGCTGCTGCTGTGAATGCTGCTTCCACAATGCTGCTCCAGCTGTTCCTTCTGCTGCTGCAACAGCACTGAGAGGAGGGCAAGCAACGCTTTAAACAGGTCATTATTGTTGTGGTCGAATCTTGTTTGACTTTTAAAAGTGAAGCACATAATATAGTCTAAAGTTAGTCTGCTTTGCTTTGAAATATTGTGTTGCTGACACGCTTCTGCAATATTCCTTCTGATGGCTATTTTTTTGGAGAAATCTGTCAGATTTGTTCATTGATTTTTTTTACTTTGGTAATTTTTGTACCTTTGCTGCATTTAAAAAATATATATTATTAGGTTATAAATTGCCAGGTAATATTTGGAAAAAACTTTTAATGTCAAATAAATGTTTTTTATAAGGAAACAACTTCATACAATACTGTACAGAGGCATCACCTGAAATGCATTCACCAGTATTTCAGGAGTACAGGTATGCTTGACGCATGTACATTCCGTGCGGAAATGAGACGCGCGGAATCAGGCAAGACGACTTTTGCAGCGTTTATACTTCCTGCGGCTTGTCCCTGCTGTGAGCCAATATTCTCCCAGACTGTAGAGGGCGGCATAAGGCTCTACGGCATGTATACAACACACAACAGCCAGTCCGCCATGATTTTCCGCACGGGACCATCCGCGTAGTTAGAAAATTTCCTAGGTGCATGGTGCAGAAACTCTGGGCTACATAGAGGTCGCGCATGGTTGCTGAAATGACATCATTTGGCCGCGTGGAGCCGTGCGGACCTCGCGGATCATCAAGCATAAACCAAGCTTTAGAAATGTCCCATCTGTGAGACTAATTTATAGGCAGAACATGTATAAATCTCTCGTAAAAAACTATCGACAAAGAGCTCAAACGATCGCTGATGGTTGATAAATTCATCCAATTGCCCAACCTTACCACCTACCATTTTGGAGCGATTTCTACTTACGTTCTGCTTATTTTCTCACAAATTAGTATCTTCCGCTAGTCACCACCATTTGCAACTCAGTGAGCTTTAATGACAGAATTTTTTGATTATTAATTTACTTTTGGGGCCTTGAACAGCAGTTTCTGTTTATTCCTTGGACATCAGGGTACTCAGGGTGTGTGAAGTTGCACTGGTGGAAAGGTGAACTGGTTTCAAGGGGGGCTTTTCCCTCACCACAGGGGGTCCTTGCTGAGATGGGGCCTAATCCAGCTAATCCACCCTCTGCATAGATATGCACACGTGCGCGCACACAAACAAGGATGTGTTTAGCCACATGTGTGTACATGCATGGATTATGTTTTGCATATTTATAAGACATCATTTTTTTATCAGGTGTTGGAGAGAGTCACTCAAGCATGAGACATGAGGACATTGATGTCTAAACATATTCGGTTAAGAATAAACAGCTCTTGTTTTTGTCGTAGTTGCCTTTTTTTTATACCAGCATCACACACAGCTAAGTCTTGCATGCTGGTGGTGGTGCATGTTTTCCTTAAAAGTGCGGGTTGCTTGCTTCTGTTTTTAGCAAAAGAGATGTGCATGGGATGGGGCTGCGGTGTTTTGTGTGCAGCACGGTGAAAAGAGAAAGTTGGTGAGTAGAAAGGGGGCTGGGCTGGCTTTGACAGAGGGGCTGGGCTGATTGCCATCATGATCTGGCCAATCACAGTGCAGGGCTGAATGGAGCGAAGGGAGAGAAAATGAGAGTAGAAACAGGAGGGGGAGTTGAGAATTGAAAAGAGGAAGGGGGGTGATGTCAGCTCCTTAGAAAATACTTTCTCTCCTTTGGTTGCCCACTGGCCCCCATTTCTTTTCTTGGAGAATAGGGGAGACCAGGGGTTAATGTTATGCAACAGGCTCAATACCCACACCAAGGGCTCCACTACAGTGCCATACACAAGCCTCCTCCTCTCCTTTTTCTTCTGCACAGGTGCCGATTTTCACATTAACTTCTCAGTAAAAGAGGAATGCTGAAGATTTTTACTCTAAGAAGTCAAATATCTAAAGATAGTTACCGCTGTTTAACTTGCCTGAATAATCTTAGATCAGACCAAAAATCCACACCTATGATGGCTTTTGAGTCCAAACAGGAATTAGCAGCAATCAGATAAACTCATGTTGAGTGAAGCTGAGAGACTTCACTGCTTTTTTGTGCAACCGTTTATTTGCCTTTGACAAATGTGCTGGTTTTAATGTCATCCTAAGATGATGCTGTGCTTGTTCTGCTTTTGTTGGTCCTTTTGTTCTCTGCTGCTGTAATTGCTTTCCAAGCTCTTTTAGAGGCCATTTATTTTACATTGAAGCCACTTGTTAAAGTTGTAGAGATGTGAAGATTAACATATTCATATTCATAGATGTTTATGCGCGCAATAGGGTTGAGTGATTGGACAAATTTATCAACAATCCGCGATAGTCTGAGTCCTTCACAAGCAATATTTTTTATGCCTAGTCTTGGGAATGGGAGATCACATATTTCCACATCTATTCAGTGTCTGTTTTGCATATTTCATACTTAACATCATTAGAAAGCTAGGATTCTTGCGATTCCAGTCATATAATGCAGTCAATGACAGAGTAAATGCTTTTGTCAAACCACTCAGAAATTCAAATAATGTCTAAACTCAGTTCAAAGCCACATATCATTGACAGAACAATCTCAAACAAAAATGGTTCTTTTCATCTATAAGGGTCCAGTTAAAGTCCAACAACAAAATAGTTAGTCCACAACAAGTCTTATGTCCACAAATATTGCTGAAATCCTTCAGAAGAGTCTCGTTCTCATCACAACCTCAGCTATCATCCTCATATTAGCTTCAAACTTTTGATCGACATCTTACCTGATCCAACAGGTGATGGTTTACCTTCTGCTGAGGCAAAAGTGCCACCCTCATTCTTACATATGTAATTCGAACCAGTTGTGGCGCAATGTATTGTTGATTGACGCATCGAGTAGACAATGAAATTCAAAAAACAACGGCCTCAAGCATGAGGGACCCTCCTGGCCTGCTTTGGTTAAGTAAGAACGTTTGTGATTGGTGGAGCACTCCTTGCATTCTGTATTAGACCCACAAACTGTCTAAACGTCACCTGTGCAAATTCATCGGAAATAATTTTTTCAAATTTTTAAATATTGCCCAATCTTAGTGCACAATATGATTGGATTACATCTGTGGCTGATCATATCCAGTCCAACTAGATGAAAAGTCTACAAAGGGTGTTTATAGAAGAATGTATGTCTTTGGTGTACAAGGCTTTCTGCTCTTGGGGCATTTTTAAAGTTAAAGTCCCAAGTCATCATCACACACTGGTGAAATTACATCTCCGCATTTGACCCATCCCCATGGTGGTGAGCTGCAGCTGTGGCTGCGCTCAGGAACTATTTGGTGGTTTAACCCCCCAATCCAACCCCTTAGTGCTGAGTGTCAAGCGAGGAGGCATTGGGTCCCATTTTTTCAAAGTCTTTGGGACGGACACTCTACCACTAGGCCACCGGAGCTTTGCTTTAGAAGCAAAGCCTAACGTTCAAGAAAACTGCAGCATGCAGCTTTAAATCGGCAACAAGCACTAAAAGTGTTACCCTGACTTCACACTGGAGGCATCAGCGGCACGGCAGCGGAATGTCGCTGCTTAAATAGAATCCATTATAGTCTATGGGGGTGATTAAAACTGGCGCAGAAATTTTCAAGTGCATCTCAGTAGCAGTTTGCTGCAACATGCCACTAAAGATAGGATTGGGTTCTCTTTTTGCCGCGAGCTTCTGGGACACGTCCATTTTCGCAGTTAACAAAGGGCTAGACAGGAAATCACACACGGTTTCAGTGTAAAATGTCCGGTAATTTTCAAAATAAAAGACTTGCAGCAATGTGATTTCATATCTATGTAGATTACGTCTATACGTGTGACATCACGGCTTCTTTCGAGAAGTGCAACGGTGTGTTTTTCATGGCTTTAATCCTGATAGTGGGGGGGGGGCAACATTATATATGACATCAAACGTGATTTCCTTCTTCTTCTTTTTGGTTTAATGGCGGATGGCATAAACAAACCGTGACCTTTGAAGTCTCTTTTGTGATTGCTCGAGTCCAGCGAGGAGGACGGTGGAGAAGCTGCTTCATGGCTGAGACTCTCCCGGTGTGGATTGGCGTGCAGCGAAGCGCTCGAGTAAACCGCTGCTGTTCTGTGCCACTGATGTCTCTCGTGTGAAGTCGAGGTTATTCACACTGACTGTATGGATCCTTTAATATTCCAGAGAAACAGGATTGAATCATTGGCAGTATATTGAGATACATTATTGACCACTTACCAGAGGGGCTGAACCTTATGGAGTTGAAATCATTTGACCTACATAACAAATACTTTTTGGAGTGTTTAGAATATTCGCTTCATAGGTTTTTTTATCTTGAGGATATCTTAGTGAGAAACCTGAAGTCTGAAGTTTTTCGTCTCAGCAGCTGAGCTCCAAGCTGGACACCTTCAAGTCATCAACACAAGCTGGGGTCATCCAGTTTTTTCTTTTTTAGCAGGCGAAAAATGAGGGAATATGTGTCACTGAAGAAACACAGCTGTGTGTACACACTTGAACGCACATGCATGCACGTACGCAAGCGTGTGTGCACACTGACACTTTTTCTTGATCCAGCTGGGGTGTTAATTTCACCCCAAGGCTGTGTGAGTGTTGACCCCAAAACTTTGCAACCTCGTGAAGTGAGGAATTCTCTGAGCCCGAGGCTGTAATGTGCTGTTTCCTGTTCGGGAAGACTACATTCCTTTGACTTGTCCCATTCCTTGCTTTAAACTTAAAGTCTTTGGGTGGTTGTCCACAACTTGGAAAGGGTTCAGAACAGGAACTGGATTCTTTCTAAGCACGATCCTCCCATCTTTTTTCAATTACACCTTCCTTTATGTCCTCACATGTGTAGAAGCAGGTTTAAAAATAAACGCCCCTCTCTCCGTACCTGTGTTCCCTTCCTTCCTCTTGGCGGTGCACTTAAGCCGAGCCTCGGGCTAGCTTCGCCTTTGAGGGCTGAGTGCATCAGACAAGTTGACTTGTTAGTGCACTGTCAGTGCACGTCGGGTCTTAATCAGTTCCATGCGTGCTCCTTTGAAGGCAGCGCTGGTGTAACGTAGCTGTGTAGCTGGCCTAGCAATGGAAAGCATGTCGCTCCAGTTAGCCAAGGCCTGCTATTAATGATGAGTATTATAAACATGCTTTCAGACAGGATCAGATGGGAATGCTGTTTGGGTCCAGAAAAAAAGAAATCAAGTGTGTTTTCCTAATGCCCCAAGACATGGCCCCCTCCCTCCCCGTTTCATTGGTCTGACTGGGTGGTCCGGCCGAGCAGAACTGGCATGCTTATGTTCAACTTTAATGCCATTACAATGAAGTAAAAACATTCAATCCATGCCTGCTGTTGCACGAATTGAGCCGAATTGTTAAATTGGATTAAGGCATAATAAAATGTTACAGATTTTTCACACAGTCGACTCTCTCACTGTTCAATGTTCAAGTTGTGTGTGTGTGTGTGTGTGTGCATGCAAGCATGTGTGTGTGTATGTGTGTGTGTGTGTGTGTGAGAATGACAGAGAGACAAATTGAAAGAAGATGACTGAACTGCTCGAGATTTCACCTCATGAATCAGACACACTGATCTGGAAGATGCATGAAGTCACTCAAATACCAAAAACACACAAACACATATGTAATTTTGAAATATGATGCCAAATTGGTATGTTATTTGAATATTAAGACTTTGCATGACCTTGCGTGATTATATTTGCCTTAATTTTTTCATGTGTGTGTGTGAGACTTACCCAGACTTTCTCTGGCTTTACTGGGGAGCAGGGCAGCTAAATGGCCTGAAAGGCTGCTTTTGTAGCTTGTAGCTCCGAGCGCACGCACAGAGCTTAGTCTCACCACAGTACTTAAAGCAAACCATTAAAAAAGAGCCAGCTTCCATCAGACATGCATAGTGTCACACGCGTATGCACTCAACGTGGTATGGCCATTTATTTCCCCTGATTTTGTTAAAAATATTCTAAAGACTAACATGCCCCAGGCTGTGCACACAGTTCTGCAAAATAATTAATTATGCAATAATAATGCGATTGATATGGAGTCTGATATGAAGCTTTCTCTCTATCTGTCCAGTTGGCGGGCGCGTAAATCAGGAACTGAAGTACACCAGGCAGAAGATGGGCGAGGAAGCCATGTTTAACTCTCAGTTGATGATTCAGACGCCACGGGAGGAGGGAGCCAGCGTTCTAACGGTGGAGGCCATCCTACAGCACCTGGAGTCTGCTCTCCGAGCCAGCAGAGTTCATGTTTACCTTTACAACAGGTAAACTACTGCGTTCTTGTGATGTCTGATGCATTTTCTGTACTTTTCTTGTTCCAAATGAGTCATTTAACGTTGGCTTTGCAGCACAGATTTGTGTTTTATATCACATTTCATAAAGAAAATTTGTTTTACCAATATTTATCTGTTATTTTAAAGAATTATTGTTATTTTCTGCCTTTTCTTAAAACAAGTTCTCAGTTTAATTTAAAGTGAGTGACTCTAAATTTTTGGTTTCTTTCAGACAATGGAAATTGGAACATTTATGCTACAAATCAGGAGAATTAGTCACAGAAACTCATTACATGAATCAGGTGAGAGATCTGTTATATTCTGGATGAAACAGAAATGTGTGTATGTGTGTGTGTGTGTGTGTGTGTATGTGTTTGTTATCAGTTTGTGTAAATCCTGCTTTCTGTTTATCTGTGCAGATAATAGAAAAACTTCATCCCTGCCTCATCATCACCCCCTTGGACTGTTTCTGGGACGGAGCCAAGCTTCACTCGGGAATGGTTTATCTCCCGTAAGTACAGGAGAAACTGGAAAACCGAATAGCAGAGAGCTAGCCGCGTTTATGCACCACTTTCCTGCTCGTGTTGTCGCTTCTATCAGATCCGCTGCATCTTGTTTTTACTCCACTCAGTCCATACAAAGAGACACAGAAGGACAAGTGTGTGTGCATGTGTGTCCTGAACTCGTCCCCTCTGAAGGCTCTATTGTAGTGGTCTCTGGCATGCGTATCGCTGGCAGTAGATTCCCTCCAGCCCTGGGCCTCACGCCATTGTCTGGCTGTTCTGTTGCTAATAGCCTGCTGCTACAGTAATACTCAACAGACCTTTACCTCTGCGTGGGTTAGTCCATGCATCAGTGTGTGTGTGTGTGTGTGTATGTATATGTGTTTGTGTGCATACATGTGTTTCATGGAGGCGTGAATCAACCTGAGTTGCTCTTATCACCATGTGTGTGTATGTGTGTGTGTGTGTGTGTGTGTTGCTTTGGGAAGGTAAATAAGAGTTTTTACTATGTTCTGGTTCGGAGGCCAGGAATAATAACCCAAGCCTGGTTAAGCACATACAATGTAGTCTGAATGACAGAGAGAAAGAGAGATTCAGAGCAAGAAAGGTTGGAATGTGTGAGGAATAGAGCACGGAGGGACGAGGTCTGGGTTTCAGGCAGGAAATCAGCCAAGTGCGTGATGGGAAATGGTCACCTGGGAAGAAGGAGACTGTTTGCTGCCATCTGAAGTTTAAATATTGCCATGAGATAACTTTTTCTGACATTTGACCCTTTTCACTTCATATTTAGATGTCAGAACACGTGATTTACTGGTTGTGATTTTGTTTCTATTACAAACATTTCATCATGAGACCAAAACACAATAAAAACTCCAAATTTAATCTGTTTTATATTCAAATGCACTCTGGTTATGAGGTTGTGACACCTGAAGCATCTAAGGGGAGGAGCTGCAGCCGGTGACATTGCTGCTTGTCTTGGTGCATTCTGGGACTTGATGTTTTAGTGGCATTTGTCCTGCACAACTAAAAGATGGTTTTAAAGTGTGTTATATATTATCTCACAAAACAGAAGAAATCATTACGCTACAATTTGACACGTGTGTCGTTCATCAAATATGCAATAATGGTGGAAAAAAAAGCTAAAAATGAATTCTTACCACCAGATTAGCTAATTATTAGCATTACTTTTAGCATACTGTAGAGAAAATGTAGAAAAACAGCTTGTTTAAGCTCTTTATTTGCCATCAGACAGGCAGCGTAGCTAACACAGCTACAAAACAATGTGTTATACAATTTTTTTGTTTACTCTAGTGTTCTAAAAACCTGAGAAATTAACAAATATCTCATTTGCTTTTCCATTTTGCAGAGGTGAAGGCCCCAAGCAGTGGACCAATTTTGACCCCAAGGAGTTCCTTAGCAAGTTAGACCGGAGGAGCTTTCCTGTGGAAGGCTTTGAGGACATGTTGGAAAAGGCGGGTGTTGGACGCGGCTACATGGATAGACCCTGTCTGAACCCCGCTGACCCTGACTGCCCCCTCACCGCACCCAACAAGAACTCAACCAAGGTAGGTGCACGGCTAGCTTCAAGCCAAATATGGACATGTTTTGCAAAAACCATCAGGTTTGGTGTTTGAGCCTGCTGTTGACACTGATTTCCTTGCCTGCTGGTTTTGTTTGCACCAGCCTTTCAATGTGGCGCGGACTCTGAGTGGAGGCTGCCACGGTCTGTCCAGAAAGTACATGCACTGGCAGGAAGAGCTGATCGTAGGGGGGACCACGAAGAACGGCAGCGGGCCCCTGCTCAGGTAACACTCTCACGCTTGATCACCGCTGTGGTCGGGACTTATTCTGGGGACGTGGCTTTTTTTTGTTCTCTTATACGTTCCGAGCAGGCACACGCGTGTGCATGTGTGCGATAAATCTTGCAGTCATTAGCAGATTCCAGTGAAATCTGGAGAGTTCCAGCTGTTCCTGCTCAGCTCTGGCTGCTCTGCTTGGACACTGACCCCTCTCTTTCTCTCTCTCTCTCACACACACACACATACACACACACATACACACACACACTGGGTGATCTATTGCCTGGCGAGTTTGTTCAAATATACAACGATTTGGGGTGCGTGAACTTAATTCCAACACAAGCACGAGGTCGAAGCTCAGCATTTGTGGCTAACTTACACAACATACACAGTTTTAAGTGCTGGTTGTAAAGTAACATTAAAAAGGGAGAATTGGTGCACATTAAAGTGCAATAAGATGTTTCCTTTACAGCTACAAGAAATAGTTTAACAGTTGTTAAAATACTCCATACTTTCTGTGTTTATGGGGCATGTTTACATACTTATTTACCTTCCCAAAGCAACACACACATACACACACACACACACACACACACCCTACAGAGTACAAGTGGGTGCTTTTTTTGTGTTTTGTGTGTTTTCCTGGCAAAGTTGGGTCATTACAGGCTCCGTGCATTCCTGCCTGCCTGGCTCTGAGTGTGTGTGTGTGTGTGTGTGTGTGTGTGTGTGTATGTGTATGTGTATGTGTGTGCTGTTCCTGCTGGCACTGCATTTTTACATCTTGTTTACTAGCTGCAACCATCACTGTCATTATCACCACCTTACAAAGATCACATTCAGAAAGAAAACGCCGGGCTAATGTCTGCTCTTTTGTTTCCTCACATTCTGATGATGTAAAACACACACACACACACACACACACACACGCACGCACGCACGCACGCGCGCACGCACGCACACACACACACACACACACACACTTAACTGCTGTTCCAAACTCATTTGTTAATAACTAATCACTTGTATTCCTTTATTGCCTTGATAATGCGCTCATTAGGAGTGTGTATCGCTCATTGTTCGCTCTAATATCATGGTTCTAAAGAAGTGGATCGTTTGAGGAGAACTCTGGCCCAGAGGATGCTTCAGAGAAACAGATTTGAACTGTTTTTGAGCCAATAAATTTAGATGTATACATATTTACATATTTCCTGGCTAAATCATCTCTTTCTTTGGTCTTGGACCTTCTTTATTCAAGTCACATCCATTCCATTTGTATGTGGAATTATTCATTTCTTTTCTTACTTCTCTCATTTGGTTTGTGGAGCAAACATCCCAACGAATAGGCTGATGCACACCTCGCCACCAACCTTCAAATCTTGCCCAGATTGCTTGTCGTTTGGAGCAATCAAGCAAAACTGCCGATTTATGTGTTTTAAATAGGATCTAGCCTCTAGCATCCTCTACAGATTTTAATTTCCTGTGTAAATACGATATTGATCTTCCTGTTTTTGCTCCTCCCTCACCCCGTTCTCTGCAGCGCCCAGGCCTTACAGACCATGTTCCAGCTGATGACTCCCAAGCAGATGTTCGAGCACTTTCGGGGCTACGACGAAGTTTCCCACATCAACTGGAACGAGGAAAAGGCTGAAGCCATCCTGGAAGCCTGGCAGAGGAGATACTCTGAGGTGAGAGCTGAAATACTCAATAAATGGGAGCGAACGAGAGAGAGAGCTTTAGGAAAGAGGAATGAAATCTACTCTAAATCCTCTACATCCACGTTGTAAATCACCGGCCGGATACAGGTGAACACGGAAAGGCCTCATCTAAAGCCTGGGCCCCTCATAGATAGTAGAACCTCTGTGGGTGTGCGGGAAGGAGCTGGAGCTTTCCTCTCGCTGCTGAGGAGCAACAGTCTGGAATACATTAGGAGAGTGCTGGATATCTCTTCTTCTTTTCTCATACACTCCTGCTCTCTGTGTCTTTAACACACACACATGAAAAATCTCACACACAATCACTTTCCCCAACTGTGGCCTCATTGGTGGCTCATGTGTGACATCATCTGGTCTTTCTTTTGGGGGCCTCAACCTCTGTTTCACATGCTGTGTGTGTGTGTGTGTGTGTGTGTGTGTGTGTGTGTGTGTGTGTGTGTGTGTGTGTGTGCTATCATTTCTCCCCTCTGAGCTGTAATCTCAGTTTAAAGTTGAAATTTGCCCTTTTGCTAGAACAACAGAACCAGAGGATGGTTCTGTAAATTCTCCTCCAGCGGCAGCAAAAGTCATTATTCATTAGTCACTATTACCCATACTTTTATCACTTTGGTTATTTCCCCAGAAGAAGTGTTAGTGTCCGTTATGTGCACTAAATCAGTAAGTTTTCACTCATTTCTTAACATAAAAACAGAAGAAAACACAATGAGCTTTAACAATAAAGTCCTAAAAAGTATTATATTTAATGAATCTAAATTTTAGATCTTAAATTACACTTAGTTATGTTATAAAGCTGTATATTATTTCATAATTACTTCTTCTATTGCTTGTAATTATGAGGCTATATATTAGACAAACACACTCACACAAATTCAGAAAGACATAAAAAATAAACCAATTTAGTCCGATTGGAATATTGGGGCATTTGGAATTTGATACTATTGTATTGTATTGCTTTTTGAATGTATTGTGTTGAAAAAAAATATTAATTAAATTAAAAAATGCTGTAGGTATAAGTGTCTATTGTCCAATAATAATAATAAAATAATAATAAGAAAGTCTGTCTTCAAAAACTTTTATTTTACACATCACTGATGTAATCACATATTTTTAAATTATTATAATTCTAGGAATATATTTTACTAATTTAAATGAAAGGCAAGTAAATTTGTTACTATAAAATAAATTCTATAATGATTGAGCTTACATTTTTCCATCATACATGATCAGTTCCTCACTGATTCAAGAAACAACATGGATACGGATGCTGCATGTGCAACATTAATGGTCTCACTTAAAGATGCTTTAAGAACAGCAGCCGATATTTTTCTCAAAGTTAGCGCTCATATTTGGGTTTGAATGTGATGAAAGCACGACTGCATCATAATCCTGCAAAACTGCATCGACTTAGTTCAAAATGTTCTAATCAATGCTTTTATTTATTGTGCATTAGTACAGGAAGCATTCAGGTTTTTTTTTAAATAAGCAATTTCTTAAACTGTTCTAAATAATCTCATCCTGTTCTTAAGCGGTTTGTTTGCAGAGCTATTGTGTTTGAGCATTCTGTCTCTTGTGCTCAAAACATGACGGCTCATTACTGTGATTACAAAAGCACGCTAAACAGAAACAGAAGGACTGTGCTGCCAAGTCCTGCCCTTACAGACGCTGCACATTCATATGCAGATACTGTATCTGTTGATAGGCCACAGACGTCTCATTATGTGGCTTCCACGTTTGATCAGCAGAGCTTAAAGGCCAAGTTCACTGAGAAACTGTTTTTTACTTGTTATTTTTTAAATACACTCGGAGATTTACTTGCAGGCTGAATGCTAAAATAGTCTACTACCTCTTTTTCCTACATTAGCTGTTGATAGAAAATAGACGGGGAAACGCTCAGAATAGAAAAGGCCGACAGATCTACGTCACATTCGTCACCCATCTTGGCTCGTGACGGGGAAGGCTGTTGTTGGTTTACTGTCTAGGAGCGAGCAGAGGACGTCTCGGCTAGTAGAAGCTAACCATTAGCATTAGCAGCTCCACTACACAGCAGAACTCCTCCAGGCTTGTGTTATTTGTGGAGATAAAACATCAACGTTGCAGTGCAAACAGAGTCAGTGGTAGAGTCGTGTTGCTGTTAGCCAATCAGAGGAGAGACGTCTACATATCAGGAAGTAAGACTCCAGATCCTGTCATCTGAAGCTCAGCTCTGCTGTGGCTCACTTCTAGCTCCTGAAACAGGAGCGCCAGAACTTTTCTCCCACAGAGATCGACTCACAAGATATTAATTTATACTAGAGACCACTGCAAATGTGTTGAAAAAACAAGTGAACTTGGTCTTTTAATGCATCGTACTGCTTGGATCCCATTTGTTTGGATGTAAAAATGGACTCCCAAATTTACTGGGAACTGATTTTGTTTTACTTGCACCAGTATCTCTTTGTTTTTATGTTGATTACTGTCGTTTTCCACACTTGGAATTTTTTAGGCAGTGCTGCAGAGTGTGGCAGACAATTCATCCCAGATAGTCCTACCTTTTACCACCACCACCCTGGAGGACATTCTCAAGTCTTTTTCTGACATCAGCGTTATTCGCGTGGCCAGCGGCTACCTGCTCATGGTGAGAAAGTCATAATATGTATTTAGATCCATACATTCCTAAGGAATCAGATAAAAAGATGGCCATGTGTGTTTATTGTGACATGTTGACTTTATCCTGTTTGTTTTCAGCTGGCTTACGCGTGTCTGACGATGCTACGGTGGGACTGCGCCAAGTCCCAGGGTGCCGTGGGCCTGGCAGGCGTCCTGCTGGTGACCCTGTCTGTGGCAGCTGGTCTAGGCCTCTGTTCCCTTCTGGGCATCTCCTTCAATGCTGCCACAACACAGGTAAAACACACACCTACATCTTTAAGCCTGGTTTACATGGCAGGATAATCATGCCGATTTTTGACAAGTTCCGCCCCTCTAGACAATCTTAAAGTTGCACACATTTACCATAACAGCTCTAAAGATAACCTTATCAGATAATCCTGCTTTATGTGGTGTCTTAAGAGCGCTCTGGTCTGTTAGGGAGGATGTCTGACACCACTCAAATCACAAATCCTGGTTTTGAAACATGTTGGATTGTAAAGCTGAACGATCTATCGTACAGCTCATGATGTTTGTGTTCGTCTCGCAGGTTCTTCCCTTCTTAGCCTTGGGAGTCGGAGTGGATGACGTCTTCCTTCTTGCTCACGCCTTCAGTGAAACCGGACAGAACAAGAGGATCCCATTCGAGGTGAGACTTTCGTTCCTCTTTGATGTTTTATCTGTTCCTGCCGGGGAATGTGTGAAAGCCTGCCTGTGCCTGTGATGTAGCATCACGTAACTCGTGCGCCACACACTCAGAACTCTTATCTGAGCAATGCTCCGTGTTAAAGGTGATCGTTTTGTCCTGCGTGGCTTCACCTGTCACTACTTTAATTTGTCTTGTGCATGTGTTATTTGTGTATTTTTCATCATTTATTTGCGATTGCATCCAGTTTTTTGTATCATTTAATCAAATAAACTCGCAGAACATGACTTTGCAAAATGAAACAACATAAATAAAATAAAAATATCTATCTCCAACCAAGATTTTAAATAAAAAGGCTGGATTTTTGCAGCTTTGCATGTGAAACGCGTGATCCCCAGAAAGGGTAGAAACACAGACATGTATTTGCTTGTTTTTGTTTTCCTCCCCTTCCAGCTCTTGTCTCCCTCATCCCCTGGCTTCCTTTGTGTAGCTGAGATGAAAACTAAACAGAGCTGAACTTGATCGCCCCCGTCTGAGACACACACACACACACACACAAAGACGGACACGCCTGCAGATACTCACTGTGTGGTCCCGCACGTCCTCAAATCTTCACGCTGATACCGCCAGACGTGTTGCTCATCTTTGGGTCTGCTAAATAAATCTGCTGCATTAATCTTTCTAAAAAAACAACAACATATAATACAAATGTGGTCATTTTTGCTTTTTCACACACCAAAGAGACACGAAACAGGCCCAAAAGAGTTGACGGAGCACTTCAGGGCCTCAGAAAACACCGCAATCACTGTCAGTCACACTGGTATTATGATAATTGTTCATAGTCTCGGGTTTACTCGTTTGCCTCTGGCTACAAGCTGATCAAAAGGTTTAATTGGTTTAGATTCCATTTGACACTCTCTGTCTGTCTGTCTGTCTGTCTGTCTGTGTGTGTCAGGATCGTACGGGGGAGTGTTTGAAGAGGACCGGGGCCAGCGTGGCTCTCACCTCCATCAGTAACGTCACTGCGTTCTTCATGGCCGCCCTCATCCCCATCCCGGCGCTCCGTGCCTTCTCTCTACAGGTATGCTGTCTCGTGTGTGTGTGTGTGTGTGTGTGTGTGTGTGTGTGTGTGTGTGTGTGTGTGTGTGTGTGTGTGTGTGCGTGTGTGTGTGTGTGTGTGGGTCTTCTCATGGATTTTGGTCCAAACTAATAGTCATGTTCCTGTCCTCATTGCCTCCAGACCTCTCCACAGACTGTTGTTTTATTGATTTCATTCATCAAATTGAAGGTTTGCGTGTGTGTGCGTGCGTGTGTGTGTGTTTGTGTGTGTGTGCGTGCGTGTTTTTTAAATCCACTCCTCCCTTCTTCTTTGAGGCTGCTAAGTGGTGGGGCCAGTGTCTGTCCAGATTGTGGCTGAGGTCTGTGTAACTGAATCCGTGTGTGTGTGTGTGTGTGTGTGTGTGTCCTTGGATTTCCTCGTGGTCCTTCGTATGTGTGAGCATCTGTGTGGGAGGTTTTAAAAGCAGCGGTCTAGTGTGCGATCGTGGATGTCGGGGGGGATCCAGAGGGGAGTGCTGACTTCTCGAACATCTGTCCGTAATTATACACGTCACCAGAACAGTGTCTGACAAAATGCCTCCAATAATCACAGACTTGTGAATTCATTTAAACACTCTCAGTTGAACATAAGGATGCATTGTGTAAAGAGGGGGGGAAAAAAAAAGTTGTGCGATGAAACTTTTGATGACGGACTTTTTCAGCTGTACAGTAGGAGCAGATTCAGCACAGATGTGAAACTGAAGATAAACAAGTTGCCAAAAAAATGGATTTTAGGTGTTTTGACATTTGAAGAGGCATTCTGTGGTAAACGTTATGATCAGTTAGTAAATTCAATGTTGTACATGGCTCCTCGAGTGTCCTCAGTTTGGAGAAACAGAGATGAGTTCTGATAGAACAGCTTAGCTAACAACGAATCACGATGAGAACGGTTATAACTCAAAGAATTTCAGAGCAGTTCATGCAACAGTTGTTTTTAAACTTTTACATTAGCACAAATTTTACATTTCTTACCTGTGTTTCCTGTACTAATGCACAACTATTACAAAACGTATGCGAGGAATGCTACAGCAGCTAGCTCTGCAGCTGATTTCTCCTGCAAAAACCCACAGAATTCTGGGTAATGGGAACGTTATGATAGTGTACAGGTTTATGAAGTAACCTTTCCATGAACTGCTCTTATTTTTTTTGTGTTAAGGTAGCAGAAACACTCTGACTAGCCATTACCTCACCTGTGAACAGATCTCTGTTTCTCCAAACTGAGGTTGTTCAAAGAGCTTGTTTGAGTTTATTTACTTTTTTTTTCTCAATAAAATGATTATTTTGTTAGAGAAATTATTTAATGGTTAATGTTCTAGTGGGGTTGTACAATTTTCATAGGAAATGCATTCAGTTACCTCAAGCAACAGACTTTATTGTTTAATTTAATCTCAGAATAACTTATCTCACCTTCAAGCTCAAACTTGCTCTCTCTCCCTCACACATACACACGCACGCACACACGCACGCACACACACACAGACGCACACGCACGCACACACACACAGGCACGCACGCACACACATACACGCACGCACGCACGCACACACACACACACACAGAGTGAGGTACGATGTCACCACAGAGAGCAAAATATTAGCATGTGTGGATAGATGGCTTTAGTACAGCAAGTCTGTCAAACATGATCCATTTACCCCATGGGTCTAATCCATGCCGCCTGATTTTGTACACATACCACACACACACACACACACACACACACACACACACACACACACACACACACACACACACACACACACACACACACACACACACATGCCATGCATTCTTTACACTTGTGGTTTTTGTGAGTAGTAGAGGACAAACCTCATGGACAAGAACTGCTAGGATGCGTGTGTGTGTGCGCTTGAATGTTCCTTTATAGCCAATAAATGCATCTGGTTGTTTACTCCAACGTCGATTTATCACCCCTTATTTCCATCGTTTCTTCTCTCCTTCACTTCCGTCCATCAGCATAAACTAAAGAAAGGGAACCGTGCTCTAATAAAGACACAAAAACACACACAGGAATGTTTATACAAAGAGGAAAGATTTAGAGATGAATATCTTCATTAGGGGGTTCATCTAGCAGGCACTGTGTGTGTCTGTGAGTGGAGTAATGTACTTTGCCAGTTAATAAATAATTGTTCCACTCAGCATCTGGGCGTTTTCTGCCTTTGACGTGATTTCTCTCTCATTGACTGAGCGGAGAGCAGGAACAGAGGGGAGGATGTGTGAGTGTGTACGTCTGGTTGGTGTTAAGGTGTGGTTTAAGCAGGAGCTTACAGTTCATTTGTTGTTTTTTATAAATGGTAATAGATATGTGTGTGTGTGTGTGTGTGTGTGTAGGTGTGTGTGTGTGTGTGTGTTATCTGTGCAGCCACAGTGCCTGCTCATCACCTCAGACCCTGCAGGCCTCTGACTTCTTAGGTGGTCTGGCATACACATGCGATTGTGTGTGTGTGTGTGTGTGTGTGTGTAGCGGTCTGGCAAATACGCAACATCCAGATTGTATTCTGGGCAGGGCCCCAACCTAACTCCCAACCCCCCCAGCCTCTGCTCCAGTGCACCACCTTCAAATACTTAACCACAACATTGTACTGGCTTCTATTACACACACACACACACACACACACACACACACACACACACACACACACACACACACACACACACACACACACACACACACACACACACACACACACACTTTACCTTTTTTTTCTGCACATTCAGAGACTACAAATGTGTTGAAAGGTAGTTTTTCCTTGACATTACCTAGTTTTATTTTTGTGTACATTTTAGTCGTTTCTACGGAAGCCCTGACAAACACTTGGCCTTTTGCCTAGTGGTTAAGACAACTGCCTTAGATTTTGTGCTGCCATGTCCTGACCTCGGTTCGATTCTCCATGACTGCAACGTTGTATTTAATTTTTTTGGCTACATTTCTTTCCAGTATTACGTTTTAACCCATTGTTGATAAACTATTGATAAACCTGCATGATTTCCTGCATGAAATCACGCAGCTTGAGCCTGCCGCTGCATGTGTAAATGTAAATTATGGAAATATATTCAGTAGACAATTACAGTATGTAGGTTCATAATGTCATGTTAAGAATGTCGTGTTTACACACACAGAGGTCGTTTCAGATGTAATGTCTAATTTCTCACCTAAAAACATATCAAAACATCTTTTAGAGCCAGATTTATGGTAAAATGAACAACTTCTTATTTTCTGAACCCACTGTACCACAAACTAGTGGACAGGAAAGGTATCACAAAAATACATACTTAGATAATTTACAAGAGAAAAAACAATTTTTTTTTCGTTTGCCTTTCCGGACTAAGCAAAAAAAAAAAAAAAAACTTAGAAAAATGCCACAAGATTTTTATCAAAAATACCTGCAAGCAACGCAAGTCCACAATTGTTATGCACATTTTTAAAAATTCAGTAAACATCATTTTGCTTTTTTTGGTGAATTAATGACTTTATTCCTCGAGGTTGTGACCTTTCTGTTGCAGATTTATCAATTTACAATGTCAAAAGAATTTGATTGGCTCTTATAGATTTTTCCAACATCAGAGAATATTGGAGTATAATCTAGAAATAAATGTCATAATTCTCAGAATTTCATTGATTTTTCTATGAACTTTATCCATCCCCTCAACTCAGTTTTTTTTTTTTTTTAATAATTCATCTACATAGGCTCTACAACGTTCAATGTTTTCATTAATTCACCAACACTGAGACACTGCTCTGTTTACTGCAGGCGGCAGTGGTGGTGGTCTTTAACTTCGCCATGGTGCTGCTCATCTTTCCCGCCATCCTCAGCATGGACCTCTACCGACGCGAGGAGAGGCGTTTCGATATTTTCTGCTGCTTCTACAGGTGCGCACACAGACACAAAGACGCTCTTTCATTTCTCATCAAAGTTATTGCTTTCCTGTTCTTTCCGTCTCTGTTTGTCTCGGTTCTTTGATCTGAGGATAAATAACTCGGGGGCACTTTTTTATTTCCGAAAGTGTCTTAACATTCATCCCCTGAAGTCACAAGCTAATTAGTGCTAAAGTTGTCTCTTTCTGTGTGGCTGCCTGGAAGTTTCTCTATCACCGTTTTATTAAATTTCAGCGGTCTGCCTGCCAGCCCGGGCATGCTCGTTGGCTCAGCGATGGTACAGATGTGTACTCACACTGTTGAATTCCATTGTTGGATTTTTACAGGAGGGGATTCAGAGAAATATTTCCAGCAGATGCAACGCTTATTTGCTTATGATGAATTTGCTCATTCATTTGTATTTTTATTATATTTTCTGTTTATGATTTGTCTCTGCAGCCCTTGTGCCAATCGTGTGATTCAGATCGAGCCTCAGGCATACCTGGATGGGGCAGACGCGGGGCGCTACAGCCCTCCTCCATCATATCGCACCCCTCCTCCCTCCTATCACACGCCTCCCCCAAGCTACAGCAGTCCCCCTCCGTCCTACAGCAGCCACAGCTTCGCCCAGCAGACCCAGATCACCATGCAGTCCACCGTGCAGCTCAGGACGGAGTACGACCCCCGGACCCAGGCCTTCTACACGACGGCCGAGCCCAGGTCCCAGATCTCCGTGCAGCCGATTAACCCGGCTCCAACGAGGAGCAACCACAGCAGTGACTATTACAATAACAACGTCAGCAGCAGCAACAATCACGGAAACCTCAGCAACAACAATAACAGCAGAGGCAACAGCGGATCTAGAGGCTCCGCCTCCTTCTCCCATCACTACCCTGCATCTACATCCGCCCCGCCCACTTCCAGTGCCTCTTCAGTTCCTCAGGGTGACACAGTCTCATCTACTGGTCAGAGTCCAGAGAACAGCAGCTCCACCCGGGACCTGCTGTCCCACATCGGAGAGGCCTCTCTGGGACTGCACTGCCTCGAGCCCGCCTGCTCCCGCTGGACGCTGGCCTCTTTCGCCGAGAAGCACTACGCTCCGTTCCTTCTGCAGCCCACCACCAAGGTTTCTGTACTTTCTCAGACATTTTTATTGTAAATAAAAGCCAGATAAAGAAAAGAAACAAGACAAAAGAATAGCTTCTGTGTGAGCTAAAGGTGGAATTGTGTTCTGACTCACTGAGGTGATAATTTGAATGGGAGAGTCAGAGCAGACAGAGGAAATCAGGGGTGAAGGTTGCGGTCATGTCATATCTGAGTCACTCTCTCTCTCACACACACACACAAACACACACAGTCTGACCTCATTCTCGTGGGTGGCCCCTCTTCTCTTCTTAAAGCCTTCCACAACTGAAATCGTCTGCTGGCCTCTGTTTCCAGACATTTCTACATGTTATCAACCACTAATGGTTCCTTAAGATCTCAGGAAAAAGTCCAATTTTAATTTATGACAATTTTTAGAAAGAAAAAAAAGTCAAAATATCAACATCGATATAAATCTAAATGTAAATAGAAGTACATTTCATTGCATTTGAAAAATTGTGCAAAAATCCTCGCAGATAAATCCAATATTTGAGCCTAAAAATTCAAAGCAGTGATTTGATTAATTAGCATATTTTTCCCCTGTGATTCCAGGTGGTTGTGATTATGCTATTCCTCTGCCTGCTGGGGGTCAGCCTGTACGGGACCACCCAGGTTCGGGATGGCCTGGAGCTGACGGACATAGTGCCCAGAGAGACCAGCGAGTACGACTTCATCGGCGCCCAGTTCAAGTTCTTCTCCTTCTACAACATGTACGTGGTGACCCAACGGGCCGACTACGCCCAGAACCAGCCTCTGATGCACCAGCTTCACCACAGGTTCCACAGCGTCCGCTACGTTCTGAAGGAGGACGACGGTCAGCTGCCCCGCATGTGGCTCCACTACTTCAGGGAGTGGCTGCAAGGTAAAAAAAATTCTGAATCCAACCTCGCAAACAGATGTTGCATCGTTATCGAGAACGCTGCGTTAAGATTCCGAGGCGTGATCGTTAAACTAAAACTCAAAACTAACTCGCTTTTGTTTACGATCCATTTAATGTCACGAGAAAAGTCGAAGGCATGGGAGTAATTTCGAGTTTTGAGATCATAATTTTCCCCCATGTTTGACATGGATTTACAGGAAACAAGATGTTAGCTGGAGCTCAGAAGTAGGAAGGATTGCAAAATGGAAACTGACAGTGGCTGATTAACGTCACTTGTGTCTTTCACGAGTGGAGCTGATATGAGGAGGATTAAACCTTTTCATTCTGGACTTTCAGGAAGTGTCATTAAAACCTTTTAACGGTAAGCTGCGAATGACGTTCTCAGTTGAAACATCCTCCCAGTGCTGGTTTTGATTACTCCTAATTTCATTTCTGTGCTCAAAAACACCACAAAAACAATCGCTCGTAACCTTAAAAGAAAGATGTGGTGGCATTTTGAGAGAGTATGTGTGTGAACTGGAGCTGGGAGCCACACAAAGTGTGTGTGTATGTGTGTGTTGGGGGGGGGGACTGTGTCTGATATTGCTCTGTGCAATGGTGGGACAAATTGGAGCCAGACAGGCCAAGGAAAGAGACTCAAAACAACATCTCCCACAGACGGACCACAGCATGGGCCTTGGGGGTGGGAGAGTGGAGAGGAGGAGAGTGATATACACATATGGAATCGAGAGGAGTGTAGAAAAGGAGGCACATGTTATTGATATAGTCCCTAACGATCGCTTTGAATTAAACCCAGCAGATTTTAGGCTTTTGAAGTCTTGCTTAGTGGTTGAGAATGGAGTTATGTGAAATCAATGATGCTTATTATGGGGTTAGGGTTAAGTTGCAGTGTTGTGTCATGTTCTGTTTTACAGTGCCGGCTTATTACGTGTCCCGTTTTCCCATCAGCTACACTTTGCGATGGTCTGACACAGGAAGAACAGAGATAACGGAGCATGTAACCTCTTTTTAAACTAACCAATCTGTCCTGTTGTGGTTTCTCGAAGGACTCCAGCAGGCGTTCGACAAAGACTGGGAAGCCGGCCGCATCACCACCAACAGCTACAGGAATGGATCAGATCATGGCGTCCTGGCGTACAAGCTCTTGGTCCAGACGGGACGCAGGGAAAAACCCATCAACTTCAACCAAGTATGTTTGGGATTTAAAGGTGGAATAGCAGGTGTTTCAGAAAGTTATTCTTTGAAAATACACAACTTGAAGGTTCAACCCTCTTTCTCCAGGCTTTCTTCCGCTAAGCCACACCTCCAGTGTACAGGAACACACAATGCTTGTTTCCAAGGGTTCAGTTTTAAATTTTCAACCCATTGTTGGCAACTTTTCTGCCATAATTCCTAACATAACGCACCTACTTAACCATATAAAAAAATTAGTATGCTTGTTAATATAGTGTGATGTTTGTATGGTGAAAAACGAGGCTCTTTGTAGCTTTCTTTGTTTAGTTCTTGACATAAGCAGCTCAGCTTCACCAACAATCTGGGAAAACGCCACGAACAGGTCAAAACTTCCAGAGTCCGCCCTGAATCTCCTCCCAATCGCTCTTTTCTCTTTGCCATTGCCGACTCCCGACACACACATGGGTTGCAAAGGCAACTGTTTGACAGCTCTACCAGCCGACAGAGGACTGGCTGCATTCACAAACAACAAGTCCGTCACTTAAACGTTTCCCAATAAGAACAGAACCAGACTCTAAACAGAACATGTAAAACAACTCCTTAAATGAAATTTGCAAACAGAACAATACATCTATCACACTAGGCAGCCCGGCTCTGGCTTCACTTCCTGTTCAGCTGCTCCGAGCAGAGAATGTGCGATTCGTGCAGGGTATAAGAGGGGTATGTGCGGGGCATGTTTGATGGATAGGTCATGAAGGGGGCATTCATGATGATTGAATGAGATGTTTCCAGGATTGTACGCTTCAGAGGGGATTAAAATAATTCATTTTATTGACTAAATCAATTGGCATTGGTATTTGAAGAGCATTTCAAGCAATATTGCAAAAAATGCTCCAGAAAACCATCTCAAACCCCAACTTTAAAGTGATTTTACTACACCAAATAGATTTATCAAAGCTCTTTTGTCCTCTTGGATATCTGTGTATTTTGTAACATTCTGATTGGGTCTAGAGAAGCCACACCCCATCGTAAAAGTTCCTGTCTGTTTATACTTTGATGGCTTTACTGAACTCAGGAATTTAAAGCTCTCACTGGAGCTTCAGTCAGCCTCTGAAAAACCTATCAGCTCTGGATTTGAACCATTTGTCAGTTTTAATGTGTGTGAGATGTGCTAACCATGAGCTGGTCCCTAAAAACGTGCTGCCTTTATGCTTTCTAATGGCCCACCACAAGGCCATTGGCCACAGCGCTTTGGTTGAGATTTCTACCTCACCTTTAAGTCAAAAAAAAAAAAACATGTAACAAAACAGAAATATGGAACAAATGATGCTATCTTAATCATCCAACAATTTCCAGTTCAGCTGTTGTAGTGAGCCTTGTCTCCAGTCTGGCATCGTAGCAGATTTTTTTGTCCAATAAGAGCTCAAGTCAACCCAGTGAGCGGCTTACATCTCAGAAGGAGGTCAGGAGAGGAAATTTGCAGAAGATCAAATCACGTCTCTTATATGTCAGCAGAAAGATACCAGTATGCTGATAATGGGATGAAGTGGGGGAGGAGTGGGAGGAAATGAGAGGAAAAATCTGACTTTCTGGGGCTAAGGAAATTTGTTTAACTTGATCAAGACAACAAAAGATAGCAAGGTTTTTAGTGTTGCACCAGTTTTTGAAAGCCCAACCGCTGCAGATGCATCGTTGCCTTTTTTGGCACAAAAAGAGAAAACAGAGATAAGATCCTAAAGAAATATAAAAACAAAATTCTTGGCAAGTGTTCCTGCAACACTCAGACACAAAACAATCTTTATTTCTCTCAACACTGAGGTCATTTTCTGGAATCGACTCCGCTTTGCCTAATTTTGATCCTTTCATCCTATTTGTCTGATTATGTTTACGTTGTCGAGATCCGTGAATGAAAACGAAGGACTTTTTTCACTCTTTCGTCTGTTTTGGTTATTTGTCTGATGGAATCAAGCCTGATTCATCAGTATAGTTGACAGGAAGCAGAGACAGGCTTGGTGTGCGGCCCCTGTGACATCACTTCCTCTGCCTGTGAGTTGTGGGGGCCCGCCGGCAGAGCTGCCTGAGCTTCCCGTGACAGCTTGAAGACATGCAGTTGTTGCGTATCCCGCTGTTAAATTCATTCCAGATCCTCTGGAATCCGCTTCTCACTCTTGCTCCCCTCTCTCCGGCTTACCTTCACTAACTCCTGCCCTCTGTGCTCCGCTGCTGTGTCCTCCTCCACTGGAGGCCCTCTGAAACACGTGCTTTCCTTTGACCCAGCTCTCTGCGTGCATTTGTATGTTTTGAATATATCTTACTAGGTTTTTTTTTGTTCAGTAGCTGTTTTCTGTGACTCAAAACGAGGACCAGATCTTTACAGACCCTGCTGATATTCAAAACTCAATGTTTTATTTTGATATGCCACCTTAAGGGTGTGTACAGAAGCCTTTGAATCGAGTCACCATGTTAGCGTGACGACCGCTCATTCCATGCGGTTAGAAAGTGAGGCAACAAAAAAGGTGAAGTTCTGGTGAGTGAATGCAGAAGGAGGTGAGCGTGGAGAGGAGGAGGAGGTTGGAAAATCCTAAAGAAAGGCCATGCTAATGCTATCAAGAGCTCTTTTTGTTTTTAGGGCTGGGTGAGTTTGTGGCGCCAGGCATTCTGGGTACCCATAGGGGTCAGGAGAACCAAGTGTGAGCAACATTTGTACAGATGTTGTGTTATTTTTATAGCTCTACTCCATTTGCTGGGTGGCATTTCCTTCAGTGTTAACAACCAGGTTAACTGCACACAGACGCGCCCAGGGACTTGAGCCAATTTTTTTATTGTTACGCTAACTCAAGCAAATTTTCTCTCACTAGCCCCCACCACAAAAAAAAGCCTTCTTTATCCACACGACCCGTTGAGTCCAGCTTCACCTCTGAAAGCTCTCCTTGGCTCTGTGGAAGATAGATTTATGGTTACTAAAAGGGAGAGTGGCAGAGCAGTACAGTAATGGTTTTAGGTCTGAGGAGGTCGCTAAGCTAGACTACAGTCTTTAGATTTTACACATAAATGAAAAAAACATTCAGTTTCCACAAAAAATATAAATATTTATATAATTTTTTTATTTTGTCAGTGATGAATGAACCACAAAGTCACGGTTTTATAGATTTTTCTGAACCCAAACCCTTTTAAAATAGAAAACAGATTGGAATGAATACATCAAAATTTAGAAAAAAATAAAATACAAGAATAAAATACAAAAAAGAATTGAAACATTTTTTGATATATGTATGGATAGAATGTCACTTGGGGTTGTCAAATTTTGCAGATGCTTGAAATGAGCTGTGACACCAGTGTCACCACGACTTCTTAAGGGCTAAAATGAACCCTAAGCAATATTAGTTGTAATGTTATTTCACTTCTTTTAATTGATGTAGGCACACAGCAGTCCTGTTAGACTTTTTTCTTCTCATAAACATTCCTTGCAGTCGAATTTTCAATTGCAATAAAAAATAAAATCTTGCATTTAAGCTATAGCTCTCATGGTAATATTAGTTTTAAAAATTGAACATAGTAAACCAACATTATTTTACCTAATTGTTTAAATTTAAAAAAGAAATTGGTTATAAATATTGAATTTAGATGTTTTTCCATATAAATTCCATGTTTTTTTGTAATTTCAGTGTCAATTTAAACATTTTCTGTAAAGATTTGTAACTCCACTCACATACAGTGTGAGAACTTTAAGTGCTACGTTTTACACACAGTCATGTGTTTTGTAACTGGGAGCAGATGTTCTGAAAAACATATTTTTTATGGTTTTTTTGTGTTTTCCAGAAGTTCGTTTTACTTATTTCTCAGATATACTTTTTCTGAGGGTATTAAACTTGATTTAGTGAAATAAAAATTCTAAAATCTTATCTAAACATAATTAAAAATGCTAAAATTTAAACAGTTTTACTCTTAAAACCTGCAAATATAATCTGTTTTAATCTACATCTAAAAAGTACATTACTTATTGTTTGTTTTTTATTTGCATTGATATATATTTTATAATGGTTCATGTAGAGCTATTATAATTATTGCAATTTACTCTATGGAGGACATAAACTTCATTTTATAAATAAAAAAAATTCACCCTACAGAATTTCTCCCAAAACAGCTCATTTTTTGACTGAATGTGGATGCTTATGTACAGTGCATGGGTATAAATATTCATAAACTGCACAAAATGTGATGCCAACAATAACTGTTGACTTGAGGCATTAGAGCGGTCCAAGCTTTCACAGACATCCATAGCTTTACTGCGTTAGTTTGGATTAAAATGCAGATCTTAATATTATCTAATTTTACTCAGTGTGTTCAGAAAAAAAAAAAAACTTTACAAAAACTCTTCTTACTGGTATAATTAAAGCCTCCTAGACCATTAAAACCATCAACAGCTGGAGAGAGCTGCAAGGCTTCCTCTCCAGAAACGTATACAGAGTGGTCAGGGCGTTTCGGCCTGAGGTTGGCTATCTACTGTTTAAAAATGCTGAGACGCTGACTAAGCGTTTTCCATGTTTTAATGCGGTGTGATCATTCTGGGAAGCTGCAATCAGAAGTACAGGAATTTTCAGAAAGGTAACCAGTGTTGGACTTGTTGATTTTTCTTTGGTCGGAAAGAGAGGCGGGCTAATATTTGGGTCCTGATTTTGAACGGGGCTTCGTTTTCTTGCACTCATGCATGTGTGTAAAGAAGCATTTCTGTGGTTGGCTCACCTGTAAGATGTTATGATTTAACATGTCTATTCATTTCCAGCATGTACTTAACAGCTGCAAGTACAACAGTATTTTATATAATTATTCAGTTTTTTTAATGAGAACATAAAGTTTTAATTACTGACAACAGCAGAGTATTGTTTATGTTTGTATGGTTGAAAAACAGCAGTATATATAATTTTTTAATGTATTTTTTGTAGTTAACTCGTCAGAGACTCGTGGATGCAGATGGGATCATCAACCCTGGAGCTTTTTACATCTACCTAACCGCCTGGGTCAGCAACGATCCTGTAGCATATGCCGCCTCACAGGCCAACATCCGTCCACACCCTCCTGAGTGGATCCATGACCCAACTGACTCCATGCCCGAGACACGTCTCAACAGTATGTCAGCATTCATAATAACTTAGAATAAAGTCCCAGCCTTTAGCTTACTTAGGCTCCAAGAAGCATTGGTTCCATGAGCGTTGTGTTTACCTCTTGTGGTCGGACTTGTTGCTCTTTGTCCTCCACTTAGCTCAAAGTGAGGTTGCAGCCTTTACCGTACAAGGGCACTATGTGTGTGTGTGTGTGTGTGTGTACTCAAGTTGTCAAGCTGAAGACGAACACTAACCAATGTTGTGCCTGTGGTGAACGGTATAATTCTAACTTGCCCCTGGGTCGTAGCATTACACACGCATCCACGCACAAACACGTACACATTATTGAAACTCGATGACCCCAAACACAAAACACAGGCCGCTCTTGTTTCTTTACCACAAACACAACACCAATCACACGAAAAGCACGCCGTTATTCGTGTCCAGCTTGTGATTTGGTACAAGTGAGAACGAAGAATTTTATTTTGGAGGAAACACTTGTTTATATAATTTTAATATCATGTAGTTTGTTCTACTGGTACTATTTCCATCGTGTATCTTTTTATTGGCGGGAAAAGAAAGGTTTACGGGTAGACATGAAGTTGCTGAGTAATCCTTGAACGCTATAGCGTGTCTAGGAGACAAACTGAATAAAAACTCTGTCAGAACCAAGTTATGACTTCACCGCCGAGTGGCAGGCAGGTATACGTGCCGGTGCATCTATATTATGTTTTTATGTGGTGGTGCTATGTTTAGGGTGTGGTAATGGCAGTGATCCTGACATTGTAATTACTGTGAATCAACGTTAGCTCTGACAGTCTGCTGTGTCTGGAACTGATAGGCCCTCATTAGCCAGCCTTGGTCACAGACGGGCTAGGCTTGAGTCAATGGGGTTCTGTTTCAAACACACACACCTCTCCCACCCCCACCACACACACACACGCACGCACGCACGCACACACACACACACACACACACATTTGCCCACAGATGTAGCTTCTCTTGGTAGAAGAATGGGGGCGGGATAAGCCTCAGATGTTTTCTGCAAGTTCACCAAATCATTCAAACTAAATTCTACTTCATCTTTTGAATGTTTTAGTTGCCAGTGCTGGTTTATCAGGGTGTTTTCTCTATTGAACTAGGTTTAAATGAAATTTTTGTTCCCCAAAAGCAACTGCTTTCCTCTGTTTGTGTCTCCGTGTAGTTCCCGCTGCCGAGCCCATCGAATACGCACAGTTCCCCTTCTACCTCAACGGGCTCCGGGAGACGCCACAGTTCGTGGAGGCCATCGAGAGCGTGCGGGAAATCTGCAACAACTACAGCCAACATGGCCTGCCCTCCTACCCCAACGGCTACCCTTTCCTGTTCTGGGAGCAGTACGTTACTCTACGCCACTGGCTCCTCCTCTCCATCAGCGTCGTGCTTGCCTGCACCTTTCTGGTCTGCGCCCTTTTTCTGCTCAACCCATGGACCGCCGGCATCATAGTAAGTTCCGAAAACAAAGATGGTCTTGCTTGTTTAATTATTTTAAAAACAATATGGAACTGTGAAGAGCAAAATCAAACAAATGGGAAAGATCTCAGTAAAAAGGGGATGCTGTGTGTTCTTTTAACCCCTGCCACCAGTGTTTATCTAACCAGTCTAGTCCAAACCTCCCACACATCAGAGCTGAAACAGAGGACACAAAGTTGCTCCTTATATAAGCTCCTTCTCTTTTTTATCATCCTCTCCTCTTGTCCTTTACTGCTCCTCTCAAGAACCCATTCACATATACAAGCACATAAACACACGTTGAGTGTTCATGGGCGTGTATGTACTTGCGCGCACACACACACACAGTGTGAATGTGTCAACACACAGGTACATAATTCACTCGGAAGACTCTAGTTCTGCTCTCTCTGGTAGGTTGTATTCTATAACAGGCAGTGGCCCGGCCACCTGAAGCCTTGAAACAAGGGAGGAGGAGGAATTCGTGTTCATCCTTCAGGCTTTACAAGCAAGATCAAAAGGCTCGTTATGGAGAGGTGTAAAGGAGAAGACTTCAGCCTGCTCTTAATGTCAAAACCTCAAGGCTTTTAGTCTAAAAACTCTGTCAAGATGAGGTGTGTTGAAAAAACATGACAACTAAGGAAACCAAGGACACTAAGGAGTGGATGAAGGGAACAGGAGATATATAAATCTAAACAGATAAACGGAACTATTGGGGGCCAGATGAGGGACAAGTTAAAGGAGTGGAGGATAAAACTTACCACAGAGGCAACAGAGGAGTGGAAAGATAACAAATCTAAAGGGATGGGAAACACAAGGACACAAGGGAGATGGAAGAGACATGGGCCCAGTCCCAATACTCGCGCTTCCAATCTTGCACCCTTCAATTGCACTTTACCGGCCAGGGGTGTGAGTGCATAGGGTGTTCCGATTCTCAAGTGCGGAAGGTGACCACGCCCCTTTTGCACCCTTGATCCACACTTCGCCCAAGTCCGCATTGATGCGGATTTTGGGCAAGGGTATTACCCACAATCCATTGCTGCGTGGGAAGTTTGAGAAGAAGGCGGAGCAATGGCTCATGTGCCATTTTTTTGCCATTTTTTCTGAAAATATGTATTTTCAAATGAAAGAAGTTAATTTTAAGACGATTTATGCGGCATGCGTCGCGGTCGATTACGCAATGCCCCCTGTCCCAATTCAGCACACTTGTATACTACGCACTCGAAGCCTTTCTGCACACCTCGTCTAAGTGCACTTCACAGAAGGGCGTAGGGCGCAGTGTGAGTATTGGGATTGGGCCATGGAAGGGATGCAGGACATGACATACTCAAGTCGACTAAGATTTTGCTTAGATATACCGGCTCCCACCAGAGAATAACTACCAGTGAATGCTGCTGTTGTGTTCTTGGGCAAGACACTTAACCCGCCTTGCTTGCTGCTGGTGGTCAGAGGGACTGGTAGCGCCAGTGCTCGGCAGCCTCGCCTCTGTCAGTGCGCCCCAGGGCAGCTGTGGCTACATCGTAGCTCATCCCCACCATCATGTGAATGTGTGTGTGAATGTGCCTTGGGGGGGGGTTGTAGAACCCTAAGATGGCGCTATACAAATACAGACCATTTACCATTTATTATACACAGACAAGATCTTATTCACTTGACAAAATGAACAATATGTGCAATTTTAGTGATTTTAATCACAAAAAGTAGAAATTTAATCAGATTTTCTGATTTATCCTCCAATATTTTGCACCTGGTTGTCCAAGAGAATAAAGTTTATGCACTCACAGCCCCTCCCCCCCTCATGGATGCATTTGCCCCTTTCGACAGCTACCTCCACTGCCCACATCAGACCTCTTCAAAGGATTCAGGCCCCCTGTAACCTAACACCTGTCAGCTGATAATGGCATTTACTCCTGTCCTATCCTGCCTCCACACACACATTTTACCCACATGTATGGCTACAACCTAACCTGTTTATGAGACACACAACCACATGTGGCATTGCACGCCCCATCTCATCTGTGTGTAGTGTTATGCAGGGAACAATGCCCCACTGTGGCTTTTGGTTGCAGAAAATCTATATAAAACCCGAGTTATTTTAGTGAAAGATCTGAGGTGATTTAAAAAAAATGAGAAAATAAAAGTTGCTAACCATTTACCAAAGCATAACTCTAACCCTACTGAGCATCATTTTTAAGTCAATTTCATTTCTCAAGACTTGGCGCTGAACTACAAACTATGTTGAGGAATTGGGGAATCAATACTAAAAAAAAATTGATTAAAGCCATACTATGCAACTTTTTCATATTTTAAATCATGTTCTTGAGCCAGTATGTGCTAAAATGACCCTTTACAGGGTTGATGAAATGTCACTCAGACCCCCACCGCCCTCTGTGGCCAGAATACCACACTTGCAACTTCAGAGTGGCGGTCTGGTCCCTGTTGGACTTAGTAAAGTGGAGCCGACATGCCTGGTGCTGCAGTCTGCTTCCAGCATGTTTTCTGCATGTTTTAGATCATGAACACAGCTGATTTGTTTGATTTAGTGATGAACCGCTCCTGTAGACACTAATGAAGGCTGAGGAGACATTTCAGCAGTTAGATTAAGGTGTTAAAAAGACTAACGCACAGCGAGGAGATAAGTTTCACTTTTGGTTTCACGGAACACTAGAGGGTGCTAAAAACAAACCAAAAGCTGCATAGTATCTCTTTATTTTTTGTACAAATTAAAGAAAAACACACCCTAGTACTTGTTGGTCCAATAGTCAAGATTACTGAATGATCTGTTTGTGGGTTGAAATGACTGAAAATGGTAAAAACGCATCATCCGACACCTGTTTCTCTCTCAATTCAACTGTAACTGATTGTGTTTCCTTCCTCAGGTGTTGGTGCTTTCTCTCATGACAGTGGAGCTGTTTGGCTTCATGGGGCTGATGGGAATCAAGCTGAGTGCTGTCCCTGTTGTGATTCTCATTGCCTCGGTAGGCATTGGAGTGGAGTTCACCGTCCACGTGGCTCTGGTAGGCCTAAAAAGACATTCATGACTAATTAGGGTTTATTTGTAGCAAAAAAGTGACGTTGACTGTGCAGACCTTCTTATTTTTCATATGAATTGTTCAGGATTAAGTGATGCCCCTGAGCGCGAGGCTGAATCCCTGTGTCTTGTGTCATAGGCATTCCTGACGGCCATAGGGGATCGTCACAAGCGGGCAGTGCTAGCTTTGGAGCACATGTTTGCACCGGTGCTTGATGGAGCCTTTTCCACTTTATTAGGTGTCCTAATGCTCGCTGGCTCAGAGTTTGACTTCATTGTCAGGTGAGTGCAAAATGCAAGCAAAAGATGGAATTTCTACGTTAAGTCATTTGAGGGTTGTCATGTGGTACTTAAGTGGCGTCCATGCCTCAACCTGTATGTCCCTGGAATGCACCCGAGACACCAATCATGCATGGAGGCTTCTCTCTTCTCTTGTTTCCTTCTTCAATCACCCACATTCCCATTGCATTCCCATCCTCTTTCAAAAGCTTACTGTTTTCTTGGTTGAACGCATTTGTTTTCATGTCCATTTTGGAAGAGGCTCTTTTCAAATTTGTTTTTAAAGTTAGATTTGGTATTCTTCCTTCTCCATTCACCTGACTTTCCTTTGGCTTTGTTCATTTTCTACTAAACGTCTCTCGTGTCTGACATTTCAAAGAGAACTTGGAGAAGGATGGAGTGTTCAAGGTCAGGAGGAATGGAGAAGGAAGAGGAAGAAGGGTGGAAGAGAGTTGACAAGGAGGGAATCAAGAAAGTGAAGCAGGGAAATATTTAGGATTTTTTAAGAGTTCAACTGTCCCTACAAGGCTTTTGGAGGGGGGGAAGCAAAAGATGGGAGAGATGGAAATTAAAGCAAAGATACTTTGTGAAGTTTCTGGTTTGATGGCTGGTTATGCATGTGGACAGGAAGAGAGAAATTCTATACATTTTGAATCTTTAGAGGTTTGGTGATGGAAGTCTTCCCCCCTTTAAGAACTGTGAGCTCCATGTGATCCAAACTACGTCGTGTGCACACGTATGTACACGCAGTCCCCTCCATATGGACGCAGACGCACCAGCTTGCTCCCTGACCCTGTAATCATCGGGGTCAATGATGGCGTGCTTGCCAGTGAGAGCGCACACGTACACTCTCTAATGGAAACACACAACCTTCAGAGGCCCGTAGACCTTTACTCTTCACCTCCAGGGGTGTGCTGCGCTCTGGTTTCTGGCTCAATCTGGGGCCTCCATTTAAAGTTTCTGCTGTTGTCAGAGCAAACAAAGCGGCGCCCCAAGACGGTGCAATAACAACAGGCCCAGCTCGTATTTTTCTGCTTGCGTCGAAAGAAATGTTTCCCTGATTTTCTCCGTCAGCCCTGTGAATGTTTTCACTGTAAACAGCGCGGCGGGACATTCAGCTCGGTATGTGGGCTGCCCATGTGCATGTGTACAGTGTGTGTGTGTGTGTGTGTCCAAGGGTGACTTAGCGTTTATGTAGGCTTATGCGTATGGATCAACCAACCATAGCAATGACACAATTTTTGTTTGATTTGTGTGTGTGTGTGTGTGTGTGTGTGTGTGTGTGTGTGTGTGTGTGTGTGTGTGTGTGTGTGTGTGTGTGTGTGTGTGTGTGTGTGTGTGTGTGTGTGGCCAGCATTTTACCAGGGAGAAATAAAATCAATTAGATCATAGATGCAATGTTCCTAATGACTAATAAGACTGGAATTTAGCAAGTTTCAAAAACTTATGGAAAACTAAATGTTTGTCTATGATCCAGTATCTAGTTTAAAGAGCAGGTTCACTGAGAAACCATTCTTTACTTATTATTATTTTTTTAATGATCAGTCATTCTAACTTTCACACGCAGGCTGAATGTGAAAATAGTCTTCTACCCCTATTTCCTGCATTAGTTTCTGATAGAAAATAGACGAAAAAATGCTTGCTTCAGAAAAGCCCAACAGATCTATGTCACACTGTCATGGACTCACCCACCTTGGCCCGCGACACGGAAGGCTGTTGTTGGTTTAGCATCCAGGAAACAGCAGAGCACATCTCGGCTAGTAGAAGCTAACCGTTAGCATTAGCAACTCCACCACACAGCAGAACTCCCCAGAGAATGACTTACAATTAATTCATTACTACTAGAAATCACTGCAAATGTATTAAAATATTAACAAAGTTGACCTTTAATAAAAACAAGTTAATAGTAACAAATTTAAATACAGGATTTCATTGTTTTTAGATCAATTTAATTGCATTTTTGAGTTTTATTTTTTTACATAACTAAGAGGTTTAGTCAGGGATGTCCAAACTTTTAAAGATGAGAGCTAAAATTGACAAGTTGTAAGTCCTCGCATGTCACAAAATTAGATTTTTATAATGCAAAACTTATTTTATAGTAGTTTTTTTATTTGTATTCCTCCAAATAGGTCCAACATAGACATACTGATAAAAATCTGAACATAAAAATGTGTCGATCTACATCAAAGGCCTACTGTAGAGACAAAAAATATCATTCAAGGAGGCGACGGTGGCAGTGGAGTTAATTGCACCCTGTAACCAGTGAGCTGCAGGTTTGCATCCGATCTGTTGCAATCGTTGTTTCCTTGAGCAAGATACTTGACACACTTTGCCTGCAGGTGATGGTCGGAGGGACCGGTGGCACAAGTGTACTGCAGCTTCCATCAGTGCTCCCCAGGGCAACTGTAGCTACAATGTACACCACACACACCACCAGTGTGTGAATGATTGGTGTGTTGTAAAGCGCCTTGGGGGGTTGTACTGTAGAACTCTACAAGGCGCTATAAAAATGCAGGCTTTTTACCATAGAAATGCAATTGGGGGATGCACAAAATCACTGTAACGGCCACAAATGGCCCTCAAGCCGTACGTCAGTATAACACCAACACAAATGATACCTCATAAAATGTCCTTGTATTACCTTTCAGCAAACTGGACCAATTATTTTAGGTGTTTGTATTATTTTTTTCAATTTTAACAGTGTTCAGTTGACTTTGCGTAAACAGATTTGAAAAATATCGTGCAGTGATTCAAGTAAAGTTTGACTTTTTAAACGATAGCTTAGGTTTTTACATCAGCGCTGAAATAAAACTGTTTGTTTATCAGTCTGCATATAGCAGATGGAAGCCATTGTGAAGTCACCCACTGGTTTGTGGTCAGCCATTCAGAAGCCTCCAATAGCATTTAGCCAATGCCACAAGACTTATACCAAACCGAGAATATAAGGACCAAATATACGTCCATGTAACGACTAATCTTGACATCTGCAAGACAAAATGGTTTGTTCTGATTGTAATTTCCAAGGGCTAGGGTCCTTTCTGTTCAGAAAACACTTCTAAACCACACGTTAGTCCCATTTGCATCCACTCGTCCTCAAAACAACATCAAAGTCAAAAATCGAATAAAAAAAGAGGGTTGGAGTTTCATCCGGCCAATAGGAGAACCCTGACGTAGGAGGCTGGACTCGAGAGACGGGGAGATTTAAGAGTGGAGATTGTGGGGTCTTACCTGATACATTGGATATTTAATTAGATGGAGGGGATTGTGAAGTGGCCGGGAATTTCACAGGAGCTTAGCTGGAAGGAAGGGAGAGAAAAGCGAGGCAGAGGAGATAGAGAAAGAAATAAAAGAGAGGAGGGAGAGAGGCCGGGGAGGGGTGGTGCTCTGAGGGTCCCCTTCTCTTCTTCCTAGACTAAATTGTTTAAATTCTATACCCTTCACTTCATTTGTTTGCTTCTCTCTCTTTTTCAGAAAAGAGAGAGGCCCCTGTCCTCTTGTGCCCCCCCACCTCTAATACCCCCATTGCCCCCCCGCCCCCCCTTCAATCTCCTTTTACTCCCCTCTTTTCACATTCCTCCCTGCTTTGTTTTCCCCATGTTTGCTTATACACCACACACCCAAGAGAGAGTGCCCTCGCCCCCCATAACCCCCTCTCCTCCCTTCTTCTTCCTTTTTCCCCCCTTTCTTCCCGTGCCTTTGAATTAACCAGCTCTGGCTAATTATGCTTCCTCTTTGTTTTCTCTCTGTGGCTTCTTTAAGACTAACCCTCTTTGGCAGGACTTAGGCACACACAAGGTACCTTTCTGTTCTGCTCCTCAAAGACACGGTGCTGCATGCCTGCCCGCCTGTCTGTGGGGGGTTTCTCCATGTGTGTTTGTTTGGGGAGTGGCTGGTGTCTTTGTGGAAGTATTATTTCGGGCATGTGCTGTGGTTGATCTTGCACATGTCTAAACATCTGTGGTCTGCACAGGTATTTTCCTCCCTTCTTCATTTTGGTTTATGCTGGTCTGAACAATTCTTTTCATTTTTTTGTGTATTTTCTTGTCCGTGTGTTTGATTTTATATTTTTAGTCAGTATTTTTCCTTATATCATTAAAGGTGCAATAAGTAATGGAATGGAAGCCAGTAACAGGAGCGACCCAGAAGTTATTTCTTGTAATGCCAAGAAGCCACGGCATCTTTTATTTACTTTAATATTGGTTAAAGTAGGCTAGATGCTAATGTTGAGCTAACAATGCTAACGTTGAATTAGAAATAAAATAGTCAGCTGTAAAAATATATCAAGCTAATTCTTCAATTACCAACAACTCAATATTCATCATCTAGAATCTTCTGGCTCTAATCTGAAACTGGCAACAGTTAAAGGACTCGTTTGTTGTAATACTTGGACTGCAGTACCCAAATCTGACCACAGGATGTCCTTCTTACTTCATGCACCTTTAAGGATGCCAAAAACAGCGCATGCCTTCTTTTTCAAGCTCGTTTTTGAAACTGATAAATTGATTTTATGTGTTTCTGGGTTTTATTGCAGGTATTTCTTTGCAGTGTTAGCCATCCTAACAGTTCTTGGAGTACTGAATGGATTGGTCCTTCTTCCAGTGTTATTGTCATACTTTGGACCCTATCCAGAGGTAGGATTTACAAATTATAAACTGATTCTCTGTAATCAAGGGCGTGCAGCTCTTTACAAGGAGCCCTAATTTTATTGCTATTCCTTCTTAGGTATCACCGGCTGATGGCTGTAGTCGCCTACCTACCCCATCTCCAGAGGCCCCGCCTCGAGTGGTACACTTCTCGGTCCGTCCTCCCCAAACCACCGGGGCCACCACCACCTCAGGGGCAGCTACAGACTCATCAGACTCCGAGTATAGCTCTAACACTACAGCATCTGGAATCAGCCAGGAGATGCAGAATTACAACCTGCACCCGCACAGGGCTGAGGAGCAGCAGTATCACCTTCAAACCAGTAGGGGCAGAGCTGCCAGGACGAAGGATGAAAGAAGAGAGGGATCAGGGCACAGACGTTCACCCAGACAGCCCGATCCTCCAGCTTATACCATGTCATCAGTAAGAAAATACTAGCATTTCATGCTAATTTTATTCTAATTGCAGATATTGTCATAATGTCTTATTTTCTTGTCCTGCAGTCTTTTCCCTCTCAGGGTTGTGATTCGGGGACTACGCAGCACAACAGCAGCAGGGACCGTAGGAGCCAGCGGCGCCGGCAAGCCCCGCCCCCGGCCCGCCCGCGCATGGACGCTTTTGAAACTGCTACTGAGGCCGGGGTCCATCATGGCCCACCCGGCCACAGAGAACACTCAGCGGGCCACCGAGGCCGCTCCTCCCCCAACCCTCAGCCTCATCACCACGTCCCACACCAACACCCCGGCACCGCCCCATTCTGTCAGCCCATCACCACGGTAACAGCATCAGCCTCAGTCACGGTTGCCGTACACCCTGCCCCCTTCTCCGCCCAGAGCCCAGCCTCTTCTTACCCAGAATACACTGCAGCGGACAGTCACTGCCCACCGGGGCCAGAGGAGCCAGAGGCAACCTTCCAGGACCCCCACGTGCCAATGTACACTCACACAGAGGCCAGAGAAGTCAAGGTGGAGGCCATGGAGCTCCAAGATTTGGAGTCAGAGGCAGCTGAGAGCACCCATGGAAGACGGGATAGCTGAGGTGAGATCTCAACTACCTCAGTGGCACATTTATACTGTTTTCACCTTAAAATAATAACAATTTATTTCATTCTGTTTGCAGTTTCGGAGAACAGAAGCACTATGGCCAAAGATGGACTCCTCTGTATTACTAAGCAGCTGACCCAGCTTAGCCCAACCTCGCTCGCTCCCACCCCCCCAATAGCGAGAAGCTCACCAGTGTTTCAATAATGGTGCTTGTTGTTACTGTAACCTATTGGACTGTTGTCATAGATATTTCTATCTATATTTAAAAGTTGTACACATATGTAAATATGAACAAAAAGTAGGTATAATTCTAGGAGCTGTACAAATCCTCATGTTAATAGACCGGGGCTGTCATTTTGTATGTGTGTGTGTGCATGCGTGTGTGCGTGTGTATGTGTGGATCTGTGCCATTAGGAAGTGTAATCTAGGGAAAAAAACCTGTCAGCATTCACTGTTGCTGCTCAAAATATCTTCTTATTAATAATGTACATTTATAACACTATGCAACTGCCTCCTTAAACAAAAGTAGTGATCTGTCTGGGTACATGGATGTGTGTGTGCGTGCATGTGTGTGTGTGTGTGTGTGTGTAAAGAAGGTAGAGGTAAAGCTGTATAATGTGAAACAGCTCCATTGTTTTCTGGCTTATTCATTAGAAACATCTGAACATACTAATACACTCATTTCAAACAAGAGGGAAGTAGCCAGAATTATCGATCAAAGCAAGGGTAAATGTGTGTGTGTGTGTGTATAAAGGTACGCTTGTAAAACTATAAATTTTTATCACAAACCTGTGGTAGTTATGAAAGAAATACTGTTTTAACTCGACACGCCATGCGTGCTATTTAAGATGAGCTGATATGAAGAAAAGTTTTTGTTTATTTCTTCTTTTTCCAAGTTTTTGCCTTCAAACCTGTTTCTGCACTCAGCTTTGTATCACTGTCTCATTAGGCTGGTTGTGTTTTTACTGTACGAGGTTCTGCGTCGTTAAACCTTGGCGGGCTCAAAAACGGGTTCCGTCTCGTCGCGCGAGCGGCCAACCCACCTCAGAAATCGACTCTACCTTCACAGGGATCTTCACGTTACGGATTCTGGAACAGGGTCCAAACAAGGTGCTACCTCTGCGCCTAGAGTGGCTTTGCCTTCGCGGATAAGCTAAAAGTTCAGACTGTATACTGTACGACCCGATCCAACGTGGCACTTGACTGCATGCTCATTCACAGAAATATCTCACCTGTAGCTCTTTCTCCTCCGTTCAATAAGCTAGACCACTGGATGTCCTCACGAACGTGCTCCATGTTTGTAATCATTTGTCCATCCTCTCACTCTGTCTGAGCCCCCCACCCCTCTTTTCTTTAATGACAGTAAAGACAACTGGTCCTAGTTTGGACCGCAGCTGTCCCCACTGACCTCAGCTCGTAAAAATCCACAACATAAGGCCATGACACTAATTGGATGTCTCCCCTCAGCTGCTAAATTGCACAAGCCTGAGCCTCGGGGGTGGGGATGGGGGAGGACGGGGTTAGCACTTTAGTCCACCCCCCTCCTCCGCCTCCACCAGCTATGGCCAGTTTAATTCTGCATGTGCCAGCAGGCGCACCTGTAACCCCTCCACCCGCCACCCTGTCCCCCCTCTGGTCTCCCTCCCTCCCTCCGTTTTGACACTCACTTCCTGTTTTACTTCAGTTTCCCCTTCCTGTTACATCAGCTGCTTGCATGAAATAGGTTATTCTGTTCGTTTTGTTTAGTTTTCTCCCGTTGTCACATTGGCAGTAGAGGAGAGACTCATAGCTGGCAACTATTTTATTCATTCTATATGTTTTTTTTTTGTTTAATTGTGATATTTATATTTTTGTAATATAAAATATGTTGTTTTTTATTATTGTTGAGATGCCAGTGGATAACAAATGCAGGGATTTTTATGTCTATTGAGAAAAAAAAACACTATTACAGTTTTATGGTTTTTTTACATTAATGGAGTTGATCTGTATAAAGTGCTTACTAATGTTAAATAGGAAAAAAAGAGTATATAACATTTTACACTTCAGATCTCATCATAGCTCTTAGAGGATTTGAAAAGGAAAAAAAAATCAGACTTTCAGACTGCCATTTTGGTCTCGGTTGGCGTGGATTTATGCTGTTTTCAGTTACAAAGATAAATGTATGCCATATAATTTATTTATATGAAAATTTATTTTTGTAGTGTACATAGTAGTTGTCAAGGTATTTGACAGAAGTATATTTCTAAAGAGTTTATATGTAATGATATACAGTAACAGAAAAAAGCCTTAAGGTGCACAGTTTCATTGCTAACTGTCGTGTGAGACAACATTGCCACCTCCCCTTCAGTATTACGTTTGGATTCTTAGGAGAGAGAGAGACAGCTGTTTCTATGGGTTTATCAGAAGCTAGCCATGAAAGTAGAAAATTGTACTAGCTCTCTAAATATTAATGTTCAAACACTGATAGAATTCTAACAAATGAAAATATAACTTATTTGTCTCTTTGTTCATAACTTTAATAAATGAAAATTTAAAAAGAGTGCTTTTGGTCTGAGTGTGAGTTGATTGTCCTGCAGGTAACTGTCAATCAAGTCAAATCAAGTTTTCTGCAAACCATAGCAGCAGCCCAAAGTCCTGAACATCAGAAATTTAGACAAAACGTGGCGGTAGCAAAAAGATTTTTGCTCTGCAGGTCGGTCTAGTGATGCTCCATTGTTGCCTAAGCAGGTCTAACATTGGCCTTAACAATTTTAGGTCCACCCAGTCACAGCACTCTATGCATGTAGAGAGATGTTGGGTGGGCTTAGCACCAGAGCTGCAATGGAGCAAAACTACAAAGATGGCGTCGGCTCAGAAACGGCTTTGGCATCAACTTTGGACGATTTAGACTTGGGCTTTTCTTTGAGACATGAGCAGATTGAGGTACTTCTTCTACTTCTTTGAAGATATATGACAGACTGTCTCGGGGAATAATGGTACGTTCCATTTGTCTTCGGAACTCATAACGAGCTCGTTTTGCGTTCCAGATTCCAACTCGGAAAAAACCACATAAAACCAGAAAATAACATTAAAAAATCAAACGTCAAAATGTAAACACCAGGAACAGCTAAAAAAACCATAAACACCGGTCAATTTCGGCGGCAAGGCTGACGTTTTCAGCAACGTAACTATTGATAACAAGAATAAACAACAACTCGGTAGCAAAAAGAAAGAGCAGAACATTTAAATGATGACAAAAATAAAGTCGACAACAACTATGGTAGCACTGGGTGTGGCCATCTTTAAAATGGTGATCTCAGGGGTCCTCTGAAATGTACAAGCTCGCAGCTCGGAATTCCAAGTTCATTGCATCATTTCCGGTTAACTTTTCTCGGAAAAACAAGTTCCGAGGACAACTGGAACGCACCATTAGACTTGGGCTTTTCTTTGAGACATGAACAGATTAAGATACTTCTTCTACTTCTTCTATGGTGTATGGCGGACTGCCTTGGGGAATATGTCACGTCCGTTGCTCTAATTGGTCCTACTGCTGTCCAATTGCATGCAGACAATTTGAAGTTTGATGGCTAACGGGAAACACTGAAAAGGCTCGAACTCCTCTCGATTGTGGGACTCCAGCAACTCTTGCTCAGAAGAGCGAAGAGATCGAAAAGGAACATGCCTGTGCAGCAATGCAGCTAGATATAGGGGGGCATCGCCCTGCAGGGCCATAAACACATACAGGAAGATCTTAGATTTTGCCCGGTAATACACCGGAAGCCAGAGCAATGACGCTAGCAGTCACTATTGTGACCTCCTCTCGTCTCAATCTGCCTCCTCCTCTTGTGCAACACTCTGACATCTGGATTCGAGCCATGCAGCCCTCCCTCAAAGCCCACCCAGCTCCGCCCCTGCAACTCCCTCCTCCACTCCCTATTCTGTATGGTTTTGATTGACAGCTTTATAGACTGCAAGGAAATTGGTTGTAGTTACAATACAGCTGGCCTGTTTGGAGTAATGAAAAAGGGCATGTGGCCTTGAGCTCGCTGCAGCGATGCTGGATAGGGTTAGAGTCGGCTGCATGGGTGGCAGCTATTTATTCCTCACACTCAGAAAGGCACCCTCGTCGCAAACCAGTGTCCCTTCGGTTGTTTTTAATCACAATAAAAAGAAAAACTTCTCTCCCATGCCATGAGCGGAACGAAAGCGGGACTAAGAAACCCGCTGACCCTGGATCAGCTATAAGAGACGGGCAGTAGGCATGTAATTATCTTTTAAAGCCAATAAAAGCACCAAACTCTTCTGGTTGCTGTCCAAACAGAGCAAAAAGGCCGTCTGACATGTGACAAATGACCGGGTGTGTTTGGAAACCTTGGCGCTCGAGTGCTGCGTTTCATGACTTGAACGTCTCCTAACTGGACTTGGCTTTTTTATGTTGTTTCATGAGAACACAAAGCAGAAAGGTTGTAAACTGCTCCACATGTTGTCCACGACGTTAAGAATCTTTACCAAAGTTGTTGCACAAAAAACATTTAAGTGCTTTATTTTGCTATAAAGTATGCTCCAAGTGCTTTAATCCTGCCAAATAAATAAATAAATAAAATCACTCTGCAAAACAAATGCGCCCACCCAATAGTTGTTTCTAAGTGACGCGGTTCATTGAGTTGTAATGTTAAGATCTCTTTCACCAGCACTCCCCTCATCTGCTAGAGGACCCCGGGTCACCAAAGCAACACACCCCCCTCACATGGCCCTGCCTTACCCTTTGGCCCCCCTCACCTCTTGTTTCCTCACAAACACACATGCACACACACTCGTCTCTTGAGTTTCCCTCGTACATTGAAGAGCGCTTCACTGAAACTAACAAGCCCAAGGTTGTTAATGAATAAGTGTTTCCGGTACCTGTCTTCTAAGCCAACCAAAAAAAGGGTTGGAAAGATGGAGGAAGCATAAAAGAGGAGGCAATTAAGAGGTTTGTTCTCTCCTAGGCTAGTGGAGTGTTCAGTCATGGCTCTCTGCCCAGCCTGGGTGACAATGGAGCGGATAAACAGCTAAGCCCTCTCCTCGTTCTTTCTTTTTGTGTAATATTTGAGCTTTCGTATCTGCAGCCTCCATTTGTAAAGGCAATTACACAAAGGGATTTCCTGAATTCTGTGCACGAGTCCTGCTTTTCCATCCGTCTGTCTCCCGCCATCCCCCCTCCTTTCCCTCACTTATTCCCTGAAAGGCTTGTCCATCATCACCTGCCGGCGGAGTTAAACCCTCTAAGTGTATACTCTGCTCCACGTGAATGATTGCTCTGTTGACATGACTGCATGGGACACACACGTGCACGCACAATCGCTCCTTGCCAGATCCAGGGCCTGGTTTGAACATTCTTTATATAAAAAAAGGAGGTGTGCGGGGGATTTCAGAATAAATCTGCAGGAAACATCACATGGTGTGTTGATACAACTCCAGATCCAGACAAATGGGGGGTTTTACCTTTGAGACCTCAGAGACACCTTGGAAATCATTCACCCGTGAACCTGTCCGTGCTTCTGTGTTTCTAAGTGTTTCCAATAATATTCTTTGAACAAGCACTGTTTGCTAAACTGACATCAGAGTTGCTGGAATTTTTTGGGAATCCCTGATTTGAGACAAATGACTGCTGCAGAGAAAATAAAACGTGTGTTTATGAGCTACTACTGGACGGTGTGAAAGGGTTTAGAAGCTCTATATTCACAACAAAGTAACCTTCAAAGCTGGTGGTTTGGGGAGGTTTCTGGTGCTGATGGTGTTTTGTCCCTTTCTGGGACTCGTTACACTTTGGCTGTTTGTTTTATCTCCCGCCGAGGGACTACGTTCTTCCAACAACAGCTATCCAGAAGAATTGGAGTCTTAACTCCCTCATGGCCAGACTTTCATAAGCTTAGCTTACATAGATGGTTCTGCAGGCTGCAGTGCTAAGTAACTAAAGCATTCATTGAATTTTACATGTTAAGCAGAGATGCAATGCATTCTTATTAGCATTGCATCTCTTATTTAGCATACTAAAAACTTGATAGTGGCCTAGTGGTATGAGTGTCCGCCCTGAGACTGGGAGGTCGTGGGTTCAAATCCACGGTTGGGTCATACATAAAACTTTAAAAATGGGACCCAATTCATTAAGGGGTTGGATTGGGGGGTTAAACCAGCAAATGGTTTCCGAGCGTAGCCATGTCTGCAGCTCACCGCTCCCCCAGGGGATTGGTCAAATGTGGAGAAGACATTTTACCAGTGGTAGAGTTGCGTTCCTGTTAGACAATCAGAGGAGAGATGTCCAAATACCAGGAAATAAGACTTCAAATCCTGCCGTGTTCTGCTGATTTCTCCTCCAATAGACTTTTACGTCCTCAAACAGGCACACCAGAGATTGTTTTCCCCATAGAATGACTTACAAGGCATTCATTCCTACTAGAGACCACTGCAAATTTGCAAATTTGTTTTTAAAGTTGACCTACAAAAAACCCCAACAATGTTTAAAAATTGTGTTTCAAATGATGTTCCTGATTTTTCATGATTCCCGGAATTTCCTGATAAAGGTCTTTTACCTGTTCTTGTTCCTGTTTTAAAACAAAGGGTAAAACATGTCTTTATGATGTCACACCGGATTCATCTGTATTTGTCTCAAAAATCTACTGATCCAAATTCTTATGCTTCTTTTCATGCCATCCATCCATCCATCCATCCATCCATCCATCCATCCATCCATCCATCCATCCATCCATCCATCCATCCATTCCTGATTAAATGTCATGCTCTTGTTTGTGTGCAAGTTGAAATTCATTCACCTGAACTGAAGCTTCTCTCATGGTTAAAGTTAAATATAAATTTTTCTCTGTTTATCAAAAAATAAATAGATGATTTTGAAGATTTTTTTCTCTCGTGTGACATGTCAGAAAACATTTGTTGAACACATTTTCAAAACACACTACTGCTGCTTTCCAGGAATTTTTTGAGGTAGGGAAAGTCAACTTAGGAGACGGATCACCACACGGGTCCAAAATAGTCAAGGAAGCTTTTAGAATTTTTAGAAACAGCTGACATGAATCACTGTGCACTCTGCAGACTTTTGGTGTAGAAGGAAAATCACCTACAGGGCCAAGAATTGGATTTTCATTGCCCTAATAATGTGGATTCATACCAGCCCACTCAGGTTGGAGTTTTGTGACTTTAATCAAGAAAAAAGAAAATATGATCAGTGACATGAAACGATTGTGAAGAAGTTAAGCAAAACGTTTAATCAAGCCCCAGATGATGGACTGAGAAAAAGCTGGAAATTAAGACAGATGGAAAACTGAGGGAGGAAGAGGGTAGAGAAGGGGGTCGGAGGGTGGTGGATGGGAGTAGCCGTATGAGAATAATTAGAATGACTGATGTTGTTTACTCCCATTTCCCCTCGCATCATTTATTCTGTTGAGGTGGAAAACCCACTCTCCCTCTCTCTCTCTCTTTTTTGCCATGAAGAGAGCAGCAAAGTGGTGCCAAGCCATGTCACGTTCTCCCCCTCTTCCGTTTACACTGGAAACATTTATCCTGCCCTCAGCTTTCTTCACTCCTTCACTTCTGTTCTGCTTCCATCTGACTTCACTCCTTTTGTCTTTCCATTAGTCTTCATCCATCGCTTTCTCTCAGTTCCTGTCCTGTCCCTTACTGCTGTGTGTTAGCGTGAGCGCCAGCGTCTGCTCCGAGCACATGTAAGATGTTAGCGTGATGTATGGCCGTTTACACTGAGGATGACAAACCGAGGTTGGATGCTGTCGTGCTGTCTTTCGTTTTGTTTAATGTAGGCCTGGTGGCATGCACGCACACATAGAACCAGATGAGAACCCACCACCCGGATCTTTGTTGAAACTACGCTGTTTGTCTTTGCCAGCAAACATGCAGCATTGTATGGAAACAGATGCGTCATTTAAAGACAAGAGGAGGAGGGAGAGACAGAAAGAAACCCACAACTAAATATTTTCATCTGTGACTGAGAGTGTTGAGCAAATATGCAATTTTGCAAATTCAAAGCGGAACATGTGATTGTCACACGCTTTCAAAACTCCGAGGAGGAGGGTTTCACGTGAAGGAAACTTCTCATTTCTCAGAGGGCTGTGAATTTGTGGAGGGTCTTGGTGATGATGGCATTCACGTTGGAATTTGCTAATGATCTGTCCGTTCACAAAGAGGCGAAGAGAGGAAAAATATAGTTTTTTCTTCCATCTGCGCTTATTGATTCTGGCACTATGACAGATGCCTAATGAGGAACAGGACTGGAGGAACGCTTGGAGGACCCCAGAGGGAGAGTCAGGCTAGATAAACGCAGAGACACATTCACAGGGAGATATACAGCGTGCTGAAATGACAGAGAATGTGCAGAGAAAGGCTTCTATTAGAGACACATACAGAATATCAGATCCAAAAATATATAAATAATTACTGACATTGGTCGTCTGGATCCTTTTCAGAGTAGTTTTATGAATTCCTGAGAAAAAAAAAAACACCTTTTCCCAAAAGAGAAGAAGGTGAATTTCAGTTTGACGGCTGTCATTTTGTCATTAAAGCCATACTATATGCAACTTTTTCATATTTTAGAATAATTTTCCTGAGCCAGTTTGTGCTAAAATGACCCTTTACAGGGTTAATGAAATGTCACTCAGACCCCCACCGCCCTCTGTGGCCAGAATACCGCACTTGCAACTTCAGAGTGCCGATCCGCCACCTGGAGTTGACATGCCTGGTGCTGCAGTCTGCTTCCAGCATGTTTCCTGCATGTTTTAGATCATGAACACAGCTGATTTGTTTGATTTAGTGATGAACCGCTCCTGTAGACACTAATGAAGGCTGAGGAGACATTTCAGCTGTTAGATTAAGGTGTTAAAATGACGAACGCACATCGAGGAGATAAGTTTCACTTTTGCTTTCGCTAATGGACACTAGGGGGTGCTAAAAGCAAGCCAAAACTGCATAGTATCCCTTTAAGACCAAACTGGAGATCTGGCTGATGGAAATCTTCATTTCTTTAAATTATTTGCAAATTACAACCTAAGACAAAAACAAACAAACAAAAAAGAAAACAAATCGTTAAAAGCTCAAATCAACATGCCTAACACAACCTTTCCACTTTTACTTTTCTTCTGTATATTTAATCAGTAGCCCAGGGTGACTTGGGAGTCCATGGAAATACACTCATTTACACACATTTACACACACACACACACACACACACACACACCCTCACTCAAACTCAAAAAAGATGTGATTGGAATTAAAGCTATCATAGAAGCATTTCAGAGCAGGAAGTGTGTAATTATTGCAGACAGAGGGGCCAATAGATGGATGTGTTTGTGTTCAACACTCCACTCAATTCCCTGCAATCTACTGGACTAATAGAAAGCAGGTGTGTTCCCCTTCATTCTTTGTGTGTGTATGTGTGTGTGTGTGTGTGTGTGTGTGTGTGTGTGTGTGTGTGTGTGTGTGTGTGTGTGTGTGTGTGTGTGCGTGTGCGTGTGTGTGTGTGTGATACAGTTTGTCATGGTGAAAATGGACACAGCGCTTTGGAATCAGGTTGATGACTGATTGACGTGGACGATTTTCTTTTTGTGACCGACTTTTTGTTCCAGTGGCGCCCCCAGAAAATTTTGATGGGGGGCAGATGGGGCCACTGAAAATTTTAGGGTGGCACTCCAATTTGGTCTTTGTGGTAAGTCTGGGAGCATTTAGCCTGTGGCGATTTATTGCATGATCCTTTATTCTTTTTTTATTAAAATACATTATACCCCCAACACATTTACCTCATATTTGAAAAACAAACTTTCTCGAAAAAATGTGTTATTTTAATTGTTGTATCAAAATTTATTGTTTCACCATTTTAGAACAATTAAATTAACTTTTTACAGTCTGAACTAAAATATCCACAAAAACTATCACTATTTACAATTTTTTTAATGGTTTTCCTCAGCAAAATTAATTCAAATTATGATTTATTTGCCCAATAATTATAAATGCATCTACTGGCTTGACATTAATCTCTTGGTTAACAAATAATAACGTGTTTTGTGTGAATATGAATACGATCTTCCCTTGGGGGGATCAATTTTCCAGGGGTGGCCATGGCACCCTCTGCCCACCCCTTGGGAGCACCACTGCCATTTTCAGTTTATTTCAGTGCAAATAAACATGAAAAATTTTGAAAAAAACCCAACTTATCTTTATATAAATCTGAATATAGACCAATATGAATCTAACAGAATTTAAAGCCATTTTAACACGACCCTTGAAGAACAACATTTGTGAATTTATTTATTTTTCAGGTAAATATTGAGATAAACATTATAATCCAAGAGGTCCGATATAACAGCTGCCTAAGTTTCACTGTTTTCCTTTTTTTTAAAAAGACTAATTAGAAATCTTCTGCATGACCAAATATACAAATAATGCACTGATTAACCTCTGGTGCACACAGAAGCACAAATGCACTGTTCCAGTTGAAAAGTATTGTAAAAATCCACTTGCATATAAAATAAATCTGCAAAAACCTGCAGGGGTCATGTGGATGGATCCTGAGATGAAACTTTTAAAGTGAAGCTCTCAGAATGCAGAATGTGTGTGTTTGTGTGCTGGAGTGTGTGCACTGGCTTCTGCATGCAGTGCTGTTTCACATTGGTCACAGAATGTCTCTCCCCTTCTCCTCCAATCCTCAGCTTCCTCCCTGAGCAATAAAGGAAAATGGTTTAAAAACGTTTGGAGCATAAAGAGTTTATTTGAACTAGATTGTTTTTATCTCTTTGTTTTATGTTTTTTTTATGTATTTTATATAAATGATTCTATGTGAATAATCTAAGATGGGTTATTTAAGGGAAGATCTTCTCTTCTAGGCAGATTTTTGCACACATTTTCTGTGATGTTCACACCAGCCATCATAAAGCATCATAAAGCTGAGAAAGCTGCTTAGATCTTGATATCTTCCTATATTTCCTCTAAAAGCTCCTTCGCATTGGACATTTCTATTTTAGAAATATTTCAAGTGGAGACATGCACACCCAGTTTTAAGCATGCTTTAACTAAATTGGATTGCTTATTTTAAATTTATTTACAAAAAACTTAATACAAATTTGTAAAAAAAAAAAAAAAAAGTTTTTTTTGCCCTGTTTAAGGATCCAAAACCTATTTTTTATTTCCTGGGTAACATTTTGGTGTCTCGTCTTGCTTGGTTGGAACTTTTTCAACCGGTATAGTTTACATTTAAAGGCAATTATCAAAAATATTACAAATATTTGGCAAGAAAGTCCTTGACTATCCTTTTTGTGTAAATTCACGCCTGTCACCTTTTTTCCTGATGCCTTCATTTTTTCTTTTCCACATATTTCCATCTCTACACTTCCCTCTAACCTTGCTTTGGAGATTGCATTAGCTGTCACACATGAGCTAAGAGCTAGTTTCCAAATAGATTTTGTCAGACTGTCAGGGTTACTACTTTGGAGTACAAGCTACGGCCACTGTACTTCACTCCAGTCTAGTATTCTGGGATCTTGTTACCGTAATGTTTGTTGAAACTAATCCCAGTCGCCTGTAACTCCGATCTCCACTGAAGCAAGCCTGCCCTCTGCCACTTCACTTTTAGAATTAATTCGGTCAGACTTTTTTACGTCTAGCCGTCAAACTCACCACATCTCAACCTTCTCCTCCACCTGCCCTATTTTTTACCCAGTCCAGCACTGATCCCACTTTTTAAACAAACTCCCAGCACTAGAACTGAGAAAAAAAGTGTTTTATGTAACTATTTTTCAAATTCACACTCATAGTAATAGCTGTCTCGGTTGTGTTACCGTCCATCATTACAGTTTTTACTTGTGTACTTTTCTAAATAAGAGAAAACAAAACTAAGTGGGTTCAATCAAAGCACCTGTATGTATACTTACACACGCACGCATGCACGTACTGCAACACATAATAGCTATTCTGCAGGATTCAAGTAGCAAAGAATCTTCACCACAGAGATTCATGCCAGACACAGAAATAAAATGTGCATCTACGCAGCTCAGAAATGACTTGATCTCTTTCTCACGCAGGCCCCCATGCACATATGAGCCCACACAGTCATGCACAGCCTCACACACGGCCTATATGTCAAACAATTGTTTCCTGCTGCAGTGTGCTGGAGGCTGCTTGAGGTCTGGCGAGAGCCTCTGGGTGATTTGTCAGGTTGAACCATGCTGTTCTGGGAACCCTTAAAAGTTTGCTTTAGGGTCCAGAGGGACGTGATCTGGGACCCGTGAATTCCTGCGTGCACTCTACTTCACCCTTTTGATGCTTGAATCTAAAATGTTAGACAAAAAAAATGCAAGTGAACACACAAATGCAGTCTAAAAATGACCACATGTTGGCTTATTAGGACACCTAATCATGATTTTATTTATTATCTGACTCTGTTAACTTGTATACTTTTATTCAAAAGAGTTGAAAGTTGCTGTTCTTCCCAAATGACTCAATTTCCCATCATACCGAGCGAGTTGACGCTTCTGACATCACGTTTTTCAGCCAATGGTCTTACTCCTGATACGGAAGCCTTTAGAGAAGAGGGAAGTTCAGTCTGTTTACTTCGTGAAGAGACAAGCTTGCTTTCTTGTCCGAGACGTGAAAAAAAGAGAATTTATATGACTGATACCTCCTATGTGAGTATGCCGGTTTAATGGACAAAAGTATGTTGCGCAACTATATCTAAATTTGAAACCTTTGCAATCGGCGGGGTGATTAAGCCGCCAGCAAACTAACTTCGACAGACTCAAGGCAAGGAAGAATGACCACGTGTTTAAATGTAATGATTTAAGTATTTACATACCTAGTAATGAATAACATGTAAACTTTGTTCTTTGGGGCTCTGTTGTGTTTTCATTGACGGGTTTTCTGTAAATTTTAAAATTGAATGTAACTGTGGCGGAGGATGAAATACTGACATCTAGTGCTGTGATGCAGTTGTTGCAGTTTTTTTTTAACTTCAGATTAATTATTCAGATCTTTATGGTGTTTTTTATTTCATTTGCTTTGAATGCCAAATATTTATTTATGAGTAAAACTCAAACATCTGATCAATTTATTTACATTTTTTTAGATGAATTTCCAACAAATACCAAAATGAACACAGATTGAGATAACCAAAACAAACCATGACATTTAGGATAAGTTTGACAATAATTACTTAATTTCTCACCAACAATGCAATTCCTTATGAATTTTAGCTGAAACTTTGGCATGCATCAGTGATCAACTGATAAGTGATGCATCATCCAGGCATTTTGTAATCTCTTTCCAGGATAAAAGTCTCTTTAATAAACAGCTTCCCTGCACTATCCATTTGCTGTAGATAGTTTTTCAGGCTTTGCCGCTTCCCTCACACTTGACAAACACTGGAAACCATTAAAGTCCTGGATAACTATTGATCAAGACAATTTCATAAATAAGAACTATTTGTGGTTTAAAACTTTTTCACAGCTGCCTTTGATTAAATAAAAGTTTCCGAATGAAAAAATAACTTCCTGTCCTTAATCCACCTATTTAAAAACTGTGTATAACATAAGGAAAACATAAATTTAATACATTTACAGAAAATTATGTTTAACTGATTTGATTCTACTGAAATAACGTCAACAATCTCATAATTACAACAGCAAACCCAGCAAAACCCAAAATCCACAAACTTAGTTGAACAAATCTCTAAAGATAATATTTGACCAGTCACATCTCGTTCCTGCTCCAAAACGTGCTCGGCCAGCGCCAGAGCTGACGATAAATGTTTGTACATGTATGTTTTCTGCCTGCATGACTTTCGTTTTCGCCAGCTAATTTGTGCACTTTGCATGTGTTTTTCTACATGCATGCATCATGCACCGTCTGCAGGACGCAGTTTTACACACCTTTTTTTTTGCTTTTTACCGCTTATGTGCTCGGTATGTTTGTGTGTGTGTGTTTTTTTTAAGTGAGCTCCTAAAGAGACGAGTCAACAAAGAAGCGTTTGTTCTTAATTTTGTTGGCTTTTTTCCTTCCTGAAAATGAGTATTTATATATTCACATCGGTGGGCCATAGGGGCTTTCCAGCAGAGCTGATGGCAAGACTTTAGACAAATCGTGGGTTACGAGGTGATCATAAAATACAAGCCTGTGGTGTCCCACACAAACCTGTCATTATGGCAAAGCACAACACACACACACACACACACGCACGCACGCACGCACGCACACACACACACACACACACACACACACACACACACACACACACACACACACACACACACACCACACACAGGCACACACACACACACACACACACACACACACACACACACACACACACACACACACACACACACACACACACACACACACACACACACACACACACACACCACTCTCAGGCTATATGCAGACATGAAACACATCTTCACACATACACACACCCGTGTGTCTTGCTCACCCCCCCATGTTTTTTTTCCTTCCATCTTCATAAAAGGTGAAGAATGTGCTGTTTATTTCTCAGTAGGCAGTCTTCATTGTGTGGGAGATGACTTGATTGCCTGTGGCTTAAGAATTTGATCATTAAATCATGGTAATAAGAGGTTAGTATAATCAGATTAAAACACCGTGCCTCCTTTTATTTTTCTACTTGATATTATTCCGCTTATTATTCTATTAGCCACCTTGTTGCTCTTATAAGAAGTTGCGGCTGACGTAGGCCACATGTGACGTATACCAAAGTAATAACTTCTAATTATAATTGAATATTAACCATATTTTATTGGTATTTTTTATTAGCTCGTTAGCTCACCGGAGACAGCATCCTCACAAACTCACAGATTGTAAACAGTAACTACATCCCTCTTATGTTTTTTTGAAAGGAGAAAAACTGACAACCCCCCAGCTGGCTGAGAATTAAATCTGTTTCAGTAGAAACTTCCTTCCAACATGACTGAGACATTAGACTGTTTTGTGATTATTTCACAGTTCTTGCATATTACTCATTCTTTCACCTCTAAGCTGCACCTCCAGAGTACAGGAATGCCCAGTGCTTGTTTCTGAGGGTTCAGTTTTATGTTGTTTGGCACATTTTCTGCAATAATTCCTAATGTAACACACCTATGTAACTATTTAGCGTTTTAGTCACTCACTTTGCATTCTCCTCTCTGCGGCTTCCCACATACCAGCCGACAGAGTTGAGCGTGAGCTGCGTTTGCTGACAACAGGTCCGTCACCTAAATGTTTCCCAGCAAGAAATGAACCAGACTTTTAACAGAAGATGTAAAACAACCCCCTGAATGAAATATGCAAACACAACAAATCCGTTACACTGGCTCTAGCTTTGCTTCCGCAATTTTTGCACAAAGGGGGGTATTCGCAGAGGGGAGATAGATGGTCAGAGGAGAAGTCTGATGGATAGATCATGATCCAATCATTAAGAATGGGACATTCATGAAGTTTGGATGAGGTATATTGTATATTTCAGAGGCCATTAGAATTATCCATTTTTAATGACAAACCACTTAATTTAATTTTTGCCATCGGTATGTGGAGGGCTTTTCAAGCAACATGTCAAAAATTTTTATTAACAGATTTCATATTGTACCTTTAATATCAGTATCACACATATCTTGACACATCTTGACTCTTATTTGATTACATTTGTAGACCTTGACAGTGGTAAAGAAAAAAGTTACAGTCTAAAAAGCTCCTGCTGTATCAAATGTTGCCATTATGCTCAAGGTTACAGTTAAACCGTCCAGCGGGGGTTTCTGTAAACAAACAGTTTCTGTTTCCATCCAGCCTAGAAAAAAGTGTACAGTATGTTCTTAGTCAAAGAAAAGTGTCAAACTATTCTAAACTACGTCTGCAAATTCTGCTTTTATTATTATTTTTACTCTTGCATGAAGTTTAAAGACAGCTGAACAGGATATTTAGAAAAACAAATATTTATGTTCACAGAAAGTACCAGAAAAATGGTGCAAGGCTCACCTTCTACTTTTTCACTTATGTGAAGTCTTACGAAGTAGAACTGATCACATACAAATGAAAATAGACACTCTCTTTGTAAATATTGGTTTTGACAATGGAATTGTTGTTTACTTTTCTAAGAATTTAGGTAAATTTTCCAAATGAGTGAGCTGCAGCCGCTGAACCCGCTCCAGGAAACAGACGATCTCTCGCTGAATGTCCAGGAGATGCAGTTCTGGCTGGACAAAGCGGTCGCCTGGGGTCAGGCCGACTCTCCAGACGCTCGGAAAGACACCTGCCGACACTTGAGCAGACTGAGGAATTTCCTCCAGCAAATTCTCACTCAGATCAACAATATGGTAAGTACATTTATCAATGAGCAGCTTTTGCAACCCAACCTCTTTGAGTTCTTTTAAATTGTGCTTTATTTTCCAAACGCCGGTTTGTTTAAGACCCGTTTAACACATTACTCATAATAAAGCACTTTAGAGCACTTAATAGATTATGCTGAGCTGCAGGCATTTGATTAATGAAGCAATAAGTTAATTAATGTACAGGAAAGCCTGTTACATGGAGCCAAAACGCGCTCACGCTCACCCGGTTTGTGCCAAGGTCTGAGCAACGTTAGGGTCCGGCTAACAGGAGCTGCTCTGTGCGATGCAGCCGCTGTGAATGTCTGGCTGGCAGCGCTGCAGTGTTGAGTTAGTCAGGTAATAGCCGCGTTGGGACCTTGAGCCTTAACCTAATGTATCCCCGTATCAGGTCCAACAAATCTAGGAAGGGAGGGGGGGCGAGAACAGCAGGACTGCAGTACTTTTAGATACTGCTGCAGCTTGTTCTCCTCTAGACTCAAACTCCCTGCCTCTAATAGTTATAATTGATCTTTTTTAACTGTAGTCATCATCATCATCATCATCATCATGCCCTTGCAAGTTCTAATTTGTGTTCTCTGCTTTCCATATGGTTTACTGTAACACTGATTAGAATCGGCCTCGTTGTCTGACTTTTTAACTCCTCTCAGCTTTGGCTAGTATATTTTTATAGATCGAGCATTGACAGGCTGTTTTTTGCTCTGTCTGTTAACATTATTCTGGTTGTACGTAATGCAGAAGGGTCGGCGTTAGAGAATGATGGAGCAGATATGAAGAAAGATAAAAAGGAAATATGGTATAGCTTAATTGGATCGAAATCCTTTTTTTATTATTAAACTGGCAGCTATTTTATAAAGAACCAGCTGAGGTTAGCCTGCTTCTTGGCAGCGATTAGCATCCTTTTATGACTTTACGAATTTTCTTTGGTTTTTGGCCAAGGAGGGAATCATTTCTATTGTTCATTTCCAGGATTTTATAACCGGCTGGAACGAAAGAGGATGTTTCTCAACACTGCCTTTTCATTTAAAAGGCATGTTGCCTAAAATTGAAAACGAAAAATGGTTTTGCTGTTTTATGGGACGTTTTGTCTGCCACGAGACGGCCAGTAGACCTTTAAGAAAGTCTGTAAAACCACAAACTGACATTTTTACTTGTCAGTTTATAGAGATAAAACAAACACTGTCTCCTCTTCTACCCCCTCAGGTAAAAGTATACCAGAGCTTCTCTCTGACGGCTTGACTGATTCATTCTGCTTAGAAGTAAAATATTTATGGATTATCCATCTAAAGAAATTAAATTAACTCATATTATTGGGATCTTTTTTGTTTTAATTGATCATTTTTGTCTTTTTGTGGGTAAAAGTAACACAAGAGGATAAAAACACTACAAGGTCTTATTAGAATGAAAATATGAAACATACAGTGATTTAGTTTTTGTAATTCACTCTTTTTGTGATATTTGTAAGTCTAGTTATCTTCAAGATGCAAGAACGAGATGTTACCATGCATTGTGGTAAATAATTGTTCACTTTCTTAGAGCTCTACAGCAGAAATCATGAAGAAATTTCCCCTCATAGGCCTGATTTTAGGCCGGCTCTGCTGGAACCCATACGTTACCGCTGGAGGTGAGTCCAGGTTTTAAAACTTCCTGTCTACAATAGTGATAAATATGGTAACAATCCTTAAGTTTTGTTTGCTTTTCTGCAGAAACAAGCAGACAGCTACTCTTCCAGTGTATTTTGGAACTGTACACAGAGCATCCAAGCAATGCTGTGGAAAAGAAAGCTAACCAGTGGATCCAGGTATGAGCTGGGCTGTCTGGATCTGATGAATTTAATATGTTGTTTCACTCAAATTCTGTCCAAGAACTTCTAAAAATCTTAAAATTAGTCAAATTAAAGCTGCTACAGCAAATCTGGAAAACAAGCCAGCTTAAATTTTTTTTTCATGCCTCAACGTTTTAACATAGTATAGCTATAAATATAGATAAAAAAAATACGAAAAATAAGTAATAAAGGGGTTTCTTTCACATTTGTCTAAAATCCTCTGCCATTATTGCGGCTCGGACTGAAACTAACCATTGGACCATCTGGTTGTCCGTCTCACCGCACCGCCACACTTCTTTGGGTCCTCCATTCATTACGCACTCGTGTATTTTGCAACAATGTTTGCATTGAAAAGCTAGCTCATTTACAGATTTGCTAATGCAGCTTTAAAGGGTTAGATAAGACGTGTCCAAAATGTGGCCCTCAGAATGATTGATCTCTAGTAGTGTGTACTTTCTGACTTGTTTATGTTCAGATTTTTAATAATATCCATGTTTGGGACCTGTTTTGAGGAGTACAAATCAAATAAAATCACTCAAATAATTTTTGCATTTTTCTTTTTTAATTACATGTTTGTTGCCCAGAAGGATAATCAGCTCGAGTATTTTGGCCCTCGTCTTGAAAAATTTGGACACCCCTGTGTTAGATTGTAAAACTGAATTGGAGCATTTCTTTAGCAACAAACTTACTTATGTAACATAGTTGCAGCTTGTGTTTTTTGTAATATATTGGTCATTATTTTTGTTAAAATACCCTTAAAGGTGTTGCACACTCATTTAATTAATACGTTTACAGTGGTCTCTAGTAGGAATGAATGCCTTGTAAGTCGTACTTGGGGGCAAAAAATCTCAGATGCGCCTGTTTCAGGAAGTATAAGTCAGCTGGAGGAGAAAGTAGCTTCAGACGACAGGATTTGGAGTCTTAGTTCCTGATATGTGGACATCTCGCCTGCTTAGTAATGCATTACTGAATAGTAACATAAATATTAAGTTGTTGTTAACACTTATTTAATAGTTTATTAATGCTTAATAATGCACTAATTAAAGAGACCCTTATTATAAAGTGTTACCAACATTTTTTCAGTGAACTACACCTTTAAAACTCTTGTTAAACCTTTTAGAGAGGCTGTGCACAGGCATAAGAAAAAAACATGAACTTTAAGGATGTATCAGGTTCACTTTCCTCGGAACCGGACTTCCTCTCCAATTTTGAGAAAGTTTCATAATTATAAAATTGCCTTCCAGTTTCATACGTTTCATACTTAAGAGCTCGTGACTTTACTGATATTTTATTTGTGTCGCATTGAATTTCTCGATGTACTTTCTTCTTAAACTCATCCGTCGTGCCAAATCTCGCCACAGTGGACAAAGCTCTTAAGTTGTTTAGTTCTGGTTTGTTCTGGAAGACTTGACAAACTGATTACTTGGCAGCTACACATCAACTTTTTCTTTACAAACACTCTTAAAAGAATTTGTCTTTGACTGACTTTGGGCTGCTGAAGAGATTTTCTGTTCAATTTACTTTTAATAGGAGCTAGCTAGCCAAATCTCTGTATTTTCCCCTCCGTCGTGTGGATGATGAATGAAAAAGATTGTGTCTCTGCTGGTTTAAATCTTTGTGCCTCCAACTACATTTCATATTTTGGAGTCAAATGAAAAGTGACGGTTTCACTGCCGCTTGTCATCAGAGCAGTGTGTTGTTGTTAGCCAGCATCTCTCTCTGTGTGTTCTGTAGGCGGGAGCACAAAGGAAAAAAAATGAGGGAAGAAAAGATTCTGCAATTCTCAACTTTCAGAGAGTTCACACAGATGGCTCACGATAAACAATGTGAGACCTACACATTTTTGCCAGATTAGCTGTGTTTGTATTCTTTTGATTAATTTCTCATCTAATAAAACATCTCGCTAATTAAAACAGTGCCTTGAAAGTAAACCTTAAATTTGCCAGATGGTCTTTGACCTGTTGGAGGGGAAGCAAAGCGCGTGCGAGTATCTGTTTGTATGTGTGAGAAAGATGGACTGATGAAAAATGGATTTATCAATTTAACTAAAACTATATTATAATTAGGGGTGGGGCTCGATTAAAAAAATTAATCTAATTAATTAGAGGCTTTGTAATTAATTAATCTCGATTAATCGCATTTTAATCGTTTAATAAAATTTGCCCTGAAAGCAATTTTTTAAATTAAAAGTAACAACAACAGTATGCATGGATAAGTGTGTAAAATTTGATTTTTAACAGTGATAGAGACAGAAATCAAGGCAAAAACATTCACACAGGAAGAGGGATTTCCAATAACTCATCTGATTGTACTTTAAGTTGTGTTTGGAGCACATAACAAATGATTGCATGGTCTTGTAGCCAAGGTTCTGATGTTTTTTAGAGGTGCAGCTTGATGATATTTATATTTAGGGCATGCATTTTGCCCTAAACTTCAGCGTCCCCCAATTGGGGGGCTCAAAGGGTTAAATGCATTAATTTTTATTAACGCGTTCTTTTTTTCTAATTAATTAATCATAATTAATGTATTAAATTCCCACCCCTAATTATAATGGTATATAATTAACATCTAATAGCACAGTTCAGTCTTTTATTATGAATATATATCAAATACAGACATTTTTCACCACAACTTAGCCTGTCTGGGGGGCAGTGCAGATGAATAGTTTCAAGTCAGAGATGGTCTGTCTCCGAGTCTGTTGTGTCTCACAGGGCTGCCTGCCTTGGAACGCAGATTAAAACCTGTTTTCAGTTATCCCGTCTGATTATTTATTATTGTCTGTGCTTGTCTCCTTTTAGCTGCTGCATGTACTAAAACCACCCTTGTATATTTCTCTCATTAGATTTAAAAAGCGGGTACGGCATTTATCTGTCCTCTTGTCTGTTTTTACTTCTGCCTCCTGTCTGCCTCCCTTTTGCCACATCTGAGCTTTCACACTGGGTTTGATTGAATTCTGGGTACCACCACAAAGCTTCAGGCTATGTCAGATGGTGATTAACTCAATTTTTCGACATCCTGTTCTAGTAGAGGGACCTCACAGCGCTGCAGTAATATGACATTGAGGAGATGACAGATAGGAAAAACATGAAAGGGTAATTTTACAAGGCCAAACTGAGCTGTATGATGGCTTAATCTTTCATGTTTATCTTTAGTGACTGAAACAAGGTGAACCACAGGTAAGCCCTGGAGCCTCTGTTGCTGCTTTGTAATTTTAAAACATTCGAATATTGGCTCTCATAAGTGTTTCATCTCAGTCTTTTTAATTTAATATGAAAGTGGCACAATGATACCCCTTTTTGCCTTTGTAATTCTTTCGAGGTATTACTTTCTGTCTGATCAGTAAAACCTAAGTGTGTATTTTATTTTTCTCTTTTAAGTCGTTCTTTTTTATTTCCTTGTCTACTTCCTTGTTTTTTGTTTTTTATGGATGACTAGCTTCTCAAACATATGTTCATACTGCTCATTATCCTCTTTAGGTAAAAAAATCAGGATTTTGTTTTAATTTTTGGTAAATACAGACTCACACGAATATGCGTTGCTCTGTATCTGAAGATGTACTAACCTTACTAAAGAGGGGCAGGGATCTCTGCTTAGCATCTCCATTGATGTAAAACATTAAAACTGTGACTGCTTTGACATTTCAACAGCAAAATTCTTTATGGCCCTAAAAGCTAAAGGTTTGAGGTTCAGTTTGTTCTAAGTTATTATTTTCTGAGATCCGACGTTCTTTTCTGTGCTCTTATGCCTCATTTCATCTTCAGTTGTTTTTTTCTGTTTTGACCATCTGAGGCTATACTTAAGTCTTTCATTGGTTTTTCAATCATGGCGTAGTAATTGTTAACAGACACCCATCAAAAACAACCCAAGCCTTTGCCGTATGCGTTTTCTACATCCTGCATTTTAAGTTTAGATTTATGGAGGGATCATTTCTATGGCAGAAACTTGTCCCCAAAGCCAATTTAGTTGTTTTTTTTCTGTGAAAGAAAGATGGCTTTTGACCTAAAGTATTTGCCACCCATCTATTCATCTTCCTCTCATTCCTCTAACAACCACACCCTTTTTTCTTGCCTAAAATTCAGCCATTGGAGTGTTTTTCAGTCTTTCCACTAACCATCCATCCTTCTGTCTCTTCCCCCATTCCCACTGTGCCTCCTTACCAACTGTGGCTTGAGACTGATCAGTTCTGTATGTGCTCAGTGTGCAGGCTTTGAGGGCTTTCAGATGGAAGTGATTGGAGTGGTTTTGAGCGACTTTGTGGAGGGTAAGCATCATAGCGTGCTGTAGAGCCCGGCCAGAGAAACCACACAGCTACACCAACAGCTCTGAAACACTTATTTCCCTCTGGTTTAGTTTTCTGCTACATATTGGGCTTCTCACAATATCTTTTTCTGCTTTTCCGTGTTTGTCGCTGCTTTATCTGGAGTTTTAAATAATCTACTACATAGTGTGGATGTCTGAGCTTGGGTGAATGCCGAAGATGTTAAAGAGCTCGTTCACTGAGAAACCTTGTCATACTTGTTCTTTTTGAAATACAATTGGCCAATCTGAATTGCATATGCATGCTGAACGTGAACATTTTCTCAACACTGCATGCATTAGCCACAGAAAGGAAATTAGCCTGATTTATACTTTTGCGTTTGTGTACGGAGACACGCAACGCCATTATCGACACAAGGACTCTACAGCAGGCCCGCTGAGGGTGAGGGAGACATGCCCAATTTTTAAAAAAGTGATGGAGATCACAAGCCTGTCATTGGTCAGGATGCCGCTTCCTTTAAATTTGTCAACAGCACCGCCATTCCCCGCTCAAACAAATAAAATGAGTTCCGAAGATATCTAGAGGCAGACACGGAGCAGATTTACAAAAGTTTGATGAGTTTTATGTGTTTTATTTGTGTCTGTGAAGCACTTTGATTGGCATGTAAGAGTCTGTAAGGTGCTATATAAATAAAGGTCAAGTCGAGAAGTTTCACGAAAAAAGTCAGAAGATGGAAACGTTAATACACCCTTGGCTAAAGGAGTACAAAGATAGGCATCAAACCTTTTATTCAGGGACGGAAATTATGGGACACGTGGGTTTAGAGGCTTGATTTGTGCCTGCTGAAGGCTGTATTGATTTTGCAGCCAGGAGAGAGCAGAGCGGCTAGTAGAAGCTAACTATTAGCATTAGCAACTCCACCACATGGCGGAACACATCCGGGCAACGTTGCAGTTTTTACCTAGGAAAGAAGAGCAAAGGAAGGCAGTGGAAGAGTCATGTTGCTGTTAGCCAATCAGAGGCGAGAATCATGAATATTAATAAGTATGATTTGTATTTGGGGGAGTTGTCCCCACTCCCCCGACAAACTTCTACCCCATGAAACTGGAGCGCATGTTTTTTTTCCCACAGAAAACCACTCACAAGGCATTCATTCATACTAGAGACCACAGCAGATTTATTGTAAAAACAAGTGAATGAGACCTTTAAAGCGTTAGTTCTTATTTGATTCTGATCAAAGTTGTTGTCGTGGGTCAACTTGGTGATTGATTGTTTCAGATTTTATTTTAAAAAATCCTCAAATAACGTTACGGACCTTTTGGGTTTTAACTGAACGTTTGATTCCAGCAGTGAAAAAGCCCGCCCAACACTCCCCGTATTAATTATATTACCAGATGTTTTGCGTTAAAACAAATCAGTTTTCCACTCATTTTAATACTTCACCACACGTACATTTTGCTGGTTTTTAATTATTTAAACAAAGTTTGACACAACTTCTGTCGCATAACAGCGTACAGTAAAAGTACTGTGCTCTTTGTTTCTTCCTTAATAAAAACGTGGTTCACAGACGAGAACTGGTCGAGTTTAATGATCTAATTTATCAGTTTATCATGAGGCCCCTTTAAAAAAAAAATCTTGTAAAACACCAAGACCCTTTGTAATAAAGAATGCTCATTTCTGAAGCTGCTCATATGCTGTCCATACATTCTCACTTACTGGAATACCTTTTCTCCACTCATGTGTTTCAAATGATGTGACGCCAGCAGAGTCATTCTGTTTTCCTGTAACCAATTAGCTTTGCTGTAATGAATCTTTGGGTGTGGGGGAAACTGCATCAAACCCTTGTCCATTGTTATATGCATGAAGTGCCAAAAGTGTGCTGCAGTTTGTGTTTTCTCCTCTCCCACAGAAAGTGTTGTGTCAGCTTGCCACAGAAGATGAGGATGTTGCGGTCCAGGCACTGATGAAGCACATGGGTGTTCCAGCCAAAGAGTATCATGTCAAGGTACTAAAAAAGGTTGGTTTCTTAAATGCAACTGATGAAACTTGTATTTATTTTCATGGATGCTGAATTTAACTACACCACATTGTTGTGTACTAATTGCGGCCTTTCTTGTGTTTCAGATGGTGATGCGGCTGAAGGAAAATGTCGAAAAAAATCACAACTCTCAAAGTGAGATGAATCAGAGGTAACCTCAATCTACATTCAAGATTAGATTACAATGTTTTGTTAAAGGGTTAATGTAATGTCAAGAAGAAATGAGGTCATCAGAGTTTATATTTGATGATTAAGGTTGGAACCAAAGGATGCTATAAAATTTGACATTTGAAAAGTTGCGTGTTAATTATTTAAAAGGATGGTTTGAACTTTCTGAAATAGTGTGGAGCTGTTAGTAGTGGTCAGTGTCTTGCCTGCGGGTAAAATGGCTCAAAGCTTTATCAGTTTTGAATATCAGGTAGATGTTTTCTTCTAACTGCTAATAAGGTTGGGGCCAAAACCAGAGCACGTTTCTGTCATCTTAAAGCAACTTTAATCCTAAACGTTTCTTAGTAATTCATTCAGATGCTGTACTGTACATCAGGGGTGTCAAAATCAAATTCACACTGGGCCAAAATGGAAAAAACTGGGACGAAGTCAGGGGCAGAACTCAATATTTATTGAAAATTGGTCTGTAACTGCACATTTTCATTTATCTCCAGATATGTTGAACGTTTTCATATGGAAACAAACTTTAGTTTTGCATAAACAGTGAATCTGGAATAACCAAAGTTTAATGTTATAAACACAAAAGCTATTCAGTTTGAAATAGATCACACATCAGAGGTATCGGTTTCATATTTTATTTATTTGTAGCATTTTGAATGTAAATCCTTTTCCACAGGTCAACAACCAAACACCAAAATTAACAATTTCCTTAAATGATTCACACTGGTTCAAGCCACATACCTGGCATCTCTTTTTAGATGCAAGTTGTTGAATTAAGTTGAGTTAAGTTTATTTCAGTCAATAATAGCTTTACACAAAAGAAATTAACCTCCAAACTTAAACTTAAACAAAGCAATGACTGAAAAGGGTCTGGCTGAAGTGAAACACTTATCTAAGGCCAAACCATATTTACAACTTTATGCAACTAGCAAGCACAATTAAACAGTTGACTGAATGAGAACAAGAGTTATTAATATCAATATATTTTTTTTTTTTTACAAATCAACTTAATGGTTGTCACTGATACATTTTATCAATTCAATTATATCCGAAGATAGTTTACCAAACACAGAAGTTAATTTTGATTTAGTTCTAATACTGCGTAACCATTGATTACATTTGCTTTAAACTTTTTTTAAATACATTTACAGATATAGAGTTTTTTAATGTGTTGTCCAAATCATTCCATACATCTACTCCTCTGACTGAGACACATCTGCCTTTCCTATTTGTTCTAAATTTACTTTTCTGATAAACATGGGTTCCTCTTAGATTATAGCAAGTTTCTCGGAGCTGAAACCGATCCTGAATGCATTCTGGGAGCTTGTGGTTGTGGACCTTAAACATAACAACAGCTGTGTTGAGATCGATTAAGTCACTGACTTCAATATTTTTAATTTGATAAACAGAGGATTTGTTTGGGCATAATAGTCAGCGTAATTGATTATTCTGATAGCTTTTTTTTGCAGATTGAAAATGGATTGAATTGTACTCTTATAATTATTCCCCCAAAGTTCAACACTGTAAGTTAGGTATGGAAGAATGAGGGCGTTATATAATAAATAGAGAGATTTCTCATTTACAACTGCCCTAATTTTACACAATATACCAATTGTTTTTGATACTTTTGTTTTCACATGGTTTATATGCACTTTCCAGTTTAAGCTTTCATCAACATACAGTCCCAAAAATTTTATGACGCTCACTCTTTCTATTTATTTTTGATTAATCTTTAATTTTGTGGAGTCATCAGTTCTCTTATTACCAAAGATAACATATTTCGTTTTATTCACATTCATTGATAATTTATTATAATCAAACCATTGTTTTAATAATCCCAGTTCTTTTTCAACGGTGTGCAATAACTGTCCAATATTTTGTCCAGAACAATAGAGGCTGGTATCATCAAACTGAATACAGTGCATATTCTTAATAACTTGACTAATGTCATTGATGTACATAATGAATAATTTTGGCCCAAGAATTGAGCCCTGTGGGACTCCGTAAGTTATAATTTCTTTTTCCGAACTGACATTATTGATTTGCACATATTGCTGTCTCCCAGTTAGATAACTGTTTAGCCATTCATATGCAACACCTCTAAAACCATATCTTTGCAATTTTAATAAGAGTAATTGATGATTGCAAGTGCATCAATATCTGGAGTTAGGCTCTGAGCTGAGGAAATCCTCAGGATTGAGTGAAGGTGTTCATCAGTGAGACGACTTCTGTGTTTTGTTCATCTTCATCAAAGAGAACATTTGCTCACATAGATATGTCCAGTTAAACATGGAGAGCATCTGAGCAGCTTGGGCACAGAGTTGGGACAGTGTTTCAGGGAGAAAAGATGGAAACTGTGCAGCACTTGAGCGTGTCACTACACTGGAGTTCAATCAGCTGTTTGGAGGTTGGTTGGTGCGCTTTCCACGTCAACCACAAACAGATTACTGTGCAGTTGAAATCTCGATTTCTGTGCTTCAAAATCGTCAAATCGCCAAGTTAACTCAATACTGAGTAAACAGAGTTCTTTTCACTTTGTCAGTGATGGCAGTGAAGACTGCTGCCATTTAGCAGTCGGAGTTTGAATTGCAACTTACAAAAGAAATGCAGTAAACGTTTGCATGTAAAATCTAAAAATATCAATATACTTCTTTTATTTATTGATTCGGAATCATAACATGAACTATTGCAATAATTCATGGTATCAGTATTTTCTTACATTCATAGAATATATCATATTGTCTGTCTTGTAATGTATTCTTGCCAATACATATCCCTAGTAGCTTTAGTACATAACTGTTGTTGATTATCTTATGAATGTGTCAAGCAGGGCTGTATTTTTAATTACAGGCATAAAAACATGTAATTATTGATGATCATTAAACACAAACATGCTCTAGTAGAAATAAATCCCTTTCTTTTATTTGTGATATAAATGTGTTTCACATTCGACTCATTAACCACTCCATGGTCTTTGTGTGACAGTATCCTGTCGGGGTCAGAGGTTTTTGTGCCCCTCATCACTTGTCCTGAGGCTTCTCCTCTTATTGGTGCTTTGCTGCAACAACCTATGACTTCCATCTCAGACTCTCTGAATGAAGACTTCTTTGATGCTCTGAGTTCAAGTCAGTCAAGGTACTGGAGCAATACATGTTATTTTTACCTATAAAGGTGTGCTACACTGTTATTATTGTGCGCAAATTTGTGCATTTATTGGTTTACGATGCAGTGCTGACAAACAGATAAAATTATCAGGTTAGTTTTAAAAAAAACAAAAGTACAGAACATTTTATGGCATGCAAGACAACATTTAATGCAATTTTGTAATTTGTGTAAAATTTAATTTGAAAGGAAACTATTTCCAGGATTTTACTTGATCCGCTTAAATGGATTTAGTGGAATGAGCACAATCAAGCATCTGATTACAGTCACTGACTAAAGATTCAGAAAGAATTGTTTTTTTGTCATTGAAAGAAGAATAGCCAGAACTGATTTTTTTCAGATATGGTCTGCCGTTGGAGGAGCAGGCTTTAGTCTCTCTGTGGTGTCACAACCTGCCCAGCCTGGAGGAAGCAGTGCTCAGTCTGCTGAAATCTGTCACGGTCACTGGGTCAACACCACAGAACCTCGAGCACCAAGTAACAAAGTCATTGCTGGTGAGATTTGATTTATATTTAAAAATTACAATTAATACCTCAAATAGACTGAATTAATGAAGTCTGCGTATGATCTGATTTAGCTAGACAGAAAACAAACATGTTCTTATGGGTTTCATGCTTTTCCTTCATGTTTGATATTGTATTTTTACTGAAATCTGATATACCAATACAGTTAGCGCTAACCTCAAATTTACACGGGGAGAGTCCACAGCGCGTTGCGGTGGTGCGTTACGGTGGTGCGTTGCAGTGGTGCGTTGCGGTGGTGCGTTGCGGTGGTGCGTTGCGGTGGTGCGTTACGGTGGTGCGTTGTGGTGGTGCGATACGGCGACGTGATACGGCGACGCGTTACGGCGACGCGTTACGGCGACGCATTACAGCGACGCGTTATGACGACCCGTTATGGCGGCAGCACGAGGCTTTTATCCTGGCAGTGGAACAATATTTATGACACCACACATCTGTTTTACAAAGACAACACTTAACAGGAGAAGCCATGGACTGAAATATCAGCAATTATGGGACTGGATGGTGAGTTAAAGTTAAATGGGTGGTCTCCCCCAATAAAAGGAAGAAAAGAAAATAATTTTAGGTAACTAACATGATATATCTCTTATCATGCATACTTTAACTTTAAACATTATTTGTGCAAAATATGACTACTGCAATGTAAGTTAGGCCAGTTGTGCCAAACAAACAAAATATCTCAAAAACTAAACTTCATATTTTGACATTTTGAGTGAGAGAAGTAGCTGAAGAATTTGATGTATAATATGTGAATGGTATGCAAAAGAGCTGTCATTAAAAGAGTAAAAACCAATAGCAATAATTTCCAATTTTACATTTCAGTGTCACTGTGACTGTTAATAGTGGTATGCCGATAATATCGGACATTTCTAATATAAAACCTTTTAACATCTCCTGCTAATTGAGAACCACTGATCTAGAAAAAGATTTCTTAAAAAGACAGGGCTCAAATATACTGTCTTCTAAGAAAAAGTAAGAATTGCTTCAACCATTTAAAGCAACTTGAAGAGAGGCAGTATGTTGTTTACACATTAAAGCATATACATTTATTACTGTACATCTCCAAAACCAACCATGAACTTCTAAATGAGTATTATTTACTTTATTTACTTAGCTTTACAGTGATTTAAATTACCAAGACAAAGAAAGTTTACAGCTTGACTGACAACTCTGGTTTTAATACATTCGGTACTTAGATGAAGCTTTTTCTGTTGGTGTAGATTCTCATAACTATTTTGTTTGCACCAGTAATAGAGAGGCCATGCAGAGTGATTACAAAAATATTTAACATTCTCTTTTGAAACTGATTCTTTCATGATGACTTATAGTGATTTGTTTAATCTGGATCCTTTTCTCGACTTTCACTGCTGCATAAATTGGCAGGATTTCCAACATTTGACTAACTGATGATGTACTGCTCTTGTTAAATGAGATTGTTTTGTACACATTATGAATCGTCTGCCTCAAATTATAGATCTTCACATCAGAAATCATTTAGCTTATATCCATATGTGTTCAGCGCCACTTTGAACTGCTTTGTAAACTGAAACCAAACACCATGCTGTTTTCAAAACCATAGATCTTGGAAATGTTTCATGCATTTTTTTTAGTAGGATCTTTATTGAGTGTTTTGCCTGGCGAAAACTATTCGGCTTTGTTCAGCACGCATCTCACATACTTTGGCGAGCGTTATGTCGCATCTCACATCATTTAGCTTTGTGTTACAGAGCCTTTACAGTACAGCATAAGTACTGTACATGCTATCACCTGAATGTTTCAGTAATCCATGCTCTCTATAGCTTGTACCTTGTTTGAAAGTAGTTATATTATTAATTTTTTAGGTTATTGAAGAAGAAACCTTGCGTATTACAGTGTAGTCAGAGAAAACTACAGACCCAACTGGTTTTACAGATTAAAGGTGATGTTTTTCTTGCCACTCGAGAAAGTTACTTTTTGAAAATACACAACCCAAAGGTTCTACCTCATTTCTTCAGGCTTACCCCCTTAGCAGCACCTCCAGAATACAGGAACACACAATTAGTTCAAATTTAAGTTTTTGACCCATTGTTGACACCTTTTCTGCCATAATTCCTAACACAACACACCTATGTTACCATGTAACAATTTAGTATGCTAGCTAATATAGTGTAGCATTTTTATGATGAAAAACCATGCAGTTTTTAGCTTTCTTTGTTTATTCTTAACTTCAAAATCACAGTAGTTCAGTGCCACCAACAATTTGTGAAAACCTTACAAAAAAGGTCAAAACGTCCAGAACCTGACACGAACCACCTCCTAATCACTGTTTTCAGTCTGCCGACTCTCCAAACCTGCATTTCCAAGGCAATAAATGGACAGATGGCTCTGCCAGCCGACAGAGGACAGGCTGCATTCACAGACAACAGGTCCTTCACCTAATTGGTTCCCAAAAAGAACAGAACCAGATTCTAAACAGAACATATAAAACAACTTTTTAAATGAAATGTGTAAACACAAACAGAATGAACATTCCATTAACTAGCTAGGCCAGCTCTGGCTTTGCGTCCTATTTAGCTGCTCCAAGGTAACACCATGCAGTTTGTGCACAGAGAGGGACGGGATGGTCAGAGGGCATTTTGATGGATGGATCATGATCCAATCATAAAGGATGGGACATTCACAATGATTGAATGACATTTTTTCTAGATTGAATGTTCCAGAGGTGATTGAGATTATTCCATGTTGACTAAATCTAATTTATTTGGTTGCCCTCGGTATGTGAAGAGAATTTCAAACAATATGGCAAGAAATGCTCCAGAAACCCCCCCAAAAACATCTCATTCTCCAACTTGAATGTAAGAATATTAATAAATGAATGAAATATGTCACTAGCACTAAAATACACTGAAATTCTCCAGATACATGTCTACTAGAATCTATTCCTGTCTTAAAATTAGACCAGTTTTCTGGATTTTGCTTTCGCCAATCGTCTGATCAAAGCAATAAATGTACTTGTGCACATGCTATGAAGAACATCCTGTTTACTCGACTTACTGGTTTCATTTTCCTTAGGAGCTCTAATTGCTTAGAAACCTGAGCAGGAAGATGAGAACTTACCTGCCTTTTGCACCAACTAACTCGGGTTAAGTTTGTCCCGGGGTGATGGTCCACTTAAGTTGTGTAACACACATTTTGAGTTTAGGAACCGTTCTCTCTAATTAAAACAGATTGAAACACACTGATATGCATGCATTTGGATTACAGACACTACATGCATATAATGATTGTGCTGGACTCTTGTCATGTTGAGTTTGTAAGAACTGCTGTGTTGGAAATTTTTAGTCCTGTGAAGAGATTAGCCCAAATTACAAGATGCAAGTGTTGTATTTCATTTGAACTTCAAATAACTGCAATCTTGTAATTTTATGTGTACCTAAACCTTTCCTTTACCCTTTGATCTTTTCATTTGTTCATTCAAACCACAGTCGGCATGCTTTTGATTACGATATTAAATCTGGTGTAGGGTTTGAGAGTGATTTAGGTGGAAATATGAGCAGACTGGCCCTTCCCTTGTTTAAACTACAATCAGAAATGTGAAAGCATAAAATAAATACATTTACATTCCTCAGGGTGGTCCTTCCCACCCTTTTGTGATCCAAGGAGAAAGCCCCACACCAATTAATACTCACTTCCTGGGTCTGCAATGCCAAAAACAGGATGTTTGTTGTGTTCTGTAATTAGGAGAATGCTTAAACAAGCTGTTTTCTGTTATCCCAACAATCTACGATAACTCACACGTGCTTTACATGCTACAAGGATGCAGATGTACACCATACAAACGTATAATCCTAGCTTAAATGGAGAAAAAATGTCAAAATTAAGAAGTAAAAATATTGTTATTGTAATTACATGATGTAAACACTTGGTGGCACTGTTTGATAGATATTTTTCCCTTTAATTAAGGTCACACCTGGACTGAAGAAAACTGATGTTTGACACCCTGTTATAAAACCAATTTTACTGCTCAGGTTTAACCTCATGCTGTCAGTTAAACGTTACACCAACCGCTGGACTCTTCCTCGGGACATTCCTAACTGCTGACACAAATAAGAGCCTCTAAACTGGCTGCTAGTAAATCAAATAAACAGAAAAAGTGGGTCATTTGCGTTTCACTTGGTAATCATTCCACTACTGTACCGCTCGGCAGGAGGAAAGCCTGTAAGGTTTTAAACGACATGCGGTCCTTCCAGAGCGAAGCACATGGCCTTATATGAGCTGCATGTTGAGGGGGAGATAATTAGGGACTGTGAGATATACACAGTACAGCTGTTAAATGTTTGCGCTGGGGCGTTTTAGAATGTGTTAAATCTAAAACACATGATGAGCGCGGATTAGGAAGAGATGAGGAAAGGAGATGAGTGCGTGGGTGTTGTTAAGGAGGACTGACAGAGTGGTAAACTGAGAGTTTAATGGTGAGAAAGTGAAAATGGATCAACAGGAAGGTTTCCAAAGTGATCCAACAGCGACACCTGGTGGTTTTCTCTTAAAACAATGTAATTTTCCATTTACTGTCATTGTTTTGTTCCTTTTAAACTGTTTTATGTTTAGTTTGTAGCTTTTGAGATGTGTGTTTTTGTGTGTTACAGCCTAAAGCTTGTGCTCAACATTGTTCAATTTTCCTAGTTGTCAGCGATATCTTCAGGTAAGTGTTGATTGTGAGTTTTAAACTAAATATATCTGCTGACGTGTGGTTTTCTCATGTTTGACTGCAACGTTTTAGAATACCTTCTAATTATGTGTATTTGTGCATTTGACAGGTCCATTCTTAAACAAAACGAAAGAAGTCAGTGTGTTAGATCTGTTGTACAAACCGTAACCAGGTGTTTCTTGAGGGAATTGTCACTGCTGCAGACTCAGGTCGGTCTTCGCCATTTTATGTTACAAAAGTCTTATATGAATATTTGTCCTTCCACAGAGACTCAATCTACCTAAGTGTTTTGAATATTCTTTAGATTTATAAAGCAACAGTGTGATAGCCTGGTATATGAGGCCAATATTTACCATTTTTATATAAAGCAAGCAGGTGTTTGTTGCTATGATGCTACTGCTAAGCTAAACAAATTAAAGATTGCCCACATTATATCACAGTACAGTTTGGAAAAACTCCAGATTGTAGCTTTAAAGCTCATTCTACACTCTAGAGCTCACATATTTAAGAACAGATAATTTCAAATAAAGAAAAACCCCTTTTTTAAAAGAAAGCTACACTTTTGAATAGAAGTCCTCAAGCTCCTGGAAAGGCTAAAAATCCATGTCGACCACTGTATAAGGCTAATTAATTATTATAAAATCAATTATTTTTCACGTTAGGATCTAGGGAGCTTTTGAAGGGGGTAAAATAGGAGATTTGTACAAAGTGGAATGCTCTTGATTTGGGCCAATTTCATCAACACACCTCCAAAATGTTGCTAAATTTCCTACTTAGACTAATTTTATTTATGTTTTCATTGAAAACCAGAAAACGTGGCCTTAGTGTAACCTCTCTGTCCAGCTGAATCACCTGCTCTGATGTACAAATATGTCCTCTTTCTAAAAACTCCCACTTCTGTTCATTTGTCATCCAGTTAGTCATCCTTAATGGCTGCAACTGCAATTATGTGCCACATGCGTGTCATCCATTAGTAATAATAATAATAATAAAAAAGAAAAAACAGATGTATTATTCTGTAGTTCTGATATATCATCAGCTTTGTGCATAGAGCCGATTCCTTTTTCACCTCCATTAAACAGTAGATGGCAGTGGCACTGTGTGTTTACACTGACCCGTTGTTACTACATGCCAAATGCCTCCTATTACATGCTGCATTACACACTCACATCTACTGTATCACCATTACACAGGCTCCTTTTGAGAAATGATACTTTCAGAGAGGGCGGTTGTAGAGCCCACAGGTAGAGAAAAGTCTGATTAATCTAACAAATAAATGTGCTTTGTGTTGTTTTAGACATCTTTAAAAGACTTCTTCCCACAATCCCCTTCGAGTCTGCTTGTTCCCCTACTGACCATGCCATCAGGTCAGTGGATTTCTCCTACGAAGTAGTACACAAGAGATTCCTGCAGAATTAATAAACTTTATAGTTTTAAGTATTTAATAATATTTATATCAAGTCGTCACAGAGGATTAACGAGTTTCCTGGTTTGCTGACTTTTACACAAACACAAAATGTTTTATAAAAGCTCAGAAATCTCAGTTTGACTGAGTTTGCGTCACATTAAGACCAGGAAGAGGTGAGTGCAGGATCACATTTCAGCGCTGCTTATCAGTGTGTGCCCAGACCGGCCTGTAGGCAGGAATCATTTACATGAATAGAGCCATTTAGGGACACGGTGACGACCGGCCAGAATTCACAGTTATTCATTACACGGTGTGTGTGTGTGTGTGCGTGTGTGTGTGTGTGTGTGTGTGTGTGTGTGAAAGGCTATTTTTCACCAGAAAGTGAATGAAAATGATACTGTTAATAAAAAAAGGGAAAGAATGGAGGCGGCAGCTCCCTCAGAATGAGTCATAAATATAGATATAGCTCTGCATTTTTAATACACAGCCTGGGGGGATTGGAGATATTTGTTTAACTTTCTTTGTTGTGAAATGTCAACTTGTTGAGGTTGGAGTGGAATATTGGCTTGTGGTAGGAAAGTATTTTTTGACATAAGTGGTGTACGACAAACACCAATCTGGTTCTGAAAGCGATTAGAAGTAGGTTATGTTTAAACAATAACATAAAACATGTGCCCAATCATTCATCTGAAATGATGTTTTAATACAGATTAGATTATTAAACACATAATTTGTTTTAAAAAAATGTAGGAATTTTGTATTTATGTGAAAATAATGACTAAAAAAATCTAAAGATGGCGCTAATAAATTCATCTAAATATGACAAGATAATTGGATAAAACACAATTAGTTACTGCTTTTGTTTGAAATAAGTGAATTAGTGACATTATATCTAAACAATTTGCATAAAGAGTGGAATTAAAAGGTTAGAATTATGTTTGATATCAGCTTTTTTTTACTGATATCCAGTATACCAGTGGTACTCACTCCTGATCCTGGAGAGCTGGTATCCAGCATGTTTTAGTTTTAACTCGGCTTTAACACACCTGATTTCAATCAGCAGGTGATTAACAGGCTTTTGAAGAGCCTGATGAGCACAGGTGATGCAACCACTGAATTAGGTGTGTTGGAGTAGAAACAAGGAAAACATGCTGGATACCGGCTCTCCAGGACCAGAAGTGAGTACCACTGCAATATACCGATATAGTCTACCTCTTAGGGCCTGTACACATGCAGCCAGGTATTCCACATATTGAATATTTTGCTACAGTTTGGTCTTCCCTATAAAAGTGAAGTTAAATGACACAAAAACTAATTATTTAAAAAACTCTGACCAAAGCTTTTATGCAAGGCTGTCGTCGTACGTGCTTACTCCTGGGTTAGTTTTTCCCGCGCATGTGCACTCTGTGCAGAGCAATACGCCTTCATACATTCATTCTACCTCTCCGTTCTCACCGGGTTCTTTTGAAAATGACAGAGTCACAAGAGAAAAAGTGTCTTCGAGGGTCTATGATAAGAACAGAAAGGTCTCCGAAGTGAGAAATAAGACCAGGGACTCTTCAATGTTGGCGTGTGTTTTTAAAAATGTGGAGAGGGTGGCTCTTTTCTGAAATTCAAAAACATTGTATGCATTTCCTTTAAGGACGGTTGTTGCCCACCACCTAGTTATTCCACATCCAAGGAATGTTTTTCGGCAAAGACGCCGACAGTCCGGGGAGCTACTGCCGCCTACTGGCTTGGCATGCCTATGAATGTCATTCACAATACACATTGCATTTTGTTGTTTTGCTAAAATGAGGTGGTATGGACCTAAGATTTTTTTCCTAGATGGGAGGGGAAGAATTTTTGGTTTTACAAAAACCTGGCTACGTGTGTACATGGCCTTAATGTCCAATACCAATATATGTTGGACCCCTGCTCCTCATAAAAAAGAAAAGCCCAATAATTTAGGTAAATAACATCACATATCTCCTATCATACATACTTATCAATCAATCAATCAATCAATCAATCAATCAATCATTATTTATAAAGCACTTTTCCTACAATAGATGCAACTCAAAGTGCCTTACAGATTAAAATGACCCCTCATGACCCTCATTCCTATCCCTCCCCCACAATTTCAGACTCAGTACTTATACTTTAAACATTATATTTCCAAAATATGACAACTATTTCAATTTAAGTTTGGTCATCTTTGCCAAACAAACTAAAATATCTCACATAATAGACCTCAGAACGGTCATATTTTGACATTTTGAGTGAGAGAAGAAGTTGCTGAAGTTTAATGTATAATATGTGCATGGTATGTGTCATTACAAGTCAACCATATTTTCTTATATTAGATTTTAATGCCAATATCGGATGATAACATCGAACAACCCTAGTTTGAATCAACCTGTCTTTGATTTTTGTAACTACTGACCAGCTACAAAAAGCCCTTTTGTGTTGTATGTAACGATTACGTTGGTATTCTGGATGTTGTCTTTCAGAGATGCCTCAGGAGGCTGTAAAAAATCACCTGAAGTGGCTCAGCAGCTCATTACAGCGGCTGACAGAGGATGGAGACGAAGGCTGCAGCTCCAGGTTAGAGAGAGAAAGCGTCCCCGGGTAAAATGTGCTAATGCGTCTGCTTCTGCCAGCATGCTGAACGTCTGCGCGGTATTCTTATTTCCATTAGTTGCTGTTGAGCCGGTGGTTAGTCGGTAATTTTTCCCCCTTGCATCCTAGCAGAGAGCTCCTGGAGCACAGTGTGGCTTCTCCAAGCATTCATTAGAGAACATTAACTTGGGGAAAAGGAGCCCTGTGGAGAAAACAGACATTGGGAAGCTCGAGAAAAGAGGATAATCAAAGAGCAGGGAGCGCGTGCACAGTAACAAAACACCACACTGGCATGGAAAGAAGAGCAGACAGAGCTGCTCTGGTTGAGCGCGTTTAGAAAAAAAAGTGGGTAGAGAGAACACAGATACAGAACAGAGCACATTCGATGTCCTAAAGATGGAGCCGGTTGACTTGAGTCCCTCCAGCTGCGGTTTTGAACAAGGCCCATTATCCCCACCAGCGTTCCGAGTCTTGAAGCTGCATGCAGAATCTCAAAGCGGAGTTCTGAGCCAGCGGTGGGAAACTAGTATGTTGTCTTGCTGCTGCCAAAGCCCTGCAGAGGACTGCTGCTGTTGGTATGTTGAAGGGGAGGGATGGAGATGAGGAGGGGAGCGCTAATGATGGTAATGGGGAAATCTGAGAGAACAAGCTCTCCTCTTCAATCCTCAACTCATTCTCTCTGTTGCAGCTGTGTAGCTCGTTTTTCTGCTGCAGCATTTTCAAATTTGAGGTTACGTTACAGTTTTTTTTTTCTCTAATTGCATAAAGAATAAGGGCTAAAAATCAACTATTTACCATTAATTGCTTGAAACTTGAATCAGACACAGAATTATTAAGTTTTTTTCTCACTCAGTATAAAGAAAGGAAACTCTAAGATAATCTTTTTTTCAGTATTTTACCTTAAGATATATTTTTTGATTTACTGTGAAGTAATTTTTCCGAAGCCCATCCAGAAGGACAGATTACAAAATAGATAAACTTTGTTAATTACTAGAAATGCCCTGATTCTGGTACCGATGTCCAATCCACATACATCTCTGACCTGCTGATTTACACTGATATGATTCATTTCATGCAGCCATAATTAACAGATTTATATATATTTTATACACATTTCTACTTAACCTGAGCATCAAGAATCAGAATCAAAAGCTTCTACATGGAAAATCAATTTTTGCTTGCATTAAATAGCACTTAGCCTTGGTGCAAACATCTCTTACAAGCAGGAGTTAAAATGTTTAGACAGGAAACCATTTCAATATCATCACTGTGAGATCCTTGAAACATAATCCACTGAGTTCTGAGCATGTTGCACTTCAGTCCTACACTGTTTTTAATGGTTTAATCCCGGCATGATTGCAAGTTTTTGTCTGTTATCGTCCTAACAGCTCTGTGGGATCAACAAGAATAAAACATGATCATCTCAAACCACTTCGTTAGTTATCGTTTGAGCAATCTGCTTTGTTTTAAAAAGCATTGATGCAGTGGAATCTGCTTTAAACATCTAGTAATACCTCTTAAAATTACTTTTGCACCATGTACATACTGTAAATTGACTTTTTAAGGTTTTCGAGCCTTTGTTTAGAACATATATAACGTAGTAACAATTGGCACAAATGTGGAAGTTTAAGTATCTTGGGGTCTTGTTCACGAGTGAGGGAAAGATGGAGCGTGAGATCGATGCGTGAGCGTGAAGCGGATTGGTGCTGCGTCTGCAGCGATGCAGGCATTGTACCGGTCTGTCGTGGTGAAGAGAGAGCTGAGCAGGAAGGTGAAGCTCTCGATTTACTGTTCGATCTACGTTCCTACCCTCGCCTATGGTCATGGGCTTTGGGTAGTGACCGAAAGAATGAGATCATGGATACAAGCGGCCAAAATTAGTTTTCTCCGCAGGGTGTCTGGGCTCGATAGGGTGAGAGGAGCCAGTTGAGGTGGCTTGGACATCTGATTAGGGTGCCTCCTGGACACCTCCCTGGCGAGGTTTTCCAGGCACGTCCAAAAAAGGAAGACACAGGACACGCTGGAGGGACTATGTCTCTCGGCTGGCCAGGGAACGCCTTGGGATTCCCCTGGAGGAGCCGGCCCAAGTGGCTGGGGAGAGGGAAGTCTGGGCCTCTTTGCTTAGGCTACTGCCCCCGTGACCCGACCTCTGATAAGCGAATGATAATGAACGGATGCATGGATAGATTTTGGAATTAATTGAAAATTGTGTATGGAATGTTTATACCCTGTCAGAACTGCAGATGTACATTACCCTGCGACTAACTCTGGTACATCAAATGGCTGCATTTATGTTTGAAAACGTACGTGGTCCTTAATAAAAACAAAAACAAAGTAATAACGGACAAAAATGTTTTTAAGTTTCAGGTTGGCTGATCACAGCTTGAAAAGTCAGTATAAGGTGATTAGAGGTACTATTTTGACTTAAATATGACGTTTAGAACTTGTTCCCTTTATGAAATTATTTCTCCGTTCTCAGTCACGTCATAGTTGTATTTAGAGTTGGTATACATTTAATCAAATCTGTAAAAAGACAAACCAAACTTTGAATCTGATAGTTTGATAGGACAGGGCAATGATGGGGCTACATTTACTTGCTTTTACTGTGTTTTTAAAAGAGACTTGTTGCATTTAAAACCCTGTTGTGATGAAAACGACCCCAGACAGCACATGGAGTGTTGCGGCATTGGCCCTCGCCTTTATTGTCTGCTTTTATTTGGTGTTAGGACAGAAGTCTGCGTGTGAATTGTAAAATCCAATTATCAGTTGTAGTTTTCAGCACCTGGTTGTTGGAAGAGTTTACAACGGAAAAACTGAGACTAGGACTGGTTAAGTGCCAGGCTGTTAAAGAACTTTACAGACCACCCAAATCACCGGCATTGTGAGCTGTTTACAGCTTTGTTTGCTGCTCGGATTTGTGCGCTTCCACTTGGAACCGGCCAGAATAACAATACACCTTCATTTTTTTTCCATTTTTACCAACAAATTCCACAGAATTTATATTAGCTACTTATAGTGTTGGGCGCTACTTCTTTTCCCGTCCTGCAGAGGGCACCACCAAGTGTTCGAGGCCTGGTTCCTGCTTGTGCAGTGTGCCCACTGGGTGCAGATGGCGGTCCAGCTGCTGGTCACATCAGGACCTGAGGACGCTGGTCCCCTTCTGTGGCTTCTGACCTTCTACCATTACCCAACCAACAGGTGGCACCAGAGAGCTTTGCAGCTGGTAAGACCCACAAAAATCTGAAAAACCTTTACACTTTTATTTCTTTTTGCTGCACTTTGGTCCTAACTGTTGCTGATTGGATGAATCGCTGTGAGTTTTGCTTCAGACAGCTTTGTTACAGGAAGAGTTATGAGCCTCTGCAGCTTTAGTTGTGTTATGCCGCGCTGCAGGAGCTAAATCATAAAGAACAACAAAGTTGTGACATTTGTTTTGTGAGGCTAGAGGACACAATGTGGATGAAATCTCATCTGGCCGGCGCAGCGTCATAACTCAACAATGGAAACGTGTGGAAGGTCTGTTTTTCGCTGCAGTCAGGTGTGTTGCTGCTGAAAGCCAAAGAGCCCAGACAGAAGAAAGAAGAACACATTAAAGAATAAATAATGAATGACCCTACATCTGAGAGGCAGACAGTGGTGAGGAGAGGGAGGCACAGATAAGCCAAGGGAGCTGGGTGATGTAGTATTGATTTCTCAGTGAATGTCTGGCCAGCCGGCCCGAGTTTCGTCTCTGTGTCTCCTGTTTGTCCGCCTAGCCTCATAAACCTCAGAGTCTCGCTGCTGCCCCGGCACAAGCACACGTTTGTCTCGCTTAGGGCCGTCCTCCCCTTATCTTCTTTATGAATTACTAATCTATTGATCTTTATTGAAAGGCACTTATCTTTTTTTTGCTGCAGGTACGAGCCAAAGAAGCGTGGGACCACCTGCAGACTCTTTTCTCTGCCTCAGCGTTTCCTGTTCCTGCTGCCCACCTGCAGTCATTAATCACCCTGCTGTCAGTCAAACCTCAGCAGCCGTCACTGGCTCCATTGTTGACCCTCGACCTCTTGGTTCATTTTGCTGTTTTCTGCCGACTACAACCGAATGCATCGGCAGAGATTTTACAGACGGTGAGACGACTGTTCTCCTCCCCTTGGTCGTCATTACTCCACATGTTCTTATATATATATATATATATATATATATATATATATATATATATATATATATATATATGTGTATATACTTGACAGGTTTTACAACTTGTTTTTAGAAACTACCCGGAAACTTTAGCTATTATACGTTAAATGCGACATATTATGCTCTTAGAAGCGTTTGCAGGTACACTAGAGACCCGCATGGCAGCACTAAAGGATGCACATTTTGTATAATATGTCCCCTTAAAAATGTATTAATTTGTTATTATGGATGCTAAGGAGTCATTTTTACCTTTTTTAATACTCTTCTCTGTAATTGGTCAGCTTAAAATCTGAAGAAAAAAGCATTTAATTGGATGCAAGAATACTTTATGCCTGGGAGTAAGTCCAGAATAAACATATTACTTTGAACGCTTGCACAAAAATGTGCAAACATTTTCAGCCACTCCCTTAATCTTTGTTTTACTTTTAGTGATAACATGCTTTTCATAATCCTTTTAGGTGGACTTGAGCAACAAGTGGGTTGTACAAAGTATTTTCATTTGGCTCTTTTTGTTCTCATTAGTTTGCGTCACTTACCAGATGAAAAGTGCTTTTTGAGTGCTTTACAGTATTATTCCTACCAGACTTGATTTGCTTCATCTGATGGAGCGTCCTCATCCTGTCGGAGCCACAGACTTGTTGATTTTTCTGTTACGTGTGTGTCTCTCCAGGTGGTGGATCAGTCTGGTCTGCGTGATGAAGCAGCATGTGTTCTCAGCTCGCTGCATCTCAGGCTACAGGAAGGAAGCTGCTTCAAGAGTGACGGTGTTCATCTCAGGGTCAGGGAGCTTCAGAAGACAATATCGTGAATGGACGAAGTATGCACACACAAAAAGTAAAGCACTGAGCCACACGTTCTACTGACGAAGGACAGTGTAGCTGTGCTGCTGCATGATGGCGGGAGGATGTTAAAACAACACAGCAAGGACAGATTACAGTACAAAAGGAGGGACACAATTATTCACACACATATAAGGCAACTGCAAGGCCCACAAGGACACTTGAGCAGTGACAGATGATGCTGTAAAGAAGCAGCAGCAGCGGCTCGTACGTGTCAGAGTCCTCCCACTCACTGAAGCTCCTCAATATAAATCCTTCAGCGGTCTCGGGCTGAATCCACGACGGGTTTAGAGGAGGAGAAAACCCAGGAAAGCCAGTGTTGGTGTTATTTCTGCAGGTTAAAGCACTACCCATCTTTACTCTGTATTAGAAACTGAATTATTATATTTATTTGTAAACAGAAGCTACTTATAAACAGTGTTTGCGAAAACTTTTCAGCCACGCCTGCCAAACTGGTAGACGTGAGAGTGTCTCACGCAGGACATTTTTGAACCACGTAGGACAAAATCCTCGTGGGCTTCAGACTTGTATCTATTTAACAGTGGGTATTGTAGTGACCTCTGACCTTTACATATTATACATATTTTTATTGTGACAATAATCTGTTGACATAATTTGAAAAAAGAACCATCAATGTGATTTTCTGCCAAATTCATAAAATGAGGATTAACAGAATTTATCAGGAAATTAATAGAGATCATATAATTATTTAAAATTATTATGAAACACCAGAAACAACATATTATATATGAAAGTATTTCTAAATATTGTAATGATCTTAGATGAGGGCTTTTTGTGACTGATGCTGTAGCCTGATGTTACTGTTCCTTTAAGAGACGCTGTGGCTGCTTGAGGTGAAACTGGAAGTTGGAGATGCGGGTTTATTTCAGCTGTTTGTTAAACTACTCTAATAAACTGCTGTTAAGGACAAAATGTCATTCTGTCTGATGATTAGTTCATCACAAATATCACAATATAAAGGAATGATCTTTTTCTTGGGGGGGGCACTGTGCCGAGGTCCCCGAAATGCCTAGAAACGGCCCTGGGTGTGGGACTGAGTTTTGAAGGTGATCTGAATTGTATCAAATACATAAATATTACATGCTTATAAATTATTAATATTATAAAATTACAAACGTGTAGTGGATATGTCTGCCTACATTTTCCTTTTCAAACACTGTTTTGTTTTTTATGCGACTATTTTCCTGTCCTGCTGTCTCTTAGCTGCATCTCCTCTCAATCCTCCAGAACAACTGCTGTCTGGCTTCTTACTTTTCAACTCACAAGTTACTTTTGAAATTAGCCGATCAAAAAGATCCGTCGACCGCAAAAATAGCGGAATGTGCGGCCGAGCCAGTGAGGTGACGTCACCGATGCACGGGAGATGATCCCTGCAGCAGCGGAGCGCGTCAGACACAAATGAAAGACAGTATGAGCAAATGTGAACGATCGCGTGTTAATTATGTTTTTTTTGGTGGCGCCACTTTGAGAATGTTACTGTGGCCGTGCGCAGGACGCAGCTGCCCGGTGGAGCGCATCAGTAATCAGCGCTCTGCTGCTCTCCATCCTCTCCGCCCAAAAGAAGACCCGCTACGCTGAGAGTCCAAATAAATAATGAAATATATGTAGAAACTAGATCTTTTGAGGGGGAAGCCAACAAACAGTCTGCAGTTTTCAGGAAGTTTATTTTATTTTGGCACGTTCAGAGTAGACGCACGGCGTCGGTCATAATGTCCGACGATGTGAAGTTTTTCGTCGGACAATATTAAATCACGTCGGTAATGTCCGACTGTCCGACGTGTTTTCGCAAACACTGCTTATAAATATTATTTGATCCATAATTTTAGGCCTGCATTATGGTGCAGGTGTTTCTACAAACAGTGTTTTTGGCCTTTTAATGAGCTCATACAAGAATAAAAAAAAAAACAGAAGCCTTTTTTGTGATAAATTGTGCTTTTGATGTCATTTCCTGTTCTTTATAACGTAGATTTAATGAGGAATAGAATGCATTCATATAATTGTATTAATGAGCAAATTTTACATCACATAAAAAATGTTTAGAATGTATTACTAGGTTGGTTTTCAGGATCAGAAATCACCTTATTTTCTTAGAAAAATTTAAAAAGATATTAACCCAAGAACAACAATTATCTTCAGTCTATTCCACTTTATTTTCTCTAAGAATCTGAGATTAACCGTCTGTAATCTGAAGAAAATTCAGCGAATGCAACAGCAGCTGGTTTCCCTGACTGAGACCTGAAAATTATAAAAACTGAAGTTGAAAATGAGATGTGTGTTTAGAAGCACATTCATTCTTTGATAACTTACCTGTGAAACATCATAAAAGTTAACTTTCACATTGACTTGGTTTCTTATTCTAATTAAAGATGATTCATTTTCACCTTTGTTGCAATAATAATAGCAAAAAGCTGCTATTAATCTATAATTACATTTGGAGGACTCTCAAATATCAGATTTCTCTTTTAGTAATTGCATTACGCAGCAATTTAGATGAAAATACACCCATCACGTTATAATCACTACTATGAAATACATAACAGTGGTATAATAAAAAAGGCTGATGATTAAATTAGCTTTTTATGGATGAAACACTTAATAAACACTTATAAAAATATATTTCTTTTAACATTAAAAGTTCAACACTCACAGAATCTAACCTCAGACAACAAAAATACCCTGAGAGGAGCTGTTTTTCCATGTTTTACAAACCAGCGTTAGATCATTTGTAATAAAAAAAAAGCACTTGTATACCTGAAAGAATTTCCAGGCTGAACTCCAAAGACGCAGATCCTGATTTCAGACTAAACAGACAGAACTCATCCTTAAACACGCCTACACAAACAGCATTAACTTAAACACAGCAGCTCAGATTCTTAAACACGGCTGGAGGCGCCAGGCTTTTATCCACGAAATCCTCTTTTCCCATTACGGGATCAGAAATGGGTGGAAAGATGGGATTTTTCTGCCTGACAACGATGTCTTCAACAACAGCTTGTAGTTGGCGCTTCGACTGGACTGAACCTTTCCAGTTGGCTGTAGAGTCTGAACGCAGCCTTCTGGTGTTTCTGCAGAGTCCCTAAGAACGAGGAGGTGAGTGATGGACCATCGAACGACCAGCATTTCCATCTATCGTCTGAAACCTGGAAGAAAATAGAAGATGCACACAGATTGGGAGGATTAAATATCATTTGGTTGTTTAAAATGTTTCCCCTGATGTGAAGCCAAACACTGAATATGTCCAGATAAATAATTCAGACTGAGTCTTTTTATTATCAGAGAAAAGGTTCAGTTTTTTTGTCAAACACCAGATTCTTTTTTACAGATTTACAAAGCTTTTTTGAGTTAATTGTGTACTTATGTGCATAAGTCTGATTTCTACACCTGTCTTTGTCAAAACGTCCCCTTTTCAGAACCTTTGCAAGTAAACAACATGGTTAGTAAACATGGGTAAACAGACATAAGTAGTTTTAAATCATTTTAAAAAAAGAAGAAAAAAAATCTGTTCATCTCACTGAGTTTTGGAAAAATCTAACCTCTAAAGGACACACCCTATAAACAGCTCTCAGCTGTGTGTGTGTAACTCGTAAACACACACTTTGCATCTGTAGAGAGTGAGACGTCTCCTATAAATGAAAGTCCATTGACTGTAAGAATGATCAATTTCTAGTCGAGCCAATCTTGCGCCATCTATATCCATCCATCCATCCTCCCTCTTCCACTTATCTGAGGTTGGGTAGCATGGGCAGTAGCCTAAGCAAAGAGGCCTAAACTTCCCTTTCCCCAGCCACTTGGGCCAGCTCCTCCAGGGGAATCCCAAGGCGTTCTTTGGCCAGACGAGAAACATAGTCCCTCCAGCGTGTGCTGGGTCTTCCTTTAGGCCTCCTCCCAGTTGGAAAAACTCACCAAGGAGGCGTCCAGGAGGCATCCTAACCAGATGCCCGAACCACCTCAAATGGCTCCTCTCGATGTGGAGGAGCAGCAGATCTACTCCAAGCTCCTCCCAGATGTCTGAGCTTCTCACCCTATCTCTAAGGGAGAGTCCAGACACCCATTGGAGAAAACTCCTCTTGGCCACATGTATCCATGTATCTCATTCTTTCAGTCACTACCCAAAACTCGTGATCATAGATGAGGGTTGGAACGTAGATCGACCGCCAACCGGTGAAGAGAGAGCTGAGCTGAAAGGCAACGCCCACCTCCACGTGAGGCAGGACCTAATCCCTGACTTAGAGAAGGCATTCTACCCTTTTACCATCTATAAAACATCCATAATATTAAAAAAAGACAATATTTTGATTGTTGGGAAGAGTTTCTGGTTTGGTGGTGAGCAGACTGAACTCCTGTTCCTGCTGAACTGAGCCAGTGGTTATATAGGACTGATTATCAGCTCAGTAGGCACAGGAATCCCAGCCCAAATCTCTCTTTCTCATCTTGGCAATGAACCCAACTAGATCTTCCTATCTTTTTTCAAGTGTAGAAGAATGCAACAAAACAATGCAAAAGAAAGGAGGACCATTCATTTTCTGCAGTGGGTCAAAAACGTGGTACTGGAAGCTCGCTGCATCCAGCTTTCTGAGAATACTGGTGTAAAATCAGCACGAAAAACGATTGCAAGACAGAAATATAAATCCCATTCCTCCAGAACGTGTGTCCTGCCTGCCTCACTTCAGACCACAGGCGTTGCCAGCAGATACTTTGAAACAGAATCCAACTCAGCAGTTCTTTGAAGCACACTTGGCATTAAAGAGACAATTAGTCTGAGTAAACACGCATGAGGAGGTGTGGATTTTGTAGGGAAAATAAGTTTATTTTTAAGAGTCTTCATAGAACATTGCTTTATCCTTTGATGTGTGGGGAACCATTTCCATCTCATTAGAGTGTAATAAATCACCTTTTAGATACAGGCTCTGATGGCGATTCCTCCCTTTTATAGGGCTTTGATGGTCATTACTCTTTTAACAGGCCCTAAATATAGGTCTAAAAATGGCAAGCTCCACATGGTCCTCATTTCTAATTCACACATCTGTCCTCGTTTAGTCGTCACTTTGTCGCCGAGAATATAGAGCGCTGTAATGCCTCCTCTCATGGCATATATTCTAAAAAAAAGTTTGAGATTCATTATTTTTTAGCCATCTGTCAGTGTTTTGACAAGGGAGCAGGATCGCGAAGATCTGCATTACAGTGAGCTTGTTAAAGAGGTGATTCTGGCACACTGCACCCGTGATGCTGCTGAGGGTTTGCTGTAAATTACCATGGGTCGGTATTTTACACTCGGGGGTCTCAGTCACTCAGGTTTTAGCACACAGTCCAGCTGCTGATAGCAACAGCTTGGGTGCACTTAGCTGGAATGAGATTTTTTCTGATTACACTCTAAGAAATGAAATGTTGAATTCACTTAGCCAAGTTATGTCAACTAGTTCAACTAAACGTAGTTGCTTAAATGTAGAGTGATTTACATAAGTTATGTTAAAAGAAAGTGTATATTACTTTTTATTTACATTCAAGCAGCTAGGTTAGTGGAACCAGTTGATACAACTTGGTTAAAGGAGACATATTATGACTTTTTTTCTTAAGTTATAATTGCTCTATTGTCAATACCAAACATGTTTATGAAGTTCTTTGCATAAAATTCCTCTCACGCAAAGCAATTTCAGCAGTTTTATTCCTTAAATTTTCAGTAACTTCCAGAATGAGTTGTTTCAGGGATCTGAAACTTTAAGAAAACAAGCTGGAGCTGGCCACACCCACCCGTCCCACTTGACATGAAACAGATCTGGATTCTTTGTGCTAAACGACATTAGCTGAATCTGTTTTTGATCATCTGCACAAATATGTTTTAGATGATCTAAAGTAGTAATATCTAAATTGTTGGCTTGAATTGCGAAGATACAGGTCTGGATAGCGGCTGCAGAGGGTCTTTCCCCCCCAGCATTGTGCAAATGTGCACCATTACCCAGATGTAAACAATAACATTCAAGCTGAGACGTTCCAATATCTGGGAGGGGCTTGGATTAGAGCTGCTACGCTCTCTCTTGCAAATTAGAAGTGGTTCTATTCTAATATGCTATGCAAAAAGTCCCCGTTTGTGACATCACAAACGGGGACTTTTTTTGAAACAGATTGTTTTAGGCATGTCATTCCTAAAATTCAGTGCATTTACATTAAATATTAAAGTTCCTTTAGTTGTCAAACACACTGGTGTGTGGTGAAATTTGTTCTCCACATTTGACCCATCCCCTGGGGGAGCGATGGGCTGCAGACACGGCTGTGTTTGGGAACTATTTGGTGGTTTAACCCCAATCAAACCCCTTAATGCTGAGCGTCAAGCGGGGAGTCATTGAGTCCCATGTTTTATAGTTTTTGGTATGACCCAACTGTGGATTTGAACCCACGATCTCCCAGTCTCAGGGTGGACACTCATACCACTAGGCCACTGACATGCGCATCGATAAACCGAACTATGGAATACACAAACGTCATAATTTTTTTTAATGCATGTAAATGCATTAGTCTGGCTGAAGATTAACTGATTCTAATTGAGCTGAAGTACCCAGATAATGCGGTAGGAACACGACCTTCCTCTGCATGTAAACGGCTCAGTGGAGCTGGTACCGTTTGGATACTCGCTTTCTGGAAGTGACGAGAACACGGAAGCGGTTTTCTGATAATATCACTGCCACAATGTAGCACGTGTAACACCATCAAACAGTACGGTACTAAAAATGTGTTCAAACAAAGAAGAACCAAAACCAAACGGAGAATTTCTGCAGGTGTTTGCATCACAGCCTTCTGTACCTGAGACAAAACAGTGAGTAAAGTCAGAATGACATCTAACCTGTGGAAGGACCTTGAAATTGCTACCATGATTTCCATCTCTGATGCTTCGGCCTTGTTTAGCTTCACAGTGTGGAAATATGTGAGAACTCGTCTGTTTTATGGCCCTCTGTATCTCAGCTGCCTCGGGCTGAGATTAGATCAGAAATCAATACATATCAGCCGGGGATGCCTGAGCAGCACTTTTTACTGTCAAAGTCATTTTAAGTTTGAACCCTCAGGTGTTTTAAGTGTTTAAAAGATGATTTGGAGAAGTTATTTTATTACTACCATGTCAATCTTTCTCTTTTTCCCCTGCTGTTCCACAGCCGTATCCCAGGCTGCCAGGTGAGCTGGAGGTAAAGCTCCTCATTTTGGAAAAGTCCTTATTCTGAGAAACTTAAAATTCTCAATAGTATTTTTGAGAGGAAAGAACACGAGAGAATTAGATGCCATGTTATATAGCAGCGACCTGATCAGATATTTTACTGGTGAGGTTGAAACCTATTCATTATTTTAAGTTTTATTGTGAAGTTTAACCATATTTAGGCAGCAAATAAATGGTAACAGTTATCACAGCCAGACAGGAAACTCAGAACAGAAGCTTTTATTTTTTAAAAGCGTGTCATCTGTTATTTTTCTATCAATAAAAAACTGTTGTTGTCTGCATGGGTCTGATTTTAAATATGTTTGTGCCTGGCACTAAATCACTCCAAATACAATAAAATAGGGAGCCATGTGAACAAATCTGATATATATGTATAAAAGAAATGCACATATATTTTCCTGAAAAACAGGTTTATGAGGTATTAAAGTGGTTTAAACTTAATATTCTCCTCTTTGCTTTAGCAGGATTTTTTTTCTTTACATCTTTTGTACCTATATTAGCTGGAGAGCTCTCTCTGTCACAGTGATTTATTCTAGATTCCCTAATGTAGCCATTTATCATATTCAACCTACTTGACCCTCTTACGAAACCGTTCTTAGCATTAATCTTAAGATCTTTGTGTGTGTGTGTGTGTGTGTGTGTGGGCTGGGCATGAAGTACGTTGTCTAAACGGGTCCTCATAATCCAGTTTACAGCTTGCACACATGTGATCTTTAAATCTCAATTCAGCTTGCTGTGGGATTTCCCTGTATGCAGCCCAAGCACAAATAAGGGTTTTAGTCTGAAAACAAACTCAGACTTTAACACAAATTCCACCTTGTCAAACAGGCAAATGAAAGTTGATACTATATAAGTTATGTTGCTTGTTGCTGTTTCTTATTATTATAATTATCATAAAAAGTTCACTACAGAAGTTGTTTGTCCTGCAGAGTAAATACGTTTTCCTCATGAGGTTCTAGGCTGGTTCAGTGGAGGTTATTGCATCACGGAGAAGAATTGCTAGATATTGCTGGAAAGCCTTGCTTCTTCTCTTTGACTCTGGGGCAGAGTCTGCTGAGAAGACAAAGTGTTGTGCAGAGCAGTGATGACGAGGACAGTTGTGGCTGCCGCTACAAGTTTTGATCAAAGAGGTGTCAGCCCCAATAACAAGCCCCGAAGTCTCCTCAGGCCTCATTACTACTGCGAGTCCCCAGTTCTCACCTTCACTACGACTACATCTGATTTTGTATATGGAAACAAAAAGGAGGCAGAAGCATTAAGGCGAAGGAGCTAAAATACAAAATGGGAACGAACTTAAATTGTTTTTGGATACAGGATGCTCTGGGAAAAAAAGAAAGTAAAGATTGACGGAACATTTCTTTTCTCTCTCTGCTGTCTGCTCGTTGGGGTCATGCTCTCCTCAGGTGCAGAACTTAGCCACTGTGAACAAAGAGGAAATCAATCACTGTTCACCAATCAGCTAAGCTCTGCATCTGGCTGGAGAGAGGATACAAAAACCTGCCGAGGAGACGGGTGTGTCGTACGCATGCACGCGCGCGCACACACACACACAAACGTGTTGATCTCACTCATCATCCTCATTTCTTCACACTTCCAAACTCCTCAGACACAATTACACAAACCCTTAGGTAATCACGCCATCTCCAGTCTGAAGTTTCTGTGGGTGAAGTGCGTGTTTGTGTACAGAAGGAGATCTGGTTGCCATGGCAGCCGGCGGGGTCAGGGCTGTGTGGTAATCCCTGGCAATGTGATTTTATCATAAGTCACAAATCAGCACGCCAGGAACCCTCACAGCTCAGACATGAAAGAACAAGAACTCTTCTGTTTTTTTTTATTTTTTTAACTCTGCCTACATCCTGGACTCCACACACTTCCAACCTGCAACACCCTGAAACTAAAACCTCCCTCCACTTACGTCTGCCATCAGAACTCAGCCGTGAAAAGACCAGAACTGCAGATCTTTTGCTGCCCTGCTCTCACACACACTATTTCCTCGGTTACCCTTCTTCTCGTCTCCTATTCGCCACGCTCGGCTGACCCGGCGATATGCCCCTCATTAAGCGGATCAAGAGGGATTCCAAAGGCATGTACCGGGGGAGAAAAATTACAAGAGGGAGAGGAAAAAAAAACAGACTAAAGGAGACCACCCTACTTTTCTAAATGCTGCTTTTAAGATTTAAAGGAGGAGGCCTTGACAGACATGTTTTCAGTTTAAACCCGCCCGGCATAATCAGCATAAGCCACTGTACTGTGTGTTTTGTGAAAGGCGACGAGGAGGATGGTTGAATTTTTTTTTTAAAGGACAAAAGGCCAACACAAAGTGAGGAGTGAAACATAAATCCACCTCCCTACAGGGCAATAGGAAAAGTCAGTGAGGAGGTCCGTTCATCCATCATTTTAATTGGAGTGAGATCTCTGATCTCAGATGACCGGTGTGATCCGCTGATGTTTACAGGCGCTTGCCTTGGGAAAGCGGCAGTAAAAGTTAGGATATGAATCTCTGAATGCTTCATCTTGTGCCCCGTTCGGTTCCCCCTGCACCCGTGAGGCGACGGGAGGAGGAGGAGTGACAGACGATGACGAAGATGAGAACGGACAGAGAGACAGGCGCTGTGCATCGCTTTCTGTGTGTGTGTGTCGGGGAGATTTATCAGGACTAAGCCAGATGCCAAACACTTGTTGAGAAAGCCTTTCACATCCTGCGCAAATGCATAAAACTGTTTGTGTGTGTGAAGATAAAAGCCCGTCTTGTGGCAGCTTGACTGAGGCCCGAAACGGGATTTAGAGCTGTGAGTCACTCGGGTCAACGTGGACGGGTTTTTAGCAAGAGCTCACGACACAGCTGGTGTCGAGCACGGTTACAAACACCTTCCTGACCAGAATCTATGGAGCCGATTCAGATAATAAGAATAAATGTAATAAATAAATACATGAATTTTAGACTATAAGACTAACAATATATTGACTAACATTTGTTTCCAAAATAAAGAAACTAGAAAACAATTCACGTTTTTCTTATTCAAGGGATGCTTTTCTGGAGCATTTTTTATTATATTTCTAGAATTGCTCGTCACATACTGATGGCAACCAATAAATTATATGTTTGATCCAAAAAATGTATTATTGTAATCTCCTATGAAACATATAATCCTGGAAAAACCTCATCCAATCGTGAAGAACGGGACATTCTTAATGACTGGAACCTGATCCATCTATCAATCTGACCTCTGCACATAACCCTCCACATGTGTTATTGGCTTGGAGCAGCTAAACAGGAAGTGAAGCCAGAGCCGGGCTGCCTAGTGCACTAATCTGAACATTCCGTTCTGTTTGCAAGTTTCTGTTTAGAATTTGGTTCTGTTCTTGGTGGGAAATGTTTAGGTGACGGACCTGTTGTCTGTGAACGCAGCCTGTCCTCTTTGGGCTGATAGAGCCGTTTGTCGAATGCCTCGCCAACACACGCAGGTGTGGTGTTTTCCCAGATAGTTGGTGGCACGGAACTGATGCAATTTTTAAATGAAGAATAAACCAAGACAGCTAATAATTATCTTGTTTTCACCATAAAAACACCACACTATCTCAGCTAGCATACTAAATTGGTATACAGTTGAATTATGGCAGAAAGATGCCAACAACGGGTCGAAAACAAAAACAACATTCTGCCTTCCTGTATTCTGGAGGCGCGGTTTAGAGGAAGAAGACTGGAGAAGGGATGGACCCATGAACTGTGTATTTTCAAAAAATAACTTGCTTGAACAGCAAGAAAAACCCACCTATTCAATCTTTATGCAATCACTAAACTTTAATTGCTACTTGTACAGGTCTTTCCTTATGAAAAACTAAAAAAATCCAATATATTTTTTTGCCTGACATTTTCTTCTAAATGTTTCGTGTAGAGGGTCTCAATCCTGGTCCTGGAGGGCCAGTATTCCGCATGTTTTCGTTGTTCCTCTGCTCCAACACACTTGATTCAGTGGTTAAATCACCAGTTCAGCAGCTCATCAGGCTCTGCAGAATCCTGTTAATCACCCTCTGATTAAAATCAGGTGTGCTGAAGCAGGGAAACAACTAAAACATGCTGGATACTGGTTCTCCAGTACCAGGATTGAGAACCCCTGGTTTAGAAAGAATAAGGTAGCTCCTTATTGACAAAAGAATAACAAAAACACATCTCATCCTGTAAATAATCAACCTTTGTTTCCTTCCCCGTTTCCATAGTTCAGACGTGAATGTTAGTAAGAGCTGAACTGAGATCAGTGTGACCTATCTTCACTGCTTCACTTCTCATCTTCCTTCCTCTTTTTTTTTTATCATCTTTTCCTTCATTTGAGTTGGAGTTAGAGTAATCCTTCAGACTGATCCTGGAGCCTACTCGTTGATAAGTGTGATTACGCATAAACACACGGAGGGAATTCCACGGTGGACAGATAATTAAGGTGGACACGAAGCGGAGACTATCCTGAGCCCCTCAGAAAAAATGCTCACTGACCTATTTTCTCTCCTTTTCTGCTTTCCTTCTCTCGCTCGTACGAGGGGCAAATTCCCAGATTCATTGTGTGACAAACAAATCCGAACAGCGCTGCTCCGAGACCGCAAAAAAAGGAACCTTTTGGAATCCACAAGCACATACACACAGTAGGCCCAGAAAGGAATGTGAAGCATAGGTAGCCAAGTGACTCAAATGTGGACAGTCCATTGGAGCAGATGGAATCAAGATCAATTCAACACAAAGTGTTCTCTCACAGGAAACACTGCAGAGGGCCAGATATGAGATAAAGTCTCAGGCATACTTAAAAGTTCAGCTGAATATCTGCACAGGCTTCTTTTACATTTCTGAACCCTTCTGAGCCTCATTACACCTGTGTTATCTCATTATCATGCATTGTTGTTGAAACAGAAAGTTACGCAAAATATACGTTAAATAATAATTTATAAAAAATGGAAAACTATTTAATGAACTAAAAGCTGAACTTGATTTAAATTTTATACCTCCAGCGTTACAGGATCATCTCCTCCACCACTCTGCGTGCTGATTGGTCCATTTCCTCCTGGACTAATGACAGGCAGCGGCGAGCCAGAGCCTGCTGCTCAGGGTCCTCCTGAACCATCAGCTCCCCATAAAGATACACACCCATGGCCTGAAACACACAGCGCAAAAAAAAATAAATTCATATTCTGCTCTGTGCTTTAGTCTGAGGCTTTTTTTGTGAAATCCAGAAAAAAATGTTTATAGTCACCTGATCATGAATCAGAAAGTGTTCTACATCTCTGTAACCTGGAGAGTAAGCGTGTTTTATCACTAGCTCACACCAGCGATGTCGAACCTGGAACAAAAAAAACCACAAAAAACAAGAAATACATGGATGAAATAAAGTTAAATATGTCAAATTTCAATAGAACTTTTAACATAATTTTGAGTTTAAAAATGACAGAACTGCTGTATTTGCTCTTTTGTAGCGCTTTAAAAATATTTTTATACTTTAATGTAAACTTTGGGACATAATTCATTTTACTTATGGCAAAAATAAATAAAAAGTAGATTTGGTTCCTGGTTGATTGTGGTTCTATTCGCTAAACGACCACAAAATAATCTAGAATCACAGACCGACATCTCAATCATCTAAAATTCATAGTAAAAATATCAATTTTTTCCCAAACAGTGCACGGCTGTGTGTGTGTGTGTGTGTGTGTTTACTGTATGTGTGTGCGTGTGTGAAAGCTAATGCCTGGCCTTTCTCCCGGAGGATCAATAGGAGCTCTGTTGCCGCGGTTACAGGAGAGATCAGAGACTGGCTCTGTCCCTGCCTCAACCATCATCCTTCATCATCTGATATGAGCGCACACGTGAGCATGTGTGTGTGTGTGTGTGTGTGGATGCACTCTTGTGGAGGAGGCAGACAGGATGGTAAAAGAGACAGAGGAGCGATAAAAGTCTTTTAACGAAAACCACCACTTCTTTAAAGCCTGACTGCTTCCCTTTGCTTTCTCTCTGATGGTGTTTCGGTCTCCTCAGCTATCTCCACACACTCCAGAACATGAACCGTCCGTTTGGAGAGTTCAGGGATAGAGCGTGGGATTTTGGGGGGAGGGATTCATTTGAAACTGTGAACAAAGCAGATCTGCAGAAATTCATTTTGAGATGGTTCATTCTAGAAAGGAGCCAAGGTGGTGCACCTGGATGATGTTTTCATCTGACTTTAAGTTTGCCCTCAAATAATTTCTTCTTTGTAATAGAAAAAACTTTATTTACAGTCACTTTGGCAACCAAAGAAACCAATGTTTTTGTTTTTTTGGGGCATTTCAGCTGCAAAATAAATCCACAAAACCAGTTAAGCTATTAGAAATCAGCTGCGGTGTAATGATATCTACCCCTGCTCTCATGGCAACAATGATATGAGACTGTGTTCACAAGCGTGTGCACCGTATGTGTACCCTCTAGTGCCAGTCCTGCCCTTCTGGCCTGTGTAGCCCCAGCAGCTGCTCCTCACACTGGGTTACATTCCTGGGGAGAGCCCTGGGGCAGAGCAGCTGCTTGGTGCACCTCTTCTTCTTTCTCTCTCTCTTTTTTTTTTACTATGTTTCCTCTCACAGGGCCTCTCTTCCTGACAGCACATGCAATTACGCAGTGACATTCCTTCATTTATTACTGCACCACCGCCCTGCCTACACTCTCCTCCACCACAAGTTTTAACACACACACACACACAAAATGCTACGACCAAATGTACCGTTACGATCCGGCTTATATACGTCTCACGGAATCTGAATCCTGCTAATAAAACGTGAGTGGAATCGGGATAAAAATGCATTTATAGCTCCAGAGTGTTGGAGGGGGGATTCTTTAGCTGGTTGGGGCTTTGTGTAAAAGCAGAAATAAATCCTTTATTGGTGAAGCTTACAGGTTCTGTGAGGCATGTTTGAAACTTCTGCGTATCCGAGTTAACGCTAAATGAAAAAGAAAAAAGAAAATCCAACTATTTGTGCACCTTTAACATCATTTGTATGCATCATTTGTAGTCAAAATTAGCCACTAATCCATCTGCCTGGTGCTGCTGAGACCTTCACATTCATGCCAGAACATCTTCAACCAGTTTAGGCATGACCATGGATCCTGTGGACACTGGCTTTAATTCTTTGGGATGAGGCTTTTATGAACCTGGCATGTTCCGGCTAATCCTGCAGATTCTTTATCAGACTGAACGTAAAAGGTTTTGGATCTTTTTGTTCCTTGAGCTTTACCTGAGAAACTTTTGTTTTGTTCTGTCAGTCACATCATCAGCCAAGAATCTAACTGCAAAAGCGAATTTGTTCATCTTCGGTACGTTCATCCTGTGTATGTCTGATTTAATTCTTTAACTTTTCATTCTTTATAAAACAGATATCTTTTACCTTATTATGCTAACGTTTCGACCATAACTGTGGCCTTCTTCTGAGCTAAGCTGCAGATGGTCGAAACGTCAGCATAATAAGGTAAAAAAGATCTCCTATCTGTGTTTTATAAAGAACAAAAAGTTAAAAAATTTGTTCATACTAGGGATGTTCCCAATGATATGCCGATCACATGTGTGCAAGCTGTAACTCTTAATTTCCAATACCAATATTAAAAAAAACTACATCATTTTAGGTAAATAATTTTCCAATATTACATTCTAATGCCAATATCGGCCGATAATATGATACATCTCTAATTATAATGTGAGATTTGCATCGGTGCAATATGAGCATTGCATTGGCCTTTGATGAAAACAACTATTTAAAAGATGAAAGAAATAAAAGGCAGATAATATTGGACATTCCTGGTTCATGCAACACCTATATTTCTTTTCTTCACCTGCACCCATAAGGTTCCTCTGGATTTTATTTTTGACATAAGAATCATTTTTGCTTTTTTAAAAGAATTGTGTTCCCCAGCCAAACATAAGAACTACAAAGCTATCGTTTCAAATGAAGATATGAATTTATAAAGGCTGTTGTGTTTATTCTTAATGACTTTTTCTGTTTTCTTCTCTGGCACGCATTCATCTGACTTCATCTGACTCACTAAATTAGATCTGAACCCAATAAGGCCAATGAGTCTAAAATATGCTATAGTTAAACTTCTCACACACGAGCCAGAATTACAATTCCATTCTCACACAGGCCTGATCACACCAATACTCATGGTCAACGCGGACATCAACATGCTTCCTTTCAGCACTGTCAGCCTAAAGAGAAGTTCTTTTATCACTTTTGCTGTACCGCGTCTCCGTTAAACCGCCTTCTGCTTGCATAGAGATATGTTTAGCGTATAACAGATAGTGAAACAATATGTACCAGCATGCTGCTATATTAGGTAAACAAGGCAATGATCACGTTTAGACAAATCTGCAGAATGGATTCTTTAAAATGTACCAATTTTCATACTTTACAAGAACTGCAGGAAGTTTTAGCGGCTCAGTTATTCATCAGATTTTTAGGATGACAGTAATATTAGCAGTTTTACAAACAGCTTTTTAATAAGGATGTTCTGAGTCGATCACATGATTTTCAAATGATGGGAATCAGGTGGAAAAGATCAGACATAACCTTATAAAACAACAAGCACAACCTTTTAAATTCATCCTGATAGATTTTCAAACAGAGTGGCTTAGTCTCTTAACAAGTTCTACAGCATCGATATTCATCGTTTCATGGATGACAACACTGTAACATCACACAATTTAAGGTAGGCAGGGAATTCAGATTACGTAACATGCAGCTGTTAGCTAGCAGGCTAATGTAGAGCTAATGTGTTTCCTCAGGAGTGAAAATGTCTGCAGTTTGAAAGTATTTGAATCCAGACAGTAAATTAGTGCAACAGCCACTTGTAATGTGTGCATATTGGGCATTTCACCTGGTGGAAAAGACTGCATTCAGCACTACAAATCTGATATGCTACCTTAAAAACACATTTTTTCTTTCTCTTTCAGCTTTTTTCTTCAGGTGTCTTCACAGCAAATCATCTGTCTGCATTTAGTTCTAGTCTGCCACTAACACCCTGCTTGCTGAGTTCATTGCAGCAACTCGGACAAAAACACAAACCCAGCCGACACTAAAATATACGATAAAAAATAAAGAGAAATTGGTTACGGAAAGCAGAGTTTATCACACCGAATGACTGTCTGAGGTTGCAAACGTTGGGTTTCACGCTGGAGCTGCGGCATGAGCTACCTTCTCGCCACAACTTTACACACGCAGCTCTACAGATGTTATGCAGAGAAAAATGAGCCTTCTGGCTATGACGTGCCTGCCCTGTCACGGGAAAGTGCATCACTCAACACCAAGTAAATCATTTGTAATATGAGCGACGAAGCTACTTTCACATATATTAGTAATATTAACACGTTTCTTATTGATGTACTTCTTGAACGAGTGATGTGTTTTTTGGCAGATAAATTAAGGAAATTACTTAAATACAGAAAAAAATAGATAAATATTAAAAACATAAAGAACAACTTGGATGTGTTCTCCTTTTTCCTTCTTATTTTAATGCATTGCTGAATTATTGAAACGGTACTCTATCATTACTCGAAATCAAATGACTCGGATCGAAGAAAAAAAAACTGTGATCAGAACATCCCAACTTTTTACTAAACATTAATTTAGTCTGAAAAGGCTTCCATTCACAGTAGGGTAAATACTGAGAGGCTCCAGGGACTGAGTAGTACTGAGTTCTGTATTTATCCTTTTAAATAGATCATCTGAGGAGAAGCTGCTGCCAGACAATGTGAAGCAGAATCAGGCAAAACAAAGGAAAACGAGCTTCAGACAGAGAGATGAATAAATATTCACAGATGAGGAGATTAACCTCCTCTGAATGAGATTAATAACATCAGGATGAACCGCTGCCTTTAAACAGGTGTATGCAGGTGTGTGGATGTCTTGGTGAGTGTTTTTCTTACTCATAACGATGTGGTAATGGGTCTGTATATTTTTAGCAAGCTCTGAAAGGTTTTTCCAGGAAATTGCACATGAGAAATGGCTTTAGTCTGCCAGGAAGTCTGACTGGAGAATTCCGGTTTGAAAGCTGGAGCCGAGGCCAAACAGAGTTTGGTTTGGGACTACAAGGTCAGATAATCGTCTCAGAGATAGATTATGCAAATAATAAAAACATCCTAATTATGTGTGAACCTAAAAAGTAAAAAATAAAAGTGATCAATGTGTTAACAATGGAGGTTACTGCAGTCAATGTAGACTTTTTTCACACTTTCTGAGGAAGGCAGGCACAAAAACATACAATTAGCACTATAGAGTAAAAACCTACAAAATAATTATTACACATCCACAAATATATTTTGTGTTTAGACAGAAACAGAAAACATCTTCTTTTGTACTGGATGAAGAAATCTGAGCGCTTGGTTACAAATGTTCGCTTGTCTGAGCATGTGTGTGTGTGGGTGAAGCTGTGTGAAGTCTTACCTCAGCATCTTGTTCCCGTAGACCGTAGGTCCTCTGCAGAGCACGCATTAAAGCAACGCTCAGCTCGGATTCTTCCAGCAGAAGCTCCAAAAGCATCACCAGCTGGTCCGACGTCAGCTGAAAAAGACAAGGGGAGTTCAGGATATTAATACAAACCCCATAGACACACATTATTGCAGGAAAATGAAAAATAAAGTTGCATTAAACTAGAAAATGTCTCCAGACTCGCAGGCTCATTTAAATATCGCTCACCTCGTCGTGAGCACGTTTATATTGTTTTCTACAAGTTTAATTTTCCTCTCTGAGCTGTGGCAGCCTTGATGAAAATAAAAAAACTCAATACAAATCAAGCAATTAATCAAGCTTTTCAAACTGAAGGAAAAGGTGGAAAAATAAACCAGGATGGAGGTTGTAATTAAATAAATATGGTAAATCAAGTAAGGCTTGTGCTGCGGAGTATTACAAAATGTTCATAAAAGAAAGGAGATGAAAGGAAAATATTAGATTCAGGAGCTGAGACAGAGAGACAAAGCAACAATGTTGTCTTTGTGGATTTTGAACCAAAGAGAGGAGCACTGTTCAGGAACACATGCTGCCTATAAAAGAGTGTTTTGTTGCACATTTGCAGACCATAAAACCAAGTTGGAATCCCTGGCCGCAGCGACTTCTGCCGCTAAAAAATAAGGCGATAAAGAAGAAAGGTTTGGAGAAAATAAACGTCTTGTTGCTTTCTAACACTGATCACTTTATCCTAGCCCACTAGGAAACAGACAATTTTCCTTTGATGACAAACATCTTCGGGGACGAGAATTCTGGGAATCCATGTGGGCAACGATATGAGAAAAAGGCCTTCCTCCTCTGGGGACAGCTGTGCCCAGCCTTGCCTGCCTCTCTGCTGGGTACACCCAACACTCCCAGCAACACTTCTCCTCGCCTCCCAGCCTGGGACACAATTAATGGCTGCGGGCCCCGTGGAGACTGATGTGAAAATGAGTATGAAGTTTTTGTGTGACTGAGGGAAGCAGAGCACGAGAGAGCAAAGAGAACGGTGATAATAGGTTCATTTTTTTAAATCAAAACATTACTTGTAAAGTGTGTATCATTTGAAAGCAATTAAAGGGGACATATTATGACTTTTTTCATAAGATTTAATAGTTTTATGGTTGGTAGTAAACATGTTTATGATTTTCTTTCTACAAATTCCCCCCAGTTTTATTCTTAACAGTTTCAGTGCCTTCCAGAATGAGCTGTTTCAGGGCTCTGTCACTTTAAGAGCACAAGCTGGAGCTGGCCATGCCCACCCAACCCCTGCTCAGGCTGCTATAAGCTGAGAAGCTCCGATATCCGGGAGGCGCTCGGAGTAGAGCTGTTGCTCCTCAAGCCTGGAGAGGTGATTCTATGCAAATTTCCCTGTTTGTGACATCACACATGGGGACTTTTTGAAGCTGCCCATTTTATGCATATAATTCCTGAAACCAAACACTGACAGAAAATAGATGGGCTAAGTTTGGAGTGTTTATAGAAGCAATATAGACCTACATGGTAGCAGAAAAGGATGCAAAAAGGGAAATCAAACTCCACCACCTCTATTGCCACACACACACAAACACACACACACACACACAGAGGATCATCTCACCGTGGAACATCTGATATCCCGTCCCTCCTCCCTCCCTCTAATTTGAGCACGTTGGGTGTTTTTCTCAAGCGGTGTCTCCATCTCCAAAGCCTTTCTTTGGGGTCCACCCATGATCCTTCTTAATCTCCCGCCCTTTGATAAGTGATGAGCTCACGCCAATCAGGCACCGCTCTGGCAAGCACTCTTGCACATCGTCTCTGTGGTGACTGGGAAGCTTCTGTTTTGCCTCTATGTATTTATGTTGCTATGGCGGTAATCAATATGTCTGCACTAGTGTCTCCAAAAACAAATTCCTGGTCAATGATGGTACATTTGAAACCAGTCTTTATTGCCATTATCCTGACAAACGCGGTGCACACATAATGGCGAACAGGGACATGATTGTCTCCTTGATCAAACGTAGCATATCTCCGATCAAAGCACTGACTGCAACAGCAAACCTCCGTGACTTCTGCAAACATTCTCCTGTAGCTTTAACAAAAGATAAAAAGGACGTTTACTCAAGTTTTCAACTTAAACACAGTTTGCTCAGCTATGACACTCCCACTGCACTATGTAGCTGTGTTTTAAGAGGGAAATATGATGCTTTCCACCTCATTACATCAATAATAAGTCATTTGTTTTCCATGGTTTTCCTCCACAGCCCAGTTTGAATGTGGCACAGAAGAAAGGAACACTCAAAACTCCATCTTTAGAGAGGTTATGTTTAAAGCACATTTACCTTTTCAGCTTATTCACTCATCATGCTAAACACTTTAGGTCTTGCTGCATGGACATGCAGCCTTTTGGGACTTTTTTGTTAGCAATTGTAAAAATGAGCAGCAAAAACTTTAAGATTTTAAGATAAAAAGGTTAATCAGCTCTCAGAATCCAAAGCAAGATGGATTTATTGCTAGCACTGTAATGAAATCAACTTATATTCTTAGTATGTTTGAATAACTGCTTAGCCATTAACCAAAAATATGTTATGTTCTTATATTCAATGTTCGATATCTGACATTTTACTGATATCTGATATACTGATATAGAAATAAAGCAAGACATTCAAAAATTCAGCTTGCATAATATTCAGTCTATACAAAATCTGCTGATTTCAGAAGCATAAATGTCAGCGTGTGTATATATATTTCGGTATCAGCAAATATCGGTTATCAGCCATGACAGCGATATCAATATCGGGTATCGGTATTGGCCCAAAATTTCATATCGGTGCATCCCTATAACTAACATAAAATATTTTGTGCGGACTTAAACATTATCTGTGTAAAATATTACAACTGCTTAAATTTAGGCTTGCAAACAAAGAAAATATCTCAAAAAGCAGATCTAGCATCTGTCATATTTTGAGTGACAGAAGAAGTAGTTGAAGAGTTTCATGTATAATATGTGCATGATATGTAAAAGTTGTGTCATTAACAGAGTAAAAACCAATACCGATCATTTCTAAAATTACATTTTAATGCCAATAACGGTAGTTAAAAATGGTAGGTCAATGATATCAGACATCCCCAGATTTTTGTTACCAGCAGGATCATCTTTGGGACTTAGAAATAGCTGAAATACACACAATAAAACACACATGCACACCATCCCATGTCACGAGTAAACCCAACAATAGATCTTAATGGTAGAGGTCTAAAAGTAGCACTGAAATGGAAAACATATCTCCATCTAGAGAAGGGATTTGTGTAAAAAGATCTCCTCTTGTGCACAAGTTGACCAGATTAGACTGACATGTTATTCCATTATTGTTCACTGATGTAACCTGCTAAGTGCTTTTGTTTGTGTAAACAGAAATTTGATCCTTTCTGAAACACAAGAATTGTCTCTACTCCCCATAAATAACTAGTCATTTCATCAACTTTTCTACCTGAACTTAAGTGCAAACTCTTTGTTTTGTTCAGGGAATGTGCAATAAAACCAATAAAACTCAGTGGACGTCATACATTAAGAAAAAAAAAAATGAATCAAGGCCAAAAGAGTGCCACAGGTCTGTTTCACCATCTGTATATTGAGTTGAGTTTTGCAATGGCCTCTGGGAAATATGCTGCTGAAATGTCCCTTCACATGCTGACCTCATAACCTCAATGGAACAATGACACGCATGTGGATGTGTGCCTAAATACAGCCTGTTTGCTTAAGTGAGTGACGGCTCAATGAGACACGGCAAACACAGGATATGATGTCCACCTCAAACTATGAATAAAGTATATTTAGTCAAGAGAGCGTTCTTGTGTGTGTTTCCTTGTTAGGACCTTTTCTGTGTATAATGACCAACGTCAATCTGTCCTCAACAGATTGAGTCAATGCAATGTCCTAATAAGGGTGGTCTGAGAGCTTCACCGTGAGCGCGACGAGTTGGAGGAAATCTGAGCGTGATGGAGAGTGGGTGGATGTGTGTGTGGGTGTGTGTAGCAGTAAATAAGTAAGTGTGGGACTGTGAGGTAAACATCAACTGCTGAATATTGTGTTGGTAAAGAAATGAATCTGTTTGGAGGTATTTGTACATTGTGTGAACACACATACAGCAGCTTCATTATCATCTTCACTTTGCATCAAACGGCAATAAAAAACGATCAAAAGGTGATTCTGATTCCGCTGCACTTCCTACTTTTGAGGGTTGAAGATGAAAAATGGTTGTTCAACTTTAAAAGAAAAGACAATCCATCACTTGCGTAGTATTTCCATGACGACGACACTTGGCAACAATTTTGCTCTGTTTAGTAGACAGGAGAGCAAAGCCTCGTGTCAGGAGCCTTTATGTATGTGCAAAAATGGTTCAAAATATTAATCTTTCACTCACATCCTCAGTGCTGAACAAGGTCACCATCTCTCCCATCGTTGGCGTTTTGCTACCTTAGGCAGGCAGCTGCAGTTTACCACCAAGTTTAGCACGAGGGACCTCTGTTAACCCCTGCTAAATGAATCATCTCTGCCTTCCTCCCACATTGATGTCCTATTGCACTGATTTAGGGAAAAAAATTATATGCACAGTATAAATATATTTATTTCAGCCTTTTTCTCATTGAGCTCTTGAGAATTATAAAAAAGCACTCGATAGTTTTCTTCATTTAAAGGAAATAAAGTCACTAAAATTATTGCAAAGACAAAACATCAGACAGGACAGGAGGATTTTTTTTAAAAGATACAAAAAAAGTCAACTGATTGTAACATAATGACTACTTTTCCCCCCATAAAAGAATAAAGGATGATGTAAAAACCATGAAGCCCCTAGAGTCAAATTTGTGACTTGAGATATTATAAAGTGAGTAAAATTCGCCTGGAACTGACTTTTCTTTAAAGGAATACAGATGTTTGGGTAATACCAGCCCTTACCTCTGCACCGCTGGGGGAGAACGTCCTGCTTGTTCAGTCACACAGAACTATGAGGGTTGGAGACATTGACTAACTGTGACATTATAAAACCAAACTGTAATTTCTGAGAGGCCACTGAATCATGTGCGTGTCTGCGTGTGGTGCCATTCAGTCACTCAGCTGCCTTTTATTCCCGCTCGACCGCAGGCTCGTAAAAAAACACATTCTTGCACCGGCAACTAAAGGACTCAGCCCACACCCCAGGTACTTAGGTTTCCATCTTTCTTTCACTCAGGTCGTTTCCTTTCTCTCTTCTGTTGCCTCTGTCTCCATCACTGTCTGCTGCCCGTCTCTATACCAACCACTTTGTTATTCTGTCTTTCAATGAGGAAAACGTTTGTTTGGCTCCTTAAGTTAAAAGTTCCCTTTGCACATTTTTGCTTCGCTTTATTTTGCACTTGAGAACGAGAACTTTCTATTACTGAATCTGCAGTGGCAGGCCCAGGTCTTGATGAAGGACAACTAGTACGAGCACTTATATATATATATATATATATATATATATATATATATATATATATATATATATTATATATGGCTGGCATAGTGTACAGGAACATCTGTGCAGAGTATGGACTGGAAACCCCAAGGTCAAAGTGGGAAACACCCCCTAAGGTAGTAGAGAACGAGCGAGCCAAGATCCTGTAGGACTTTCAGACCCAGACCAACAAAATGATGATGGCGAGCCAACCAGACATTATGGTGGACAAACAACAGAGGACAGCAGTTGTGGTTGACATGGCAATACCAAGTGATGCAACAGCAGGAAAAAGGAAAACGAGAAACTAGAGAAGTACCAGGGCCTCAAAGAAGAACTTGAGAAAACCTGGAGAGTGAAGACATGGGTGGTGCCCGTGGTCATCGGGGCGCTCGGGGCAGTGACCCCCAAACTGGAGGAATGGGTGAACTGGGAATTTTTATATATATTTTTTAAGACTTACTTGAACATAAGAGATATCGTCATCTCTGCATCTGTCTACTTCCACAAATGACTGATTGACATCTGTATGTAAGCGGAAATATCTACCCCTATTGGTTAATGCTGGACGACGATCAATTCAAATTGCATGGGGCTCTGCGGGACGGGGGATGAGCTTTGCAACAAAAAAAAAAGTATTTCGTATATTATGTCACAGTAAAGGGTAAGACTGTCACTTTTACAGATTTCTAAAAAAATCCTACATAATTCCTGAAAGGAGGAAAACTCTGGATTGTTGCTTTAGTGATGATAATTGAAATATCAGTGGTTTTGTTTAAATCATTTAACAGGTATATTTATTAGGGTTGCATGTTACCAGAAGGCCCCTCTCAGTGATTGCCTCTGCTTCCGAGGGCATGTGTGGGAGATTTTTAGTAAACAAATACAACCGTGATGTGAGTGTGCCATAAATATGATAAGCAGCAATACAGAAGAATAGACTCATTCACTGTGGGGATATGATACTGCAATCTTATGGGTTTAGAATGCCTGAAAAGACATTGTAAAACGGTCTGCTGTTATAGGATTTGTAAACCAATTTTGGGTAATGGTTCGGAACACAAACAAACCCACAGGAGATACCGAAAGGTTATCTATGAGTCACATGTTGCCCTTTCAACTCATGCAACGGAGATGTGTGTTGTTTTCCTCAAATGATGTCACACCTGCTGTTGCTGCGGCACCGCAATGATCTCACACTCAGATGACCTCGGCGATGACCGACAGCTCCGGCTGTCTATCTGTTAATTTAATCATTAACGGAGCTCGTTGGTTTTGCTTTTTCGGCGTGACAACTGCCCTAATCATCAACCGCAGGAACGACATATTGCAGAGTATAGCGGAAGGTTATTCTTGTGTGTGTGTGTGTTTGTGAATCCGTAGATGAACTTTAAAAGTCAGGGAGCCTAAAATACTGAAAAAGAGGAGATGAAGTAAAGGCTGCCCAAATTGGGGGCTCCTTGTTAGCTAGCATGTGTCTCTCTAAATGCATGATTCATACATGCTTCTGTGAGCAGAAAAGCTGTTCATTTCCCTGAATCATCTTCTCTTTGGACCTTGAAGTTCCCATTTAGTCACACAGTAACTCTGGGTCCTTGCACGTTAATGAATATAGTCTAAAAATAAGAGACAGTACACCCTCGATGGTGGAAGGACAGAGTGCCTTGAGGAGGAAAAAGCTGACCAGAAAACACAAACGTGAACCCAAAATAACCTACAATCCCCTTAAGAGCATGGTATTGTTGAGCTTTTTGGTTTTAGTGTTTGACTTTTTCCTCTACCTGCACATTTTTGTCTTTATTTGTCCATCTCTGGAAGGTGGGGTAGTTATTATGTAAAATTCTATGCGATTTGGCATTGACCATAAAGGCAATTAGCATCTTTTCCCTCCTACTCATCACTGCTCTGATTCACAGCCATTCACACACCTCCAAAACACGGGAAGTTTAATTAATCTCTGGCACTTTGTGCTTTGACGCACGTTGCAAATCTGACAGTCTCCAGTGGATGCCTCCCTTGCCTTATCATTCCTCCTCCTCCTCCTCGTGCTCCCACGGTTATTGTTCCCAACAGAGAAACAAACAATTCATCAATTAAAATTACATAGACCTGAAATTGATGTTTTCTCTGATTTTTGTTGTTATCAAAGAGTCCCGACCCTCCAGGAGGGCACCAAAAAGGAGCAGCAACACGGTCTGAGGTCTCTGTGGTGGCCGTTTCCCCCCTGCACCACCCATAAGCCTTTGAAAGACAGAGGCCTTTGAAAAAGAACAGGAACAAAGAGACTGCTGTTTGTGCGCGCGAGAGAAAAATCTGTAGCATTTGTAATCCTGTGACATCCAAACAGCTGGACGTCAGTTTAGACCAGGAGTGAGGTGCGTGGACAGGGAGAATAGAGGCATGATGGTGTTTTTTGTATAATTAAAAGACAAAAAATGAAAATGGGGAACAAAACACTTCAGAGAAAGTGATCATTTTAACAATAAAAACAGAAAAAAAACAGCAGTTACTCACCAGAACAGCGTGAGTAGAAACAAAAGCCAAAAATCAATTAAAAATGTTAATAAGTATGAAATAAAAAGTTTTCGGTAATGTTCAAATATTTCAAAACTTTAAAATTACAAACATGCAAATTAAGGCTGTCAGAATATTAGACATCTGTTATTATCTTGCATAAAATAATAGAACCGTAAAACATTTCATTTGTTTGTTTATGCAAAATCTAAGGAACAACCTCGCACTAAATAATGCTAAAATTAGTTAGAATTAAACAGTAAAACCAGGTGGATTTGAAACTATCTTAACAAATTAAGTGGAGACCACCGAGTCCAGATCGTTTCTCCAATGGGAATTCTGGGAATAAGCTGAAGAAAATCTAACTGAGGAATGTGATACTTCCATCAATGAAACTTGATTTTTGTTAACAAATCAATAAATGATACAGCGGAATTAAGATCTGATATGATCTAACTCCTAATTTCCATTTCCTATTATGCACATTCAAACTTTAAACATTATCTGTGCAAAATATGACAACTACTTCAATTTCAACAGAAATATTAAAAAAATTAGACATTGGATCTGTCATACTTTGACATTTTGATTGAGAAGAGAAGTAGCTGAAAGGTTTCATGTATAATATGTGTATGGTATGTAAAGGTTGTGTCATTAAAAGAGTAAAAACAATACTGATAATTTCAGATATTACATTTTAAAGCCAATATGGGCCAATAATACCGGACATCCCTATGCAGAATGCATATTTAATGATACAAAAATGAGCAAAAACCACATCCTACAGCAATTACACCCTTATTTCTGAGATCCTCTACTTTCTCCTCTCTAAAGACAGAAGGTGCACGAGAATAAAATGTGACGATGCCTGAAAATAGCCCTGGTTCCATTTCCTCATGTCATTTATCCTATCAGGACCCCACTACAGTAAGAGCAGCCTGAGGGTTGTGGTAAAAAAGGATCTCTGGAAAATAAACATAATAATAAAAAGTCAAAATGTGGCCATTGACTGCAGTCCAGCTAGCTTTAAGATGTTGAAGCCAGATTCAAACGTGGTTGATCTGTTAATTAGTGTATTAATGTTGCACTGACACATGCTTTTTCATAGTGGATACCTTTATAAATGTCAGAATACACACTTCATGCAAGATGCATGCAAAAAAATGCACAAATAGAGAGAGAGAGAGATATTTGTCTTTTCAAGCTATGTTAAATCAGATGATAACAATAATAGGGGTAAAACACTAACATGCACCAGCAATGACCTCAAGTGTGAAGTGATAGCATCTACTGCTGTTGAAAGATACACAGAGAAAAGGAGATAGAGAGCCTTAGTGGGGAGAAAAAACAGAACACAGGATGGGATGACTCTGGCAGATAGAGTCAAACACAAAGAGGGACTGACAGCAGCAGACAAGAATGGAAGATGAGACAGTGAAGAGAGGCTAAAGCGAGCAGAGCCATCTGAGAGAAAGGTCAAGTTCAGCAGGAGACTCTGGGTTCTCCTGCAGCTCCAAGTCTTATTATGGCTTTCTGCATGTGTGTGAGCTGCGTCAACATGTTTGACATTCGTGTGTGTGTGTGTGGTGTGTTGTCTCCTGTGTGAACTCCAGGCTGGCCTTGTTTGAGCATTCTGAGCTGACAGAGGTATGCAGGGTGAACTAAACCTAGCTATCTGCTGCACAGACTGACAGACACACACAGCTGTGAAGTCGGTCACAAAGACAGGCGCGCGCGCACACACACACATATGCACAAAAACACACTCACAAGACCTAGGTATTTAGAGAATGACAGAGGACACCTGTGAAACTGTAGAAAGATGGTGGAAGACAGAGAATTAGGACAGAATAATGGAATCACACATGGAGAGAAATTCAAACCATGTTGTTTACATTGTGTGAAATCCGAGGAAGAGAATCCTTTTTATGTGTTTTCCCTTCTGTTTAATCCCAGACTGAAGAATTTGGGAAACCAAAAGTTGCCTGCAGTATTGCTGATGGCCTTTCCTTTATGTGGCTGCTTGGCTGTCTTAAAACTGAACCGAGTGACCTTTTTCAAAGATCACGAGTGACTGTGTGAATCAAACTGTGCCTCACATGATTTTGACATGTTTATCATATGTAGAGTTTTCTTGTTTATTGTCAGTTTTTCACAAAATTTTCTCAAAAAACGTTTGGAAATATTACAATAATCTCTCCTGTTTAATTCAAAATGGCATTTAAAGCTGGTTAATCTCATTCACAATCAGGTAGAACTTTTAAGGCTCATGCATCTTTGGAATGAGGAATACTTTTGGGTAGGGTGCCAAAAATGTGCCAATTTCTCCTTCAAAATTCTCCTATTCCTCCTATTTTAAGTTTTAAGTGTTACCAGGTGTGTTCCAGTCACAAGTGTATGTCTTGCTGTGTCCCTGTCATCGCTGGTCCACATAGGTTTGGTCCTTTCTCGACTTCTAAGAGCGGAAGTGAGCACCTGTGAATTTGGACTGTCTAGCCTTCATATTTATTCCCGCCCCAACCTCAGCATATGTCGTCTCTCCTAGCAACTGTGACGGTGCTAAACAGAAGCTAAAACTAAACTACGCAATAATACATGAAAAATTAGGGGACCCGTCATGCTAGCTTGTTTATGCTTATTTTGACAGAAAAATATTTTAAGGAACAAAAAATGCTAACAAAAACAGCCTAACAAAACAACCGCTTGCCTATGAGGAGGGTTACACCAGACCCGTCCTTGTAATTCTAGGAAAACGAGGATGCACTTTGAGTATCATTTGAATTTGGATGGTCTTGTCGCTTTACTGTGATGTAAGCGACCCTAAAATGCTGCCTTGAAAGGATGCAGCCCCTGGATTTGGACACAGCCATTAGCACCTGCATATGCTACAATCAGGGTTCAAATTACAGGGGAGCTAAGGGGAGCTCGGCTTCCCCAAAAGGGTGATGGGCTCTCCCAGATTTCCTCGACTAACACACCAGGGGGAGCACGAAAAATAATCCAGTTTCAACTTATATTACATTATTTATATAGACCATCAGTATACCGGGACTTCTTTCGAGCGTACCGTGTACTGTCAACACCTTCCCCCATCTCCTAGCTCAAACAGAGAAGCCGGTATCTAGTTGTAACCCTTGCTACAATGGTCAACACCGCCATGCTGGTTGGTCTTCAGCAATTAGAAGAATGAGATGCCATTACACAGTAAAATGTGACCAGGCTGGTGGCATGAGGGGGAGGAGCCAGGATGTTGTGGCTGGGTATGGATCTTCCACATGCTACTGAGGTTCCTGATAGTCTTTAGCAGAGAGTAAAAATGTCAAATATTTGTTGTTTTTCAATGTAAATGTGGGAAAAGTTCAATCACCCAATCCACCAACAAACTCAAAACAAAAGTAAATACCAACAGGAGAAATTGCAGGGGACTTTGGGACAGTTTAGGGGGATGCAACCCACTTGTTTAGCTGTTTTGACTATTTCAAGCAATGCACTTTTTGTGTTCTCACCATCGTGTGTAAGGATTTATCGCTTTTAATGTCCTTTAAATAGCAGATCATATTTCAGATTCAGAAAACTGACTTTCTAATACGTTTCAAGTATCTTCCAGACTGTAAAATTCATCTGAAAATGGAATATTTGCATTTGAGCCTTGCAGACTTAAAAATGAAAGCATATCCAATTTTTGTATCAGTGCCGGGATGTTTGTGCAATAGGCACTTAGGAAGCACACCACTTCAAAAAATTATACCAAGATGTTGGATTTTTTTATCCTTTCGCTTGAACAGTTTGGTGTCACCAACAAATCAGAAGGAGAATGAAAACCCAGGCCTGAACTTCTCCTGCAAAACCAGAACAGTCAGCACTCACTGTGGGATGTTTGGGTTGTGTTATTATTTACATGTGCAGCGTTTTGGGGCAGAACATACAGCTGCCTTTACTTTGCGTGTATGTCTGTATTTGATGAGGCTAAATGTCTGTCTGAGGGTGCTTTAGCCTCCCCAGTCATTACCGGGAAATGGATGTTAAAGCATTCAACATGCAGCCTTCTCAAGCGCCCACAGACACAACATCACATACAGTACCTACAAAAACGATGAGGTGATGCCTAAATCAGGTTTTATGTGAAAAGTATTGATTCATTTCACACCAATAAAAAGCCAGTTCCATTTTATAGCCAGGCCCAACATTACCACGACTCTCCATTATGTATGTGTCTGAGGTGTCACCAGCTTTAAAATTGGGACCTCCGAGCTCCACTGTGTTTTTATTACACCGCATTACACCGAATGTCTGAATTTGTGCCTGAATGGACCTCAAAATGAACGATTTGCGCAAGTGACAAAGTGAGCCACTTGTTTTTGTTCCTATTGTTGCAGACATATTCAGCAGGCTGTTCTCTTTCCGTCTCTGATGTGTTTTCCGTGTGTGCTGGAAAGGCAAACACAGCTGCACATTAATGACACTCAAATACTTCTGGGAATCAGAATGCATGTGTGTGAATGCATATGGGCTTTTGTGTGTCTGTGTGTGTGTGTTTCTTCTTTTTGACCACTTCAGTCAAACGCATGTTGATGGTTCCCTCTGAGTCTACTTATCCACATAAAATCTCGACCACAACACGATGCCCCATACCACAATTTGTGTATTTGTGTGAGTCTAGGTGAGTTCAAACTTTATTATAGATGTTATTAAAGGTAGTTTCCAGTCATTTTTGTGTCTACAGTACAGGAAATGTGACCAGTTGTAGTTAATATGAATGCTTTAAAGGGTCATTTTACCACTCACTTAGAGGAGAAACTTTTCTATGAAAAGGGGAGCCATCTGTGATGCAGATGTAGGGTGAGTCTGCGATATGACCCAGCTTGACAGTGGCTGCTGCGGACGACATAAGCATTGATAAGCACAAGGGCAACAACATAGGGACCTACCATTCAAAAGGAGAAATAGTCTACTTTAAGAGAAATCATAAAGTAGGCATGTAGTGAAAAATAAAGACAAAACTTGAGTTTTCTAATATTTATCCGAGATAATATTAAAATGTGAAGAATCTGATGATTTGCCAAAGCGGCGAGATCGTAAAATCATCTGTAGGGCGTATCTGTCAGAAGAACGCAGAACAAAGGTTGTTTAAGGAATGTTTCTGCACGGACCATTTTAGACGTGACACTCTAAGCCTCATCACAGACAGATCATTCTCGAAAGAAAGTAATGGAAAAGATGTGTTTACTCAGTGATTATCTACAACTTTATTCTGTTAACTCAACATTACTGTGAATTGGTGATTTATACTACAGTTGTGTTAATTGCTAGCTAGCTCTGACGAGACGTTAGAATCACTAGCTCCTGGTAACACGAGGCAGCTAATGCAATGTCTATACACTGATGCCTTGTGACATTCTTAATAACACCACATCATTTGCTGTCATTATGAAAAATGATGCATTGCTTAGATGTTATGTTGCCCAGGGATGATCTGTGACTGTATTTGTGCTTAAAATCTAGCTTGGCCACATAAGTCACTGGTCCCTAAAGTTTTGCCACGGGATCACTTTATTGGTTAAGACACACCACTCAGAGTCTTGATATGATCTCCAGAAACAACATTAACTTTTAGAAAGAGTGCTAATTGCATTTTTGCCATGGTTTCCACAAATGAATACAAACATTGTAATTGATAGGGATGCGAGAAAATATCGATAAATTGAAATATTGCAATATTTTGTTTTATGATACTGAATCAATATTTAAATGCTGTGAATTGATTTTTTCATTAAGAATTTACATGCAAGCATTCACTGTATTTCATTTTTATGGTGCAATTCAAACTCTGACTGCCAGTTGGCAGCAGGTTTTACCTCACAACAGGACTGGATTTGTCTTGGAAGCATCTGGCCTGTGTTTTCCAATTAAATTGCAAATATTGTCTTGCTTTTAGTAACACAATATATCATATAGTCTCCCCTGTATTGTGATATATCTCACATCACCAGATTCTTGCCCATACACACCCCTAGTAATCGAGGTTGTTTGTGTTTTATTGATGCTTGTTTTTATTGACCTGTTGGATGCTTCAACTGATGATAGTTCATTTTTCATTTCATTTCATTTATTTATTTATTTCATTCAAAAAAAAAAAAAAAAAAAAAAAAAAAAAAAAAAAAAAAAAAAAAAAAAAAAAAAAAAAAAAAAAAAAAAAAATCAAAATAAAACAATAAATCAAACAAACAATTTGAATGAAAAGGGACAGAAAGAAGAAATATCTTATGTTAACTGCCCCTATTTACAAAACCAAACCTTTTAATAATACTTCCATACTTTTCTCAACAACAAAACAAAACACAGATTCATCAAACTATATTCTTGTAATTTACAAACCTAATCAGACGTTATCTTTATTTTGATTATTGTAATTCTGTAATACACTTGATTTAATACATTTTTTAAATATATTTAGTGACTTTGATTCTTTTATGTCCTTGCTAAGGTTGTTCCATAATCTCACACCATTTACAGAAATAGACATCTCCTTCATTCTGGTTCTAAACCTAGGTTTTTTAAATACTTCTGTTCCTTTTAACATATAACTACTGACTCTTTTTTCAAACATTTTCTGAATGTTGGTGGGTAAAGTATTTGCATTTGCTTTATACATTGTTTGTGATATTTGCATATCAACTAAATCATAAAATTTCATTAATTTATATTTGATGAATAACGGATTGGACGGATCTCTATAGCGACTGTTATTAATGATTCTCAATGCTCTTTTCTGTAAAATAAACAGTGGTTGTGCATAAGTTTTACATGTGGATCCCCATATTTCTACACAGTAAGTTAAGTATGGAACAATCAGTGAGTTATACAATGTCAGCAATCCAGAACTATTCAGTAAAAACTTGACTTTATGTAGTACTGCTATGGCTTTGGCAATTTTACCTCTGACATAACCTATGTGTGACTTCCAAGTGAGAGCTTCATCAATTATGACTCCTAAAAATTTGGTTTCCTTCACCCTTTGAATTTCCATCCCATCTATTTTTATTGTTACATCCTTGTTTTTTTTGTCATTAAACAATATAAAATTTGTTTTGTTAAGATTCAATGAAAGTCTGTTTATATTAAACCAGTTGTTAACTTTTATCAGTTCATTATTTATCACTCTAGTTACTTCATTAATATCTGACCCTGAATAGAACAATGTTGTGTCATCAGCAAATAAAACAGTACCGAGTAGCTTAGATACATTTACAAGGTCATTAATAAATAATATGAACAGTTTAGGTCCAAGGACCGACCCTTGTGGCACTCCATAATTAATCTCCCGCAGTTCTGATTTAGTGTTGTTTAGCTGGACAAATTGTTTCCTATTCTCTAAATAACTTTTAACCCATTGATGAGCCACACCTCTTATTCCATACTGATGTATTTTATGAAGTAACCGGGAATGATCAATAACATCAAATGCTTTCTTCAAGTCAACAAAAATACTAACGAAGTAGTGTTTATTGTCTATTGCTGTAGATATTTTGTCTATTAGTTCCATTATTGCCATTGCTGTTGAATGTTTGGTCCTAAAGCCATACTGTTCATTATTTAAAATATGATTTTTTTCAATGAATTTATCCAACCTTGAAACAAGGTTAGGGTGATAAGTCTTTGCTGCTTTTGTTTGGAAGATAAGAAGATGAAAGCTTTTGTGTAGCTTCTACCTACTTCTATGAGGTGTGACTGCAATCAGAAAAAAAGCTCCATAAGCAGTGATTTGAGAAGCTCCTAAAGTCTTCAGGCTGAATGCACCTTCTGCTTTGATCGTTAAGAGGACCAGTTAGAGCTCTAGACATCAAGATTAAGGCCAATGCCCCTTTTCTGAAATGCGTTCAAAAGGCTGTTTTTGGGCTGACACTTGGTTTTAAAGTTCAGACTTACATTGAAGCTAGACATAAGTAGTTTAGTGAGTAGTAAAAAAAATATTATGCCGCTGAGAGTTTTCAAAAAGACGCAAGTATACTTCAAACATTTGTGTGCGTGCATGAACATGAGGGTGTGTTTTGCAGAGTCATAAAGGCATAAGTGGTATTTCCAAGATATGCTGCAATGTTCTTCGTGAAATAGCTTCCCAGCATCGTAAACCCCCTGAACGTAGATCTGCATACACCCCCCCTCTCTGTTGGTGTGTACCCCCTCATTTACAAACACATACACAGAGACAGCAGGGAGTCCCTGGACGAGATGAGACAGGCAGTGAGCTTCAAATGACCCTGAAAACAGAGCTGCTGGTGAGTGATAAATGAGACAAATACACACCACTGCTTTCTTACTTTCCATCTCTCCCACATTAACGCGACACAAATAGAGCCATCTCCACTCCTCCCAACAGTTAATGTAAAATTTCCTATCTCTACCTCACGTGGTGCTGATAAATTTTAATTTTTCATTCATCTCGTTTTCTTTGTGTAGCTTTTTCTTCCCCAACACAAAGAAAAACAGTTTTCATGCTCTATCAGCTCAACTCCGAGGAAGCTTGTGGCTTTTACTTTGAAGTCTTACAGAAATATCTTTTCACATCACAGCACGACTTAAGCATCCCTTATAGGAGACGCATCACAACTTACTGGTGTATTTCTATGCAGCTGCTTAGGGCTGGTTTCACACCTGATGCGTGACATTTCTATGTATGTGTGAAACCTGGCGTGGACATATTGTGATGGCCCACCACCAAACTCTTGATTGATCCACAGAAATGCTTCAGAGGATTTTTAAAGATCTTGTTGCACCTGAGGAATGGAAATGTTTATTAAATACAATTTTTGCATCTCTCTCTCTCTCTCTCTCTCTCTCTCTCTCTCTCTCTCTCTCTCTCTCTCTCTCTCTCTCTCTCTCAACTGGTTAAGACATTTTTCACATCCATTCATTCATGGCACTGATAATTACACTCAAACACACTCACATAGTTTATACTGTGTGAACGCTTCTGTTAAAAATATGACTCGGGTTGGCAACAGATGGGGGCTCGTCCGGGATCTAAGATCCTTTGACACCAATAGTTGGTGTCATTTCAGTGTTTAGTTTTTTAGAGGCAAGTAAAGTTGCTTGATTGGTAAAGAATATATTTTTGTAGCATGTGTAAGCCTAGGCACTACACCTGCTGGTGGAATTCACAGATTCTGATTTTCTTTCACTTTTGGCAACTAAATGTCACTATTTTCAATTAATAGATTTCTTCTAAGCTTCAATTTTTGAATGTTTTTGAAAAAAATTGCTCTGCAGAAAGACAATTCAGGAATAAAACAACATTGACACCATTTGCTCTGGTGCTGCTGGTGTAATACAAATGTAGACACACAGCTGAACATGCACTCTGTTTGAGTGATTGGATTAATACATGAAACGTGTTAAAACAAAAAGCACATCTATAAATATTTATTCACCGACTCACCGAAGTGACCTGCATGGTTACATTGGCGGGTAACGTTGGATCAACAGCTTATCGACGTGTGGAGGGCCGTGAATCAAACAGCAGCCATTTGCCATGTTGATCCCTTGATTCCTCCCACATTGTGCCCCTCTTGGTCAGCGTTTTTCTTTTTTTGCAGGAATTGATGAAGCCAGTGAGATACGTTCATTGATTTGTTGTTTTTACTCTGCCTCTGTTGACTTTTTAGATTTCCTGGTCTTACTCTTTGTCTGTTTGCCCTCTGAGTTTCTTTTGTTCTTTTGCTTTCACTATCTCTCACGTGTCTGAATGGGCTCAAGCACTTGGCCTTGAAGGTTCTACAGTCCTCAAAGGAATGCGCTATAAGCTGTCCTTGTTTTGCAAACTGAAATTCAGTTTTTTCTTTACATTTTTTTCATTTTTTGACACTATCCAATTTTGCAAATTGAGTCGGAAGCTTTCAACCATATTTTCAAGATGAAGTATGTCTCTAAACTCATCTATGTCTCTGTCAGAAGACCAGAATGTTGGTTATCTTTCTATGAAAACATCCAGTTACCTACATGGATTCTTGATTGCTGATTAAAGACCAATTCAATCTGAAAGTTGCAGAGGGAAACTAATCAAGGTTCGCCGATAAGCATTGATCACTCACAAGGTTAGAGAGGAAATCGCCTCTGAAGACTCCAACATGGTTTTGTGTCTGCAGAGAGGGTTTTCTCAAAATTACCTGTTTAAAATAACATTCCAACAAATCAAAACTCAGATTTACAGGTTTCTGTGCATTTATTTGTTCTTCTGCATGAACTCACTGATTACAGCGGTTCTAGTGAAAAACAAACAACAAATAAATTAGCAGCATTTAAACACTGCTTGCCTGATTGTTAGCTTTAGCTAAATGTCAGCAGCTGAGCGAATGCGAATCACAAAAAAAATCTGTTTATACAACCTCCAGATCTTTTATTTGAAAAGCATTTTTGAGAATCAGGGCCTAACAGGCTGCGTTTCTCATGGCCACTTTTTTACAAATCACCTGTTTATCATTAAAGATCAGCAAATAAAATCTCTTTTACTGGAACAGAAGCTGCAAAAACAAACAAAAATTTCAACAATTTGAAAAATATGATGAATGAATAAAAGTAAACCACCTTAGGATCTTTTCCCAGTATTCATAAAGCTATTTATAGTTTAAAAATGATTTAATAACAAAAACAAACTACGTCCACTCAGATTTATTTTAGACATTTAAAGTTTTTGTAAGGATATTTGTGGAGGTACCTAGGGCAGTCTTTAGCTGATCCCCAGTTAGTCTACACACACACACACACACACACACACACACACACACACACACACACACACGCGCACATTCTTCTTCCGACTATTTCCCATCCTGATGTAAAGTCTGGCCGGAAACAGCCATTTCCCTGAATGTTCCCATCTCTCCTCCGGCATACTCCCTCATCCCTGATTCATTGCCAATAAATCAAAGTAAGAGACAGACAGAGAGAGAGAGAGACGGAGTTAGTGAGGAAACAGCACCAGAGATTAAGAGAAGTGGAAAAGGAAGAGAAGATGACAGTGTAAAACTGTAAAAAGTCCACTGGAGACTAAACAGCAGAAATGTGGAATAACCAGATGTGTGATTGTTGACGCCACGTTTGTGTGACCAAATATGGTTGAATCTGCATCAAAACGCTGGAGTCTTATTGAAGACAAAAACAGCGATAACATTTCTAAAGGAATACACTTTATTTGTAGGTGATGATGAAAGTTAGAAATAAACTGGAAAAGGATTTCGAGCAATGCTGTTGCTGTTTCGACAAAAACTTTCATAATAAGCTAAGATTAGCTTTGATCTGTTGATTACATCTTTCAAAAATACCTCCCACTTCCCAAAGTGCACATAAACCCGACTGGAATGATTTCCACACTGCCCTCCTCATTTTTCCAATACACTATTAATAGCAGAGTAATGTGCACCACCTGCAGACTCCACCCAAAACGAGGAGGCTTTTGATCAGCCTACCCCCTTATGTTTACTCCCTCACACGGGGGCCTCCAGTTACCACAGCCTCTTCCCGTGTCCGACGATCAACATCACACCTCATTATGACACAAGAGATTTCAGTCAGCACTCGAACTCGGCTCGTTTCTTTACGGGCTTTTGCATTGTCTCCTAAAATAGAAGCTGGCATCTACGTCCCTGTGGCATACCGGCACCGCGGGGTCCATTTAGTAGCTGCTTTAGAGCTTTTGATCTGAGCACCCTGCACACAAAAGTGCAAATTAACAACAATGCCGTGACAGCTGGGCACACACAAAAGCTCCACAAATGGACCTTGTTGCAGAAATGTTTGTCAAAAAAAGACAAATTTGTGGTTTTGTTGATGTTATTTGTTCACTTTTGAAATGCCCATTATCCTTTCTCTCTCAAAAAGCCTCCCCATTTATCATCCTATTCAAGCTTAGAGCAACCTTTTAAATACAAACTAAAGTGATTATTGTAAACAGTTCTAATCAGAGTAAAGTGTGAACTGAACTCTTTCAGAAATAGCACAACAGATTGAAATGCAATGTGGAGATGAGGCTCATTTCGATGCTTGTCACTGTTGATATTTGCTCAGCCACGAGCCCGGTGTTACATGTTTGCACAGTTACTCACAGTATCGATCAGGAAGGTGCAGATTGCCAGTTTACCCATTTGTTGGTGCAAATGAGGAGACGGAGTGACAAGGAAATAGAAGCTGACTCATTTCCTACCCTTTGTGTTGCACCTGTGGTACACAGAAATCAGTCCATGTTGTGAAAGTTTCATTAAATCTGTACCTTTCTATACAGCCTGCAGTATGGCTGAGTGTTTATAATTATATGTTTACAATTTATCAAACAAAGCCTAAAATTAGTCACTGTGGTGGAAAACAATTTAGATGCAAATATGGAATCCTGAATTTGATGTGACTTGCAAAAGTTGCAAGTCCTGGTTATTGCAAAAGTGTGCAAGGTTAAGTAAAAAAAAAAAAAAAAGTGTGGTGCAGAACAATTTAAGATGGAATGACAAGAATTCAGGATTACACCATTTCCCGGAATTTGTTTATCCAGGGTAGGAGCTGTGTAAACACCTTTTATATACAGAACCTTATCACATCTGCACCAAAAACCCGTGTTGGACTGTATCAAATAAACAGTATTCTAGTGCAAAAAATGCATAAAAATGGGAGGAATTCTCCTCGGTAACAGGACAAGGTCGTATTAGATCAGAATGCAATTTAAAACTTTGGCAATATGTGTTTAAATAATGTTGTTTTTGACTTTGTTGCATCTGAAAACCATTAAATGTGTTCCCCCAGGCTGGTTGTTCCATGATGTCTGGAATTATTAAACACATATTAAAGAAAACTTTGGAGCGTATCACGACGCCCATTTTTGAAGCACTTATTTTTGACAGACACAAGAAGATCAATTACATTGTCCAACGTGCATCCGCAAAGAGAAAATCGGAGACGTAGGTAATTAGCCAACCAGTCGGCCAACATCTCTCGCTATTCCCAAATTTTCCCTACAGGGTTTCCTGTACTGATCAGCAGGGGCAGATGGACCCTCTCATTACAGCGACCGCAGTTGAAAATGAGAGCAAAATGAGGCCCATTACCATGCGGGCGTGACTAATATCCCTGTGCAGACCTCTCCACACACTCTGGACACACGCACGACTATCTCACGTGCACACACAACTTACATGTATACACACACACACACATACACAAAAAAGACCAGATGTGCACATTGTAATGCCCGTTATTCAATAACATTAAACAGAAAGTAAGACCAGAGGAAGCTGGTAATAAACGTTGGCTCTATAATATTGACCAGATCTTGAGCTGCTCTGTGGGGGGTGTCTGGGGTCCGCCATGGTGTGTGTGTAGGTTTGTGAATGTGTGTGTGAGTGTGTGTGCTTGATTATTTCCTATATGTCATTTTATCTGTCCGACAGCAAACAAAGTTGTACCTTTTCACCATTTTTCCTCTTTTTTTTTTATCCTTTTCCCACTCATGTGCATGAATTTATTACCGTGTGTTTGACGATCATTAATCCACCTTTTGTTTACTTCTTCAGCTCCAAAATCAGGTCTTCCCATTTTTATGATCTCTAAACTTGTCTTTGAGTCACTCTTTTCATTTCCTCGGTTATGACGAAGCTTTATTCCCTTTTGTGTTTTTATTTCTCATGGAAGATTATATTAAATATCATTTCCAATCCAAGCTGAACTGATCGGAGATACTTGTCAGCGATGGTGTCGAGTTTAGTTTTTTTTTAATAATTCACCCTCATAATTTCATGCTCCACTCATCCCTTCATCTCCGTCTCTCAGACTACCTCTCCCTCCTGCTACCTTCTTGTCTCCTGTCTTTTTAACCGCCCTCCCTCGCCTTTGGTGATCAAGTCTGCTGATTGATTTATAACCTTGCAACAGGCTGGTAGACGGGGGGAGGAGAGTGGGGAGGGCTGGTCTGAAGGGGAGGGAGGGGAGAGAGGAGAGGATGGAGCGAGAGGGGTGGGGGTCTCGCCGTGTTTCCTTTCAGAGTGGCTTTTATGGTGTAACTTCAAACGCTGACCTCCCACACCCCCGCCCCTCAATCAACCCCGCTCCCTCGCTCCATCCGTCCGTCCGTTCGCCCCTCCCTCCTCTTTCTCACTATTGTGCACGGCCAAGTGGACAGTAATTGGCTATTCTTTCATGAGCCTGATTTCGGCAGTCGGCACTCTCTGGCCCCCCCATATACACACACATACAGGAACACACACATACACAGGAAGAGGCCCTTTAGCTGCCTCTTAGAAATCAGTGTGTGTGTGTGTGTAGTAGTAAAACTTGCCAGACGGTGGGTGTCAGGTGGTTTCGAGAGGGGGGGGGGGGGGCGGTCCTCTGGCATTTCATTCACTGTGAGCTGGAAACTGGAATTTAAGGAAAATCTCATCTGATTCGAATATCCGATTTTTCACGGATTTCAAACACGGCGTCGGCTCGTCTAAATTTGGAATGTTGCTCAAGAGCTCAAGAACAAAGTGTGCAGGAGAAATCTAAAAAAGTCTTGGCAACTTTATTCATTTATTTATTTGGTTTCATGGCACCACGGGGTAGTTGCTTAACTTATTCATGAGATCAAATATTCTGCGCAAACAGACGAGTGGCTTTGGAAAGGTTTCCAACAGTTTACAGCATCTGAGCATATTGTGAGTGATATATAAAAGCCGCTCTACTCTCACTAATGACTTCTGGCCCTCTGTGGCTTATGGATCAGAGTGCGTTCATTAGTGATGCAGGCGTGTGCAAGTGTGTGTCAATTACTGGGTGGAGGGGATTAGCCGTCTCCAGGGATTCCTAATTAACTCTACACATGCAGGCAAAACACTTTTTTTTTTAGAATTTTTGATGGCGTTGGCACCTTTCTGTTTGGTAGTTAACACCGGGAAGCGACGGGAAGCCAGGGAGGATGAGTGAAAGGCGGAAGTAGAAGGCTGGAGCCAGGGCCGGCCCAAGCCTTTGTGGGGCCCTAAGCAGGTTTTCCTATGAGTGTTATTTAATTGTGGTATTTTAATTCAAATATTTGAACATAATATCAGCAGAGACTGAATTTACAGTAAACAAGCTAAGTAAACTATTTTTTGTTCTTAAAATTTGGAACAGATGTGTATAAAATGTGCAATCAGTGCAAAATTAACCAAAATACACTATATGATACAAATTATGCTATACAAAATAATATATACATTATTTCTATGTGTTTAATATAATTTAGTTTATATTAATAAGAGTTATTTAAAAACTTCCTCATCCTATCTTGGTGGTTTTGGGGGGGCCCTGGTAGTGTGGGGGCCCCAAGCAGTCGCGTAACTTGAAAATGCCTAGGGCCGGCTCTGGCTGAAGTGAGTCCTGAATGTCAAAGCTCCACAGTGGCCACCCCCCCCACACACACACACACACACACACACACACACACACACACACACACACACACACACACACACACACACACATTGACCATGACATACACACACGTTGTATGTGATGTACACAAGCTCTTAAAAGGTTAAAGATGTCAGGACATAAACAGAGACGTAAAAAGTACAGGCTAGTCTGTCCTCACAGACGCAACACATCAACAGAGCGGGGGATGATTTTGTTATCCGACAAACAAAATGACCACAAAGCTCCAGATCCAGAGCGACTTTTCCAGCGAAGCCCGCACAAGAGTTAAGAGTAAAGAGGTTTCCAAAGGAGAGAGAGGGGCCACATCCGAGAGGAAGGAGTAGAGCGGCGAGATAAAGGACCTAATACTGTAGAGTGCCTACCTCTTTGTAGTTCACCTTGGGTTCTATTCTCTTCCGCTTTCTGCCCTTCCCCTGGTGACTCCCACTGAAGAGAATCCATTTTACAACCTGCAGGAGGGAGGACGCCACGGTGGGGGTGAGGTGGGGAAGGCGGGAAAAGGGAGGTTTGTGTTGGAGATAGGCAGGATGAAGGAAAATAAGGTAGCAGGATCGGAGTGGGGGTGGGGGGGCAGGGCGAGGGAGGACAGGGGAAAAAAACGAGAGGATAATCACACAGAGATCATGTGAAGATGTGTTGATGGAAGAGATGAAGGAGAGAGAGGGGAGGCATCACAAGACAGAGAGCAAGGGGAAACAGTTTTTAGGACTTTTCTTAATCAAAAAAGTTCACGGGATCGGTTTTAGAGAATAAAAAGACGACAATAAAAAAATTTTACATCTCCATCCAACTTTTTTGCACGCCAACAGCTGGCTGAGATGGAAGAGTTTAGGTCTCTTACGTCACAAGAAAACATCAAATAGTGTAAACAATACTTATGTTCATTTAAACAAAACATAAAGTCCGCGTGACAGTCTACAAAAAAATCCTCTCAGCTCTGAGTAAAAACAGCCTTTAAACAGAGATGAATGCAAGGATTTGGGAATATAGGCAAAACAATTAGGGAACAACATGGGAGCATTATGGGAAATCTGATCGGCAGCACAGAATGACACGCAACAGATGCACAGCGCTGTGTTCTGCACTTCGCTCGGAGGCAGACAGAGGGAGAGACTGAAGCAAATGAGGAAAGAGAGATAAACAAAGTGCGAAAGAGGTCAAGATAAGAGATGGTATCGAAACGTTGTGAAACAAAGCGTGGAACAAACTCAGAAAGTGAGAAACAAAAGAGGGAAGAGCGAGGAACGGGGGTATAACTTGTTGAACGGAGGGGAAAAAAGATGATAAAAATGAGATCCTATCAAGCTTTGTGCAATGTTTCCAATCTGAGTCTGTCTGCCACTCCCTGAAGATGAGAAGAACAGCAAGGGAAGGAGAGGAGGAGTGAGTGCCTACCTCTGCTTTGACTTCTTCCACCAGCCTCGCCTGTGACCACGCGGCGCTCCCTTCGTACAGCCACTGAACAAGCAGGAGAAGATGGGAAAAGCGGTGAGCCGGAGGCAAGTGATCAGGACGGAGTGGAATGTTTCGCAGAGGCAGAGAGAGAGCCCGGGCGAAGCAGGAAGGGGAGGGAGGGAGGAGAGGTGGGAGGAGAGGGAGGACGTGGGTGCGCTATCACTTGTTCCTCTGACGGAAACTCGCTAGTTGACTCCGGAGGAAGAGAAAGGAGTCAAAAGTGAGGGAGAAGGGAGGGAAAGGGATGTGGAAGATGGATGGAGAGGGTGGAAAAAAATCACCTGATTTACAAGCAACAGGATGGACAGACTCTAGGCATCCATCCACACACTAACACACTCGTGATTTAGTCACGCAGACACACACCTACGTACAGAGGCACACACACACACACTGAGAGCTTATTACACGCTTCAGCAGAGCCACATTCACACAAGAGCAATAGTCTGTATGTTTGTGCTGGTGAGGAAAACAAGTAGACAGACAGAAGTGTGTGTGTGTGTGTGTGTGCGCGCATGTGCGTGCATGTGTGTGCGTGTGTGTGTGTGTGAGGAAGGCATTCATAATGTCATGCTGCTTCACACAGCAGCCTGAAGCCGTTACACACACTCCACAGATGTTCCCACGCACACACTGGCTTACGCAGCATTTCAGCTACCATCGTTACCATAGCCACACACACACGCACTGGTCCTGTCCTAAAACTGCACGCCTGAGTACTTCTCCATGAGTATTCCAGCAGCAACAGAAGTGCGGAGAACAGGGAGATGTTGGAGTGGGCTGTATAGAATGTTGAGGCGGTAAACTGGCGTTGTGTAACAGGATACCACATCGCTCTTTTGCTGCCCAGATCTCTCCACTACTGCTCCCTGAATAGAAAGCTCTTTGTTTACCTCCAGTCCTCTGGTCCCGTGTCTGTGTCTGTGCAGCGTTTCTCTTTGTGAATCAATATTAGACAGCGAGTACAAGTTACATCCGTCAGTCTCAAACACACCAGGGATGTTAATAAATCACAACACTTGTTCTAGTCTAAGTCGTAATTTGTCGGGTGGCTGTCTTCACCTTAGAGGGGATGTAAAGGCAAGCGTGACGTCGAACACTTATCAATGTTTTATTATGTTGCATAAAAACGTGTAAATATGTCAAACCTGTGCTTTTACTCTATTTTTTGGGTGATTTTCTTTTGAGAATCGCATTAATAAACGTTGCTAAATTTGGAATAATTCAAACTAATTATTTGTACTCTTTTGTAGCGGCACACCAAAGAATCGGCTGGTGATCAGAACTGGCCAGCATTGGTGATCGTCCAATCTGAAACTCGAATATCAGATTTTTTTTGGCGAGTCTCTGATTGCATCATTGCCAAGCAGCAATAAAGATTTGGACATTTCTCCCAATCCATCAACCTACTAAAGGGCTAATTTGGGCAAACAAAAATAGATTATCCATTTAAGAGTTTTACTTCCACCCTTTCTGTTTTTCAGATGATGTTAATATTTTGTTAATCACAGTTCTTTGAGAAACTGATATTGGTAGAACCGACCTGTTACAGAATTGGGTAACACTTTACAATTATTAACGTTACTTAGTGCATTATTAAGCATTAATAAACAAAGGGTCCCTTTATTAACGTTTCCGGTATTGTTAATTATGAAGTGTCTTTAAGGACAAAGGGTCAGGGTGGGTGTCTGCTTAGGAATGAATTACATAATAGGGTTAAGTAGTTGTTAATACTTTATTTAATAGTATATTAATGCTTAATAATGCACTAAGTAACGTTAATAAAGGGACCCTTATTGTAAAGTGTTCCATAACTGGAATGATGAGACCAGTTTTCTCATTTTCAGCATCAGAAAAACTTCAGAAAAAGTTTTGCCAGTTCATTTTCTGCTGACTTAAAGTAAAACGAATCACTTCTGGTAATAATTTAAAATAATTATAACGCTAAAGCAGAGTTTGGACTTCCTGTTACAGTGATTGCAGTATTATTACATGTAAATGTGAGCAGATAAAGTTGAGGAAAAGTTATTTCTTCTTTATTAGGGTGGAGAAGTGAGACATTTCTCCACTTCTACTGCAAATCTTAAAAGAAAATTTGATATTTTTTTTCTTAGCAAGAATATAATCCTAACAATATTCCTGCTATTGGAATCCTACAGTTTATGATATTTGCATTTTCAAATATTCCTGAGCATTAGGATTACTTAACAGTAAATTTCAATGTCCAATGTCTCACCTCAGACCCTCACCTTCTAACCGTCACTCTCTACTAAATGATTTCACTCTTTAAATCCAAATCATGTCTTTAACATGATCAATATGTTCCTCAAACTTCTGCTTCAGTGAATTCTGTACAAGTCTTGTGCCTCCTTGTGGAAGATCAAAGTACTGCAGGAGATAAGTGCCAATTATATTTTGTTATTACTGTAGTATTATTGTTAATTTCCCTTAGAAAATGTTTTCAATAATTATGTAATTACTTTATTGACATTGACTATTTTTCTGATTGTTATGTTGTGCATCAAACTTTAAACGTTTAAAATGTTTGACAGAGCCTTTAACAGCTCTTTTGTACTTGTTTTTATTATGTACCTCATGTCTTTTACTTTATGTGAAGAGTTTTATGGGTTTTATATGATGATTATTGTTATTACCTCTAAATATATTTATTTGATTATATTAGGGATGTTCGATATTATCGGTCTACAATTAATATCGGCCGATATCGGCATTAAAATGCAAAAACGGAAAATATCAGTATTGGTTTTCAGTCTTTCTTATCACCCATCATCATCATACATCATACATGTATTATACATCCAACTCTTCAGCTACTTCTCTCTCTCAAAATGTGAAAATATGACAGATCTGAGGTAAAGTTTTTGAGATATTTTAGTCCATTTGGCACAAATTGTGAAGTAGAAATCTGCCCTGTGTGGTGACAAATGACTAAAACAAAAACAAGATCTTCACACAAGGCTTGCTTTTCTTATCTGAAAATGTTTATAAATGTTTTATTACCATAGCTGCAATATATAGAAAAAGAAAAAAATACATTAATAACTAATACACACAGCATCACGCTTAGGGAGAATGAGGTTCAGCTGCTAAATATGGTACTTTTCCTGTTACTAACTTAAAGTAGTTGTTATTTTGCACTTTTTTTAAGCCTGCATGAAAGGAGATATGTGATGTTAGTAACCTAAAATGTTTTAGTTTCTCTTTTATTATGAGAGGAGGACCCTGCATATATCGGTATTGGTTTATATCAGTGTCGGATCAGCAATATCGGTATATCGCTATCGGTAAAAAAGCCACTATTGAGCATCCCTAGATTATATACATTTTTCTAACGTTTTCTTGGGTTTATGCTTTACATAAACTCCACAAGCTTTTTGCTACACCAGAGCTAAAATAAAAGCACCACAACTCTGTGGCAGCACTAGAAAGTAAAAGTGAAAGTGAAATAGTGCCTAATTTTCAAATGTAAAGAGAGGCAACTAATGCAAAAACATTTTGTCGTAAAAAATTTTCTTTTCTAAAGATTTCATTAAAAAAAGTCACCATCCAGTAATATTACATTTAATTTCACACTAGATCAAATTGAAAATTCTATAATTCCACTTTTGCATTATATTTCTCTCTGATGTTCTGATCTTTCAGCGTTGCACTATATTTAAATGAGTTATTTTAAATGAAAAACAAGCAAACTCTTATTTTATGTCCTCATTATGCAGCCCTGCATATAATATGAATAATATAATATTCCAAATAAATATTTGGCAAAAAATGTTTAGAAAACTTTCATTAGTATTTTATTTTCAGGGCTGCAAACACAGCTGAGCTGCTATTTTGAAGACGTTTGACAGTCAACAGAGAAAGTTGGAGGAATTGGAACTCCTTTCATAAAAGTTTGCTCAGGTTTAGCTTAGAGAGAATTCCAACTCCTGTCTCTACCTGGAAAAACAATCCACACCGACTCTCGCTTACATACCGAGCAAAGAATCAGCGCTTAAATAAGTCTGTAATATTCGTCATTTATTATTAATCTACACAGAAATGTTCATAATTATTATAATGGATGTAGTGAGAGTAAGACGGGGAATCGGGCTAAAAGTTAGAGAAAATCAACTATGGCTGTCATTTAAACATCGTATCTCAGTCTGGATCCATCCTCCCAAAGGGAGCGCTTACTCATCTAAACCCTAAAATAGGACTTCTCATTCCACATGTCTTTCTCCGGGATCGGTGAATGTCATTGTTTATTATTAGGCCAAACCGTTTCCTGCCTTTCTCCAGCTCAGGCACATTGTAGAGCAGCGGCTGGGAGGCAGAGGCGATAAAGAGAGGCATGCAGATAAAGGAGGTTTTAAAGAAAACGTTAATGTGTCTGGTGTAAACAAAAGGTTTCAATCGATCCGGCTGATCTACTTAGTCTATGACTGGCACATCAAAACATAATATAAATAAATAAATAAAAGCCCGTGCAAGAGCACTCAGCCATCATCCAATCAGGTGGAAGAGTACAGCGGTCCCTCAACGGTGTCCTTCCCACCCTCAGAGGGCCCCTGAAAGGCTCCGGTTACATCAACACGTAATGTAGAAGGTGAAGGTTCCCAGAAAGCCACACACACACACACACACACACACACACACACACACACACACACACACACACACACACACACACACACACACACACACACGTACAAAAAATGCACATGTTCTGAGCAGTAATTAAGATGGGTTACCATAGAAATGTGAGGATTAAAAAGCTGTTAAAGCGTAAAGGTGTACGTAAAGTTAGAAGCAACAGAACGTGGACCTTTATCTGAGTTAGAAAGCAGAAATAGAACAACACAACGGCGACTGTAACTCAATATCACAAAAAGAATCTGTTTTTCAGGAATCCTGCATGAATATGGAAAAAAAAGTCACCTGAGCTGCAGGAGCATTGTCTTTTCTGTAACGCAATCCCCATCAAACAGTTGGAAAATGTCTACTGGCAAATGGTTACACACCATTTAAGCTGAAGCATATTTATAGACCCTGTTATTTATGTCTAATCGGGGACATCATTTGGATTATGAGAGCTGAATTGCACAGCTGTTTACAGCTGTTCAATAGAGATAGGAACGTTTGTCATCTGTGCATAATGAACACTTAGCTTAAAAGGTTTCTAACTATGTCATTAAATGTTTTTAGTCACTTATCCTTCTTTAGACATTATTTTGCACCTAAGCAACATTTTGTAATTTAAATTTTCTTTTATTCGTGAGGAAAGTGTCAGAAAAACCCTTCGTACCTCTGGAATTCCCGGTCGATCGAGCCAGTCAGCGTAAATACCCCCGAGGGTGAGGCTTTTTCTGGAACACAATGGTACGAGTGTTAGTTTTACTCCTATTATTACCACAATAATTGTTATTGGCCAAGATGGTCTTTTAAATAGAAAAAAAAAACACTGGGAAAATGTTGTTTGGGTTGTGGCAGACGTGAGTTTGGGACGACCATACACAAAACGAGGGGGCACACCCAAGTTTCTATACAAGGTCAAGCAAACAGGCATGCACGGACAATGCAGTGGGTTTACACATGTGTGTGTGTGTGATGCAAACACACATGTGCATATGCACAAGAGCCAGTGAGAGCCATGAAAACGATCAAATACCACACATGGCACCTCTGCAGTGACAGAAGTGACTTCCAAAGACAAATGTGTGCACAAACAAACATTCCACAAGCAGTCAGCAGTAAGTATGTGAACTGTAAAGCACACACAGAGTAGAAGAGTAACCACACAGCATACCCTTCACCACACTATCAATCTTCCTGCCTAGGTTTAAAAAAAACATTTGCCTCTTTCCTGCTCTCAAGCTTTTACAGCGTACCATGACGCTCGGTCCATTAAAGGGGTCATTTTCTAATAAAACACTCTCATTTGCATTTTTGGATCCTCATTTTTCCTGAGGTATGCTCGTCTAACTGCAGCTCAATTACTGATTTCATTCATTTGGGAAACATATTCCAAACGGACTGGGCTCCTTACTTTTCCCCCATACGCTGACTTACAGCACACTACATGTTTCATTGCTAAACCGCTCTTATAAAGAGTCCATATCTTGTGAGTTTAAATTTGTAATTTGGGAAAACTCAAATGGAAAACTCTTCTAGAATCAGGGACTTAGACGTCTGCAGCTTTTTTGCAAAAGCTTGTTGTTAGCATGCATAACACACAAGTGTGCATACAAAGGTGGACCCGCCATTCATAGTGTGTCTAAAAATAATTTGTTTTATGGACAGGCTGTGCTCCTTGCTCCCCAAACACAAGCTGACCTCTCCCTATATGTTTACTTATAGGTCATTGCTAATATTTTAGATTTCAGAGATAGGTTTTGTGGTCATCTGAAGCTCACAAAGACTCTGAAATACGCACAAATATGTTTTTCCAAGCCGCACAGAAATTAGAGGCTTCACTAAAGTTTAGACGTCACAGAGAAGAGCTGAAGGTCAATTCAGAAATAGTTTTTCTTTTGCAGCAGCAAGAAAAAAAATTACTTTTCCAGGTTATTTTATGCTCACATTGATCATGTTTTACAGTTTGTTAGTTAAGCCAGTATCTCACTGGGATGCAACTGTTGGTGACACAAAACAGAGACTTTTAGCTGAATCTCAGATGAACTGGCTTATAAAACACTTTGGCACTTATTTTTTTTCATGTCCATGTCAAAAGAGCCATCTTGCATTCTTTTAAAGTTTGGTCACCATCTCCTTTCAAAATCATCTTACATTTCCCAAACTTTGTAAACTAAACTGAAGCTGTTGATCCAGAAGGGATTCAGACATCTACAGGAGAAACTCAAATTACATACAAAGCCAGATATTTCAGCCTTTATTTGTTATAATTTTGATGATTATGGCTTACAGCTGATGAAAACCCATATTCAAAATCAGATAATTAGAATATTGTGAAAAGGTTTAATATTCTAGACTCAAAGTGTCACACTCTGATCAGGTAATGAATCCAAAACACCTGCAAAGGGTTCCTGAGCCTTTAGATGGTCTCTCAGTCTGAGTTGAATTACTGACATAAATGGACTTTTGCACCATATTCTCCTTTTTTAAAGTGTCACCTGTACAATGACTCTGCAACTATTCCCTACAAACACTCAACGTTGCATGGAAGTGCAGATCATGTCTAGACCACGTCTGTAGGACATCCTATAGGTCTTTGCACAGTGGGTTTTGATGCAATCTTAGTCTTGCAAATATTTTGAACAGAAAAAAAATTTGGCATCTCAATTTCAGAATCCTCTTGACAGTTTTGAAACATTTTCAAAACTCTATGATAAATGCTGATCAAAGTTTTTCACCAAATGTGGCAGCCCAGTGAGATTCTGGTTTTAATCAGGGATGTCTGATATTATCGACCAACGCTGGCATTAAAATGTAATATCAGAAATTATCGGTATCGGTTTTCATTATTTTAATGACACAACTTTTACATACCGGGTGCACATATACATCAAACTCTTCAACTTTTTCTCCTCTCACTCGAAAAGTCAAACTATTACAGATCCGGGGTCTAGTTTTTGAGATGTTTTTATTTGTTATTTTAGTTTTTCTTTATTTTTTAATGAGGTTGGACCCCGCATATATTGGTATAGTTTAATATTGTATTGCGAATTAAGAGTTAGACTACATCGGTGTATTGGATATTGGTAAAAAAGCCGTTATCAAACATCCCTTGATTTAATATTAAAAAATCCAATGTGAAATAGGAGGAAATTCATCTATGCGATGTTTAGAAAACGGTGTCCAATTACATTAAATCAATAAACATGACAAGTTCCTACTAATACTTGTACTTGTCTAGTCTTATAATTATTGTTTGGAGAGTTTTGTTAAAAAAAATAAGCCGAACATGTCACTATGACCCTCAACAGTTAGTATTTTAATCCTAAAGCCTTTTAGTCCTTTGTGCCGTTTACTGACAGAAGGATCACATCCAAATATTGACTGTGCCCAACTCACTCTGTTTAATTCAATCAATTACTGCTTGTCCAGCAGCACTCGCCACATGACAGGAAAGCCAAGAAAACAACATTCAGAGCACACAAAAGGTAGCTGAGGAAGAAGGGAGTCAGTGAAGAAGAAAGAGGGTTTAAGTTGGGCGAGATAATGTGAAAGACAGGCAGGCAGGGGGAGAGTACGAGGTAGAAGAGAGAGAGAGAGAGATGCACGAAGAGGTTAATGAGGCAATCAGGAGAGACAGAGGAGTGAATGATAAAGCACACGCAGAGAGGAAGAGAGAAAATTAGAGAGGAGGAGAGCAGGAGGAGCTGTTATCCTTTTACACTTCAATTAATATGAGAGTGGAAGAGACCGCTCTGTTAACAGGATTGGTGTTTGGAGCTTTTGTTGGCCGTGTTTCCGCACCAGGACCGGATTAGTCAGACAGCAAATCACCAAAGGCTCTTTTATTTGATCTCAATATAATATCATCACATCAGTATGGAAGAAATACAGTATCACCAGAATATGACTTTTTTTTAAGACATTGAATTTATGACATTGAATATTTTAACTTAAAATACACCTGCAAAATTCCTCCATAAAAATTCAACTGCAGAATTTCAACAGAAATATTTCCACTTGGTAACCTCCTGGTGACCCAAGCCAAAGTAATCGTCACTCGATTGAGTCAAGTGGCTTTAAGTCAATCAAATTACACCTTTCTGATCACGGGACACCAGCGAGGTGTCGACTCAAACGAGTGACGATTGCTTTGGCCTGGGTCACCTGTAGGTCACCTGATTTGATGTTGAAATATTGATGCTAAATTTCTGATGTTGAAATTATGCAGCTGAAATTCTGCTGTCAAAATTTTACTGATGAAATTTTTACGTTGAAATTCTGTAGTTGAATTGTTGAAGATAAAATTCTGCAGCTGAAATTTTGTAGTTTAAATAAAAAAATATATATTTTTTTCTCTTTTTTAAAATTTTTTCCTCTTTGTTTTTCTCCTTTTTTTCCTTGTTTTTAAGTCGTGCTTAAATAAATAAATAAATAATTAAATTACATAATTTCACGGAATAAAAATTCAATGTCTAAAAAAAGTCAGATTCTGGTGAGACTGTTTTTTTACATACGTCTGCTGGTAAGAAAAATAATAATTACCTAAGATTTTTTAAAAATCCATTAGTAAACACCTTATTTGACAGAAACCAGATTAATACTGCTTTACAGCAACCAAAGACAAATTTTATACACACCTATCCATGTGGCGAAAGGTAACCAGGAACATTTGGAGAAAATCCTGTTCAGAAAGCACAAAAACAGCAGGAATATAAGATAAAACATGACATGTGGGAGGATGAGGAGAAGAGAGGAAGGCATAGCTGATCTTTAGTCAAGTGTGCAAGGTCAAACTGTGTTTATGTTGCATCCATTATTTAGAGGGAAGATTCAATCTGCTGCAGCAGAAACAGGAGCCAGGTGGTCGTGGAACACATCACATACTACACACACACACACATGCACGCATGCAAACGTCCAGGTGTGATCACTCAGCATGGTTCCACCCAGACTAAACTCGGAATAAGATCTGAGATTTTGCACAGTCTGTCCAACTAAAACAAGAATGAAATTTTCCCACCTAAAACACTCTCACCTGAGATAAAATGAGCTGCCCGTGATATTTTCTCACAAACAATCTGAAAAAGTCAATTAGCTGCTGATCTCCCACTTGACTGGCCAAGAATCTCAGGAGGAAATAGCCCTAGAAAAACAAAATGGGAAAAAAAACCCATCATATTTCTTGAAAATACAAAGACTCTTATTGTCCTTTCACTTCCTGTCTTTAATACAAGTCTCTCACCTTGAGGTAGTGGACTTGCATGAAGGTTTTTTCAGGGTTAAGGGCGTGTTTAACCGTCGAGGAGCCTGAGTCACTGACCTGACCGGTCCTGTCCATGTTGGGCCTGCAGGAAGAACGAGAGCAAAAACAGAGTGTGACACTGGAGAATTTTCCATTTTTCCCAAACTCAAATTCTTCTTAGTTGCAGGAAAACAGCATTTTCAACAGAACAAGAGAACGCTGTCAGCAACATAAACTCCACACAACCAGGCAATCTCTCAGTGGTGAACATTGCCAAGTTGCCATGCCTTGCCTGAGGCAGGCTGGAAATCAAGCTGCAGATTTATAATAGAGTAGTAGTCTTTATATGACCTCACAGCACTGGGTTCTGACTTTACTGCCCATGAGTCACGAAGCAAACATACAACACTAACACAAAAAAAGAGAGGAGAAATACACCCTCAGCTAAAAGCACGAAGAAGCCACGCTCTAGATTTCACTTACGCTGTCACCCAAACAACAAATCATGCCCCGAACCTCCACAAACACGCCAACAAACACACGGAAAACCAATAAAAGCCTCGCAAACAAAGCCCTGACATGGGATGTTGTGCAATGATAGTTTCAGTTAGCTGGTATTGATCAGGATGAGCAGATTAACTCAGTGTGCCAATAGTAAGGCCTTGAAGGATCACCCTCCTACTGAGTCGATACGGCAGGCGCCTGGCCCACCAATCAATAGACCCTTCATCACTGGCTAGCACTCTTCCACAGGACCACTTCATGACAAGATCAGACACAGAGAAGAAAAAAAAACACAAAGCAGGGATTCATACGTGTTGCACGGCCTCAGTGTTTAATGTTTAAAGTATATCTACAGGCGTGAGCTACAGGTTGGTCAAATATTTATTCGTCCAGGCGTGGGGAGGAGAAGATCGGAGGTGAAGCAGATTAAGGAAGCTTGAAACAGAAATGTGTGAGAAATCCTGAACAGGAGGTAGATGGTAATGTTGGTTTGTTAACTAGACTGGGGAGGCAAGTCATCCGCTTCCTGGAATTTCTCCATTCGACTGGACACAAGCATGAGAGGCTGTATTTCTACTTGAGTACGCATAGAAATAGAGATTCTGTGAACTTTTGCTAATTATTCTCAGAATCCTCAAAGCTGCGAGTATTCTAAGTATTCTCTAACGGAGAGCTGAAACTGTTTTCTTAACTAGCTCTTGAACAGTAGTGGTATTTTTATAATCCAATTTCTGTCCACTTCCCGTAGAGCCAATGCCAGTCTGTTATAGTGATAAGATAAAAAAAGGCTCTTTTAAAGGCAACAGAAATACTTCATCTCCGAGTGAGAGTGTGTTTGTGAGCGGAGGGGTCATCAAGAGAAAAAGGACCACAAAGGGGAAAAAAAAGGAAAAACTGGAACTCAAGAAAATGACAGAAAATGCATTTCCAGAGAAAACCTCTCCATTCTGTGCTTTAGAGACATCAGCAGCATCACATAGAGGAAAAATGATGATCCATCACTGCTGTGTTGCACAAAGTGGCTCCACCCTTCTCACTGGGTTGTATATAGACTTGTAAATCCCCGACTTTATGCCTCTTTTTATCAGAGATGCTTAACCAACGCTTAAAGAGGAATTACCGCATTGAATGCCTCACAATAGCTCGGCGTATTTCAGAATAAGCTGACTTATCTGACTCGCTGTCCGTGTGTTTGTCTGTGCGTTTGTTGCCATGCACACATCTGGGTGTGGCCAAGGTTGAGAAGGGGAGAAAGAGCGAGAGGAAATCGGGAGCTATTACTGATAGAACCTAATGCCGAACACACACACACTCGCAAGCACACAAACACAAGAGGTTTATAGCTCCGCGAGCCATATCCTGACAAATTACACTGGGTTGACTGTGGAAACCGGATAAGGTAGAGGAGCGCTTCCAGCAGCCCAGTAAATCAGCAGGGAGAATGGCGTCTGGCCCAGGCTGCCCTAAATATAACTCATCTGAAATGGTCTGATAAACACCGGCCACTGGGGCCCCTGCTGGATCACAGGGTGTAGATTGTGACCCACTGAACTTGAAAAGAACAATCTGACATCAAGCCTTTGTGTGTGTGCGTGTGTGTGTTTATATGTGCAATTCTTATCTACATTTGCACCAATCAGCCATAACATTACGATCACTGACGGTTAAAGCAGCAGCGCTCATCACGCTGACGACGTTTGGCTGCAGAAACCTGCATCCTGGCACTCCAATGGATATTCCTTCAAGACTTGTTACCTCTAAACATCTTTGCAGACCAATCACAGCTTCTCCTCTTGCAACAGCCGCATATAAATGTAAAAACTTTCTTACGATTCTTTAATTAAAACAGAAAAAATTTATTTCTACGGCTTTAATTTCACTTTAATGTCATTCTAATCTTCATGAGGGTTTTGCTGGAAATAAATTAACTATAATTTGGTGGTAATTACTGAGGAAATGACTTCATTCCGAGTAAATAATTAGTGCTTTATTGTTTTGTTTGGTATTTTTTTGGTTTTCCATGAACACATATATTGAATGCTGTGATGATATTTTGTTGCTGCATGCACAGCAGATCTCCTGAGCGCTACAGCACCAAAGGTTTATTTTATATTATTTTCCATCTAATGGGCACTTAATTGGTTTCATATTTCCAGGAAACGTATTAATAAGCCCTCCAGATCCTATAGACTCAAACAATCAGGCAGCAGTTAATTAAATAAAGCTCCATAATTATATTCTACACTGATGTTACAACTTGATTATTGAAAAAGTGTAGAAATAAATAAGGTATTTAAACACTGTGTGAGCAAGTTCTCGTGTGCCTAATGTTTTCCATTTAGGATCTAAAGATTTAGCTCTGCAGGTCGGTCTAGCCACGTTCCATTGTAGCCTCAGCAGGTCGACCATATTTTAGGTGGGGCCAATCACAGCACTGTATGTTTGTAGAGAGACGTTGAGAAAAACTACAAAGATGGCATCAGCTCAGGAACGGAGCCACACAGAGACTTGAAACAGGTTTGGCATCAACTTTGGACGATTTGGACTTGGGATTTTCTTTGAGACATGAGCAGATGGAGGTACTTAAGTCGTTTATTTTGAAAAAGGATGTTTTTGGTTCTTCTTCTTTGACAGTGTATGGCAGACTGACACGTTGACTGATTTCTGTAGAGATGAAAACGTCACATTGCTCATGCAGAGACAATTTGAAAGACAACCGTAGATTCGCCCCATGACTAAGCTCTGTCTATGGTTTGTGGCTAGACTATATATTTACATTTACAGGCTAGGGGCCTAGCTATAGCCCTTCAAATTTCAAAATCTCCTCTTCCTCTTTTTGATGACGTCACGCTACGGACCGCAGCTTCAAGTGTCACAGGGGCATAATGAACACTTTCACATCAATGTAATTTCTTATATTTATTTTACATCTGTTTTAACACAAGTACTGCATCATTGAAATGTAGAAAACAACTGCAGCATTCACTCTAGAAGACTATGTTTAATGTTTGCCCAGCAAGTTTTATAGGGAACTCTGGAAAATGACCAAATTCAGCAGGAATGAAAGTGAGTGCCTGTAAATTTCTCCTTCACTTTTTCTTTTTCTTTAACTTTTTTTTAGTTTTTGCTGGCCTGAATGTTGCTTTGCACTCGCTTGATGATGCTGCAGATACAGCAGAGTACTGATGCCAATAAAAAAGCAACATAAATGGAACAGAAAAAGCCTTTTTCTCTCATCTGTAAACAAACTGTCTGCTGTCTGAGCATCATTTTCAAGTTCCTTTGGATCTGAGAAACCTAACGACCTAATTCTCACACTCACCAGCTGTAATCCGGTCTATAACAGCTTAGTAACAGCTACTGTATTTGTAATTTTAACATTTGTCAGCATTTATTTGATCAAAAGCAGCTTTTATTTTTAAGCATACACAAAGATCCACTTCTACAGCTAATCAGAGAAAGTTTTCTTGAATTTTAGTTTGGTTGTTTCATTTCTACGATGCTTCTGACATTTCTGAGTGAAGTGATGTAGCTGCTGCAGACAAGCCCAGTGAAATCAATTATTTCTACGTTATTACGACACCGTTGTGTTGAGAACATTTTTAAGCTGTAGCCACAAAGCTACCAAGATCATTTTTCAGGTATCTCCTGAATGAAGTTTACACCTATAATCCCCTGATGACAATGTGCTTCCACCAAGGATAAAACAAACAGGGTGTGGGTCCCATATTGTCAGGAGGAGATGAAGAGTTTGTGGTGTGTGTGTGTGTGTGTGTGTGTGTGTGTGTGTGTGTGTGTGTGTGTGTGTGTGTGCCTGCTGTCCTAAGACATGACAGCGCAGCACACCTGCCACACCTGTCCCTCTGGAATGCATGCAGCTTATGTTTGTGTCTGCATGCAGAAAGGTGGTCACACTCTTAACATACAAAACACAGTGTGTTTATCATGGGAGGTGTTTCTTAAAGCATTTATGCAGTGTCCTCCTTTCTCCATTGCTTTTAGGGGACTTAATTACTTGGGATTAGAGGTCGACCGATATTAATGTTTCTATTGCCGATGCCAATTTTCATGGCCAATTTTCTACCTTATTTTCATGCTAAAATCTCACTAATAACATGAGTTGATGCACAACATTTCTGAAGCTGAATCAGTTTTTGAACTCTGAATTTAACTGTTAAACCTTAACTTTGCACACTTCTCAGTGTTAAAATCAGACACCTAAATAAAGTTAATTTGGAGTATTTATTATGCAGATGTTAAATTAAATTAAATTCTGCAACAGCACCAGGCTGCCCGAGGATTTGCCTGACTTTAAATCGGCTTTACTAATGACAAATATCGGCCGATGTATAAAAAACCTGTAAATATCGGCCCGATATATCAGTCTAGCCCTACTTGGGATCGCCGCTGATTTGTGACATTTTTAGAGATGATTCAATGAATGAACGCACACACCTGAGGATCTGAAGTTCCTCTTTTGAGTTCTGCAGTTCATCAGAAAGTCGCCTCCACCTCAGTAATGCCTTCAGGTCAAATTGTTCTGCTTTGTCTTTTAAAGAGAGCTGCGGAGAAACAGATAGAAAAGACGTTTTTTTACCATTAGATGTTGACAAGAAGCAAATTAAAGGAGACGTTTTATAAAATTTGTGCAAATTTCAACTAACAAACTCAAAGAATGTGAGCCAGAAATCTGTCTGGGTGTGTCTGAATATGTTTCTAATGGAGGCCAAGTTTACACCACAAAGGTGTTGTGTTTAAACAGAAAAAAGCAAAAGAAAAACCATTTTGTATGTCTACGTGGTGTGGGAATGCCAGGAGGAGGATTAGGTTCACATGCACATTAACTTCTGGATTAAAACTAAAGTGCTGCAACTACTTATGCATGCATACCAGAGCTCCACCCTTTTCTTCTGCCACTTTATGATTTTTGTTCTGCTAATATTCCCCCCGAGCTCAGGCCGAATACAAACACATCAAACAAGCTTCCACATCAGCCTCCAAACTATAGTAAAAGTCCGATTTGTTCTCCTGTATCCATCTTCACTTTTAACAACTGTGTGGGTTTCATGTTTTTGATTTATACAGCGGTTGGCTAAAGAAAATTCCATCCTCTTTCATGTTACTTGGACAGCTCTACTGATGGTTTTGCTCCTTGTGCAGTCTCTTTTTTTGTGCTTTTATAAACTGTCCTCATGTGAGCTTAATGATATATGGATCCACTACAGGATCCCCACTGGCAACTAGAGTCAGGATTCATTCCAAACTGAAATCTGGAAATCCTGAAGCCATTGTGGAAGCAGTGAGAGAGGAAAAAAAGCCGGGTGGAACTATATTTCAGTTGTTGCATCACGCTAATGACAAGAAAGCATAAAATGTGACAAACACCTACATCTGTAATGTTTTAAAATAAGTTAAAGCACAAAAAAGTTAAAAGACGTGCATGTTTATCATTATATGAAATTCCTGTTTTTGCCCTTTTCAGTTTTCAAACAAAATCTTTGTCCATGTTTAATAAACAACATTTTTGCTGCTCAACGTTTTTTTTTTTGTTACGGTTTTTCCAACATATTTTAAAAAGGAGCGACGTCTTCTCTGCAGGTGGGCTAGTCAAGCATGAGCTCATCTAAGCGGTGCACAATGAAATCTGACATTTTCTGGCTGAAGAAACCACAGACCTCCCAGGAAAAGATGATGAAAGCACGTGTTATCAAAATTCCAATACAGGCCTCTGCGTCAAATTCAAGTCACCCACTTAGGGAACTGAAGCTTCTCATATCGTATCAGACGTTGGCTTTTGCACTGATAACCGCCTGGATGGTATTTCTTTTCCTTGGCACAAATGAACCCAACTGTCCATTTTCCCCCAAAAGAAAGCAAGAAAATGGGCTCATCTCACCACAAAAGATGTGCCCAGTCTCATTCTGTCCATGCGAGATAAGCCTATTTCTGGAAAACTCAACCATGTATCTGCACTTAGTGAGGATCTGGCTTTCTTCTTGCGTAATGCAGTTGCTGTATACAGAGGAAAACTCTGTTGAGCTACTCTTAAGACTTCAAAGGTTGCCGTGGCGTGCAGTGTGGAGCCATGAAGGTCACATGCACAAAACCGTTGTATCCAGCTTTGACCTATATTCAAAAGATTCCCCAGAGTACCTGAATTATTTCAACATATTACACACCGTACTTGTAAATTGTATTTGGGGACAAACTAATATTTCTCTGAGTGGCAAAACAAAATTATCAGTGCTAATGAATTTTTTCTGTATGTTCCTTTTCAATCTAATCTGTAGACTGTAGAATGAGCCTTTAAGTTCACAAATATTTAGCGTATACTGATTTAAAATATGTTGCAAATTTCCAAACTAAAAAGATGTTTGCGAACAAAAGTAAAAAAAACATTTTTTTATAATCGTCAAAATAAAGTGTAAAAAATGAGCAAATTACAGATTTACAGTAACACAGAGCAGTTTCCTGCTCCTCCGCCCTACTGGTTGAATGTGGAATTACAACTTTCGTAAACAACCCTGCAGCAGCCTGCTGTAGCTAGCGCTACCAACAAGCTAACACTAACATGAGTCAAGTTTTACTAAATAAGCCACAAATCAAAAAGATCCACACTGTTGAACAAACAATATTATTACTTACAAGTCCAAGAGCAACAAAGCCAGGTCACCATCAGTCCGTGTCGGCCACATTGATGTTTATGGTTTTAGCTCTTTGCTTCACCTCCAAAGACATTACTCTCTTACTTTTACTTCCAGGCTCCGCCATGATGCCAACAGAAAAGAAAATTTCTTTTTTCTTCTTCTTGTGCTTTTTATTGACGATCAGCAAACTGAAAAAGCTAACTGCACAGAAAATAGCTAACAACCGTAATGCAGGTATAAGAGCACCCCCTAGAACACCTACCCGCTCGACAAAACTATTAAGTGCAGTACCTGGCCAGCAGAGGGCTGCAGAGTGGTGTCAAATATGAAACTGGTCAAGTTTCTAAACCAACAATCACTGAGATAAATGTTAAAGCTCTAGCTTAAAGTTAAAAAAATTATGTAATTTTGGTTTGCTTTTAGCACCCCCTAGTGTCCGTTAGTGAAACCAAAAATGAAACTTATCTCCTCACTGTGCGTTCGTCTTTTTACACCTTAATCTAACTGCTGAAATGTCTCCTCAGCCTTCATTAGTGTCTACAGGAGCGGTTCATCACTAAATCAAACAAATCAGCTGTGTTCATGATCTAAAACATGCAGGAAACATGCTGGAAGCAGACTGCATGTAAGCTCCTTTTTTCTAAGTCCAACAAAGACCAGACCGCCACTCTGAAGTTGCAAGTGCGGTATTCTGGCCACAGAAGTACAACTGGCTCAAGAACATGATTTAAGATACGAAAAAGTTGCATAGTATAGTATTTATGTATTTCGGAGATTTGTACTATTTTATAATAATAATAAACCACAAACTAAGATATATAAAACCATCACAGTCATCACTGAGGGAGTTGTACTTGTTGTGCTTGGGCCCATATAATATCCTCCAGGCAGGTAGCAAAGCCCTCGCTGATCCATTCCTCGGTCCAGTCCCTGGCTCCGATGACCAAGCCGAACCAGGAGTGAGCGATCTCATGGCAGATCCGGGAGCCACACAGAGACAGGCTGTTCACTCTAGAACCAGGACTTCCAGGGCACAACACGCTCTGGGACAGGAAGATGATATGGGGACTGTGGAGAAAAAACAACGTGTAGAATAAACATGACCAAACAAAAACTTCATTTCATTCTCTAGAGAGAGAGAAAAAACGACTGCTGAAGAGTAAAAATCAACATTTTTGAATAGAAGCCAAGAAAAAATACCAGGAATTAGGAGGAAACACAAAAGTAAGACACATGAGAATATAATGAACCTTCCTTCAACACCATCAAGTTTCTACTCCACACCTTTATTTACTGGAATGCTGGGCCTTAGTAACGTTAAAAAAAAAGCCAGCAGATGTTGTAGCAAGTAGTTGCAAATCACCTAATTTTTTCCCATCCTGCTTATTATGTGTAGCAATTTACTCATACAGCGACCATTCAAAGCTGATGTGAAGGAAATAGAAAAGGTTCAACACAATTTTCCAGGGTGGATTAAACATCCAACGTCTGACAAAAATCTCAGGAATTATGTCTGCAGTTATGCTACAGAGGAGTCAACATCTAAAACAACAGCTTCATTAGATTTTATACCAACTTTTTATTAAAAGCTCTGAGTTAACCCTTTATCGGGCATATTAAACACTATTTTTCTATTTAGACTTCCTCATCATAAATGAGGTCAGCGTGCCTTAACATTGTATTTGTATAGAGCCTTCTAGAGTACTGCAACCCCCCCAAGGCACTTTAAATTCATCCAGTCATTCACCCACGTGCACATTCATGGTGATGAGCTACATCATAGCCACAGCTGTTCTGGGGTGCACTGACCAAACACTGGCGTCACCGGTCCCTCCGACCACAAACAGCTGGCACCGTGGTTTAAGTGTCTTGCCCAAGGACACCCAACAACTGCGACAGACTGAGCGGGACTCGATCCCGCAACCCTCCAGTTACGAGACGGGCACTTGACTCCTCTGCCACCGTCGTCCCGCTATGATACTGGTGAAATTATCTCAATCTTGCCACCAGTGATGATGAAGAGGAGGAAGATGACACTGAGGCAGATACTCCAATATTTACCAATCCAAAATATTCTAACGTTCAGATATTATAGTAATCTGTCTTTAAAAATAATAAGTAATAATTGGAAATATTCTGTATTATTCTACAGTGATATAATGTTCTAAATGTGCAAGAATATTCTAAAGTGTCTTATAATGTTCTATGATATCCTAAATTAATGTTTATTTAACTTTTTAACGGCTTTTGTGTTTTACCAGATTGGAACAAGAGACCATATGTAATCACTTTGTTTCTTGTGATTTAAAAAAAAAAATAAAACAGAAAAAAAAAACGTATATATGAGATTGGAATCCTTAATGTTAAACTATTTCATTATGCAAGTAGAAATTTGTTCTTTTCCATCAGAATTTCTCCTCAATTAGGAAAGTAACTTTTAGGTTTGACAGGAAACTATTTTCCCAGTTTAATTTCCTCCCTGCAGCAAATAGTGCAGAGATAATCGCGGTAGGTACCACACCTCATTCTTAGAATACTTGTTGAAGACTCTCTTTAGTGGAAGCGATACACGTTGAATAAACCTTTTTGTTAAAAATTCAAAATTTCAACAACTTTATAAACTACACTGGCATTTTGCTATTTTAAAATCAGAGATAATCTGTATTCTATGACAGTCTTACCTAAGAACAACTCAATTAAATATGTATGATTAGACTGATGACTATATGAGTAAATCAGGTCCTAAAATCGTGAGAAAATGAGCCGTGATTTCTGCTCTGAGGCGTGTGAACACTGAAGAGGATGACTGTCAGCGCTCAGCAATCCAGATCTGAGCTAAGATTTAATGAGTTCTTCTGTAGCAGGCGCTGCACCTTTTAGTCACGTTTCATGAAACTAAGATTGCAGATTTTGTTTAATTTGGCTGAGATGCAGACAGTCATCTATCACAAACCTAGAGCAACACTAGAAACCCAGCAAGGCTCTGCGTTCTTCAGTTCTTTGTTACAACAGGTAAAGAATTTATAACTTACAGCTGAGGACGGTTAGAATGCTGGAGGTGCAGAAGCCATTTAATTACTGTAGGGAAAAATTTAACTTGTAGCAGAATCAGATGAAACTTAATGGAGTGCCAAGCTGAATACAGTTCATCCTTTTGAAGACATCAGTGTCTGAACATTTAAGCACACGCTAAGAAGCAGCTGCTGTGATTTTCTCTGAAGAAATAGAGTTAAAGGTGCAGTATGAAATATTTTCATTGCCGCTCAAGCAAGCTACTTATTGAAAATACACAACTCAAAGGTCCAACCCCCCTTTTCCTAAGCCACGCCTCCAGAATACAGGAAAGCACAATGCTTGTTCATAAGCTTTCCGTTTTACGTTTTTGACCCATTGTTGGCACCTTTTCTGCCATAATTCCTAACGTAACACACGTGTAACGCAACATCATGACCACTTAGCATGCTAGCTAATACAGTATGGAACTTTTAGGATGAAAAACGATGCAGTTTTTAGAGATTTAGGTTTATTCTCAACTTCAAAACACATGTAGCAGCTCAACGCAACAATTCTGGAAAACCCAATGAACAGCAGGTGAAAAACTGACCCGAACCTCCTCACAATCGCTCTCTCATCTCTGCCGTGTCAGCTCCCGAGGCACACACACACACGATGGCGGAGCAACTGATGGATGGCTCTACCAGCTGACAGAGGACAGGCTGTGTTTACAGACAACAGCTCCGTCACCTAAAAATTTCCCAACAAGAGCCAAAAAAGAGTCAAACCCGAAATAGAACATGTAAAACTCTATAAAGATGTCCTTCACTCATATTTTAATATATCTGCAGTGGTCTCTAGTAGTACTATATGCCTTGTAAGTTGTACTCTAGGGAAAAAAAGCTCCGGTGCACCTGTTTCAGCACAGAGAATTCAGCCGGAGGAGAAAGTAGCTTCAGACGACAGGATTTGGAGTCTTATTTCCTGATATTTGGACATCTCGTCTCTGATTGGCTAACAGCAACACAACTCTACCACTGTTTGGTTGGTTCGGATGATTGATTGATTGATTGATTGAAAGACCTCTTTCAGTGAAATTTGCAAACAGAACAGAACATTCCGTCACATTAGTCACTTCCTCCATCACTTCCTGTTCAGCTGCTCCAAGCCGAGAACGCGTGATTCTAGGGACGTTTGAGGGATGTATCGCTCATTTTGACTGGATGAAGTTTTTCCAGGAGGACTAAAGATGTAATTTTTTGGTTGTCATCAGTATGTGAAGAGCATTTTAAGCAATATTACAAAAAAAATGCTCCAGAAGAAACATCCCATACTGCACTCGTAATGTCAGATCAAAGTAAAGAAAACAGTCGAGTTACATTATTTGGGAGGAATGAAAATTGAATTTATAGTGGTTCAATCTGCACTAAAATCCTTCATTAGTCAACAAGAATTCTGGCATCTTGACCATAACAACAGTTTGAAATGTTCATACACTTAGATTTGCTTCTCTAAGATCTGTAAAAACAAAACAAGATCAATCACAACGACCAACCAAAGCCAAGGTCAAGGCTTCTTTTATTCTGGAGTTTTTGTTACTTCAACTTTATGTAACAAGCCCTGAGCACCCCGAGGGGTTAGGGCCACCCGTGCGTGAGAGGGAGGCTATTATTCAACGAGAGAATGGGAAAAGGGGTCACGGAGGTGTGGATGAATGGCCTCCCTCTCTGCTGATCCATATAACACACTGGACTGTCTGGAGATCCTTTTGCACCCTTTAGATCTTAAATGCCCTGACCACCATTGGCACAACATCTGCGGGAGAATTTATGGCTAATTCTAAAGAAAAAAAAACTCTAAGGGGTTTACAGCCCTGCTCCGTTGACAATAATGTTAAAGATGCTACTTCACGTCTCAGATTTAGGTGTATGGGAGAATCCTGGGGCAGCAAGTCATGTAAAATCCTTCAAAGCAGTCGTGTAAAGGGGTCAAACTACAAATTCCTAAGACAGCTATAATTAACTTGCTTGGCGAATTGACAGTTTAGTCCTATTGCCATAATAAAGACCACATACTGTTGCTACTGATTAATGACAATGAGCTATGAAATGACTTGATGCCATGAAGGAAAGATTAGCATCTTAATTTACCAGAGGAGTTATTTTTTTCCCGTCACTGTAATCTAATTACGGTGACAAGATAAGCTGATTATATAGAAAATATAAACTGAGTAAACACACAGGTTAGCCCGGGTTTATTTTGGAGGGAAAACAAAATCCGATATCAGAGCAACACCACTACTCTTTATTTCCCTGAGGACTGCAACATCAGATAAAAGGAAGTCCAATGGCTCTGTGTTATTTAGGTACATGTCATCTTCATAGAATGGGGTCTTATGAGCTTTATCTCTGAGACAGCATCTCAAATCTAATTCCATGTTCTATTTTTCTGATTACACAAACAAAGGATGTCACTGGAGCACAATATGCTAACATTAGCCGTATAAGTTTCTTTGTAGCCTAATCCTCCCTTTCCCTAAAACGAAATAAGAACGTCTTTGTTGTCAGCTCCGGCGCCGCGTTCGTGTGCGTCTGTGTATGCGTGAGGTAGCGAGCGTGAAACACAAAGACAGCTTTTCAGAGACGGCGCTTGCACACGTTCCTCTGAGGGAGACGGAATCCATCTCTACAGTGACAAATAGTGTCATCCCACCATGGTGGGGAGGAATAACAACAGCATCTTTCACGTTGGCTGATACAGTGACTGACATTGGCTGACATCAGGGACATGTGAGGGATAACACGCATGACGAAACTTTACAGATCCGTTCAGATGTAGTCCCTGTGCATGAGTATATCTTAGCTTTCATCATTTTAACACCAGCTTACAAATTAGAAATGTGGTTTCCAAATAAGGGTGTTTGTGAAACAATACCATGCTATTTGCACATCTTTTAAATTTCATCGTATTTAAAACTTGACTCACAGGTTATTTATCGAAGCTTCTGATTCCACCAACAGCTAAATCCACCACAAAGCCTTAATTAAGCAGAATATATAACTCTTTTAAAAACAATCCCCAGGAATCTCATTGGTATAAGTTTATATCTGTATCATTAATCGGAGTTATACTATATTGGTATAAGGGTAAAAAGCCTATATCAAACTAAATGTAGGAGGTTAGCTCGTTTTTCATAGTTGTCTTTAAGTAGAGTTATTTAAATGTTTAAATGAACATGTTTTTCTCTACGTTACAGTGAATATAAAACACAGAACTGCAGCAGATGCTCTTAAATGACTTCTTCTGGTGATGTTATGGTCCCATTCAGAATAACGACTGTCCTTGGGATAGGATCTGAGCACATAACCTAATCATCTAATATTTACTGCAACATTTTTTTTCAATAAAGCTTCTAAATCCTAAAGAATTCAACAAACTCGTGTCCACTTCTAAAATTAAGAGGTATTCTTGTTTGTTTTGTTGATATAATCTTAATCAAGTTTTTTTTCTTTGTTTAAAATTCCATCCAGGAACAGGTTTTGCAAATAAAATTTGTTGTATCCATTTCTCATGGAAACTTTTGCACGAGGGTTTAAAGGCATGTGGATATTCAAAAAGTAAAGATGAAAAATATATTTTTAAGGCTTGCTCCATTCTTTAACTGAGAAACATACTTCACCTCATGCTTGCATGTTGAGCAGATAAGAAAATGCTAAGCTTAAACTTTGTAACTTTAAAAAAAATGAACCTTATTTTACCTTCTAAGTTTTTATGAATCAACTTGAAAAAATAAGCAGCTGTGTCATTCTAATAAACCGACTCCACTCGTTCCTGTTGTATTTTACAAGTGAGGCTAAAACATCATAAAAGTTATAACCTTTAAAAGTTCACAAAAGTACAACTAATTCAAAATTTTATAGTGTTGCAGCGTCTGACTGTAAACTTTCCCTAAAGGGACAATAAAATTTCTGAATACAATGAAGATTCTAAAGCAAACATGTTTGACAGATTAAATAACTAACTAAGGTTTTGTAACAATATGTTGCACTCTAATAAATGAAATGTATTTGTAAGTTTTTATTAGAAGGGACAATCATTACAATTTGTGTAAAATCAAGTAAGAAAAATCCCCAACAACAAAGTGATTAAAAAAAAAAAAGTTTTAAGTCATATTAGGATTGGATCTTCTGAGTTTAATCAGCATTTTCTGAAGTTTCTTAGCTTAGATTGCTTTGTTTTGTTTCTGCTTTTGAAGTTAGAGTACAGAAATCGTTCTGATGAACTAAACTGATATCAATGTGGCTGCTTGGCCCTAAAATTCACAGATAAAGACCATTGACGAGGTACCGTTGTGATGGCAGAACCCCACCGGGTTTTAACTCAAAATGAAACACAGATTAAAAGCCTCTTGTGCTTTCGAACATTACAACTTGGTGGCTCTGAGCCGCCGATGGAAGCCTTGCCTTGAGCTTCAGAGGTGTGAGCCAGGGCAAATCTTCAATTTAGTGGGAAACAGATTGCAATAGTGTCTTGCTCCTCCATCTCTCCATCCATTATTCATCCCTCAATCCTTCGTTACTGGCTGTAGGCCACTTTCCCCCTAGTGGGACACTTCCATACATAATGCAGCAGAGGCCCTATCATAGTCCTGTAATTGACATCCGCAACCCAGCTCAGGCCAGAGCTGGGACACCAATAAAAGGAGCCCCATGAGGGACGAACTAGCGAAAAGATGATGAGGGCAGAGTGTGTACACTGGCAGTGTAAATCTGAGTGTCTTAGAATAAGAGAGATGTGTTAAACCAGATGGTGAGAATGAAAAATTATAGAGGACTTTAGTGAAATGAAGATACTCTGATAAAGATTATGAAGGGGGAAAAGGAGGACAGAAAATGAGGTCAACATGTCGAAGTGTGTGAGAAGTTTTGCTGTCACCCAAAGTGTACGGTCACCTCAGCCATCTCCCAGGTGTGATTACTGTTGAACTGTGACAGCAGCAGCTGTGCAGATAACGGCATACCCAAACAGAATCACAAATACACACTGAAAGAATAGTAGGCAAATGACCAAACCAAGACAATATACACAAAATGTAGCTGAAAGCAGCAATTTGTGGGTTTAACCCATTGAGATTTGTACATAAATGCGGATAAATTGGCCAAACTTAGACACATGGCATAAATAATAGGTGCCAAAGCTGAAAATTATGATGGCAATGTGATGTTAAGAGTTGAAGAAGTTAAAATTCTGACAAAAGCTACAATGTTTTGTGCAAAATTTCTTGTAGCTTAGCATGCTTTTAGCATGTGAATGTGTGTCTACATGGGTGAATGACTGGTTGTGCTGCACCCTGCAAATAATCAACATCGCATGGACGTGCAGATCATGTCTAGTCCGTCGGTCCAGACCACTTCTGTAGGATGTGCAGACTAGGTCTTTGCAAAGTGGGGTAAGCGCCTTGGGGGGTTGCAGAACTCTAGGTGGTGCTATATCAAATAGAGGCCATTTACTATGAGCTGACAATACACGTCAAATTTCAATGACGACAGTAAATACTCCCAAAAAAGCGTACATTTCCCCAGAATCTTTATTGTTTCACCAATCCATCTAGTGAAATATTTAATGACTGTACAAAAGACTAATGAGTCATTGATACAAAGATTCGAAGGTCTTCCCAAAATGATTCCCATGCTAGACCAATCTCCATTTGGACACTAAATTTAACTTGACTTGTGATGCTTGTCTTAATTAAAACACCACATTTTGGACAGATGTTCTCATATTTCTTTCCAGTTGTTATTTGGCCAAGCTGGAATTTTCTTGTTTACCTAGAGTGTTAAAAACAAAAGACCAACCCAAACTTAATATTCTACTCCTCTATTCTCGTCTATTCAAACAGAGGTTTTTTTTGTTTGGCCTTTCTGAGTTTACGGGAATAGGCTTTGTCTCATCTCCCGCCCACTCGGACAAAGTCTGTGGGCTATTTTAGACACAGGAGCCAGTTTGACCAAACTCCTACCAGCCTTCATTCTTTTTTAACAAGTCTGACTTCAAATGTCTGGCATTCCAGACCGGCTGCAGATCTCCTCACTGCTCCCCTGACAGGGACCAGGCCAAATGCCATGCCATGTAGGGCCTGATCACATGAACTGGGGGGGCCAGGCTGTGTGCCTGCAGAGAGCCACCCCCCCCAACACACACCTCAATGCATCACAGCCTGAAAATAAACACAGAAACAATATCAAAGGTCATTGGGAGTAAGGAGTTGACTTGGCTCTTAAAATGTAGCCAAGCTTTGGTTGTTCATTTGAAAGTTTGACTGTTAAAGTGACAATGTGTAGTTTTTAACCATAAATCTCTGGAAATATCCATCGAAATGTTGTAGAAAATGAATTAAATGACGCCCAGTTGTTGAAAAATTTTGGCGGTTTCGTAACATATAGAAATTGGGTCTAAAATATTAGACGTGATGTTTCCTTCTACGGGAGCCTGTGAGGACAAAACGCATTTATAAATTTGTAAAAAGCAGCTACAAATCTCTCGCCATTCATAAACATTGTTGTTTTAAACATTTACCTCTTCGCTCGTTGCCAGTGATGAAAGGGAGTCTGATGTCATTTTGCTGGAGGTTGCACGATCTGACGAAGTACTTGTTCAAAAATTGCGCTCCCAGGGATTTTTGACCCTAATGGCCATCCGTTGGTATGGTCTTACTTGAACACAAAATACTGCTTGCTTGCAATGATTTAGGTATGTACTGCCTCCTATCACCGGGGAAAATACACATTGTCACTTTAACACCTACATTTATTCTAGAATACACGGAATTACATGGAGCATTGTATTAACACTTATTAATCTAAAAGGTCCACCAAAGATCCTTGTATATGAGAGTAAAGGAAGACATTTTTATGAATGATGTTGCAGAGAAATACTGCAGTGACCACACTTAAGTAATGGGTGGTAGAAGGAAAAGAAGAGACCTAAATGCACACATATATCCACCCACAGTCGTATACTGTCACATTACAGCACATTATAATGAGATCAACTTAAAAAGGTCCACTTTAATGGGTCCTAATACATTACAGGGAGCTCGGCATGGCAATTATGCCGCAAAATCCACATTCTGTAACACTGTTGTCATTTGCATGCAATCCCCATCACTCAGACCACAGCACTATGAAAGCTTTTGGCTTCCACTACCGCAATAAAAAAGACAGGACAAATGTATTTCACAGGATGATAATTGGAGGCATTTTCTTGCCTGTGGGGTAATAAATAGACTATTTTCTCTCTCTTATGTAATGGAGGAGAATGAAATAGAGAGGAGCTGGAAAGTGAGACAGCTCAGTGCTGTGAGGCTCTATAAGAAGTGTTTGACAGAATGGAAAGATGGATGATCGTGAGATCGAAGGAAATTAGCCAGTAAGCAGAGCTGTCTCCTCAACAGAGGTTTAAGGCTGCCACCTGACTGAGCTGTCTACCTTTTAAGATAAAACTCTGTGGCTGATGGATACAGTGTGGGTTAAAGGTATTTTATATAAACATTTCAACAGCTTACTAGAAAAATGTAACCTTGTATAAAAACTGAAGGCCGAGAACACAGTTTAACGTCAGACTACTCAGGGGGAAAATGTTATTGTCAGAATTACTTGGGAAGTTACAAAAGTTAACCACATTACTCAGAAAACCGACTTCAACCTCAACTAGTAGGGGTTAGGGGTCGACTGATATTTACCATTTTTTATACATCGGTATCGGCCGATATTTGTCCTTAGTAAAGCTGATTCAAGTCAGGCACATCTTTGGGCAGTCCAGTGGTGTTGCAGAATTTAAGTTAAATGTATTTTTACATTCACTAATAACATCTGCATAATAAATACTCTAAATTAACTTTATTCAGGTGTCTGACTTTAACAATGAACAGTGCTCAAAGTTAAGATCTAACAGTTAGTTAAATTCATAGTTCAAACACTGATTCAGCTTCAGAGGTTTTGTGCATCAACTGATGTTGTTAGTGATTTTATTTTTTATTTATTTAGCATGAAAATAAGGTGGAAAACGTCTCGATATCGGCTATGAATATTACCCCATAAAAATCGGCAGTACATATCGGCTGACCATGTCTCCTGCATATCGGCATCGGTAATAAAAAGACCAATATTGGTCAACCTCTAGTAGGGGTGTGTATTGACAAGAATCTGGTGTATATCACAATACAGGGGAAAACGATAAATGGCACATTACCTGTACATGTATAGCACTTTTCTGAGTCAGAGGACTCAGAAGTGCTTTACACTTCAGTCATCCATTAACATGCTAATGGTGATCGTATCCACAGCTGCCCTAGGGAACACTGACACAGAAGCCACCAGTCCCTCTGACGACCACCAACAGCAGGCAAGGAGGGTGAAATATCTTTCCCAAGGACAAAACAACTGATACTGATGGAGCCTGGATTCGAACCAACAACCCACAGATTACAGGGAGAACCCCTAAGCCTTAAGCCACCATAGCCCAAAGTACAATATACAGTATAACGACACTGAAAGCCAGACGATATTTGCAATTATTAATACATTTCCAAGAGCAGACACTTCCAAGACACATCCAGTGTTATCATGAGATATTGTTCCATCAGAATGATGGCAGTAAAAACTGCTGCCACCTAGCAGTCGGAGTTTGAATTACATACAGTAAATGTTTGCATGTAAATTCTGAAAGAAAAAAAAAAATCAGTATACTGCTTTAAAATATCAATTCAACATCATGAAATATTGTTAAATTGGATGAAATTAATCAGTGGACTGCTAGGAGGTTTAATAATGGAGCTACAACACATTTTTTGCTTTTACTTGGATTGTGGTCACTGTAACCAGTATAGTTACTGGGTACGGTGTATAGTAACTGGGTACAGTTACTATACTGTATCAGAAAATGGGCTGGTGAGAATCTCAGCTTGCTAACAGCGTGTTGCATGTGTAACTGCTCATATGCAGCACTTGGGTGTAAGAAAGCAGCTGACATCAGCAGCCTGTCAGAACACTATATAGGAGCTGACACATTTCTGTTGGAGAATTTGACAAATTAGTAGATATTTCTTTTACCCTGTGTGTAAAATCTTTAAAAAGACAAAAAAAAGAGAGTAATCCATCCAAGTATTTCTAAGTCAAATGCTTCATACTGGCATGCTAAATGCTAGAAAACAAATAGATATATTTTTTACTCTACAAAATGCTTCCTGGAAAGCTGACTCACAGTTTTCACACTGAAATGAGGTGCACTCAGGTTGGAACGGTACATATTCACAAAAACTTGCACAAGACTGCAAATAACTAATACTGCACAAATGTCATTAACAAATCTTAATAAATGTGAAACTGACCATTTATGTATTCCCATAAATGACTAAATAAAGGTCCATAGGAATGTGCCTTCTGACATCTTTCGCCCAATCCACATTTTGCAGAAAGGAAAAGTGACTTTTTGGAGTTTTAAACAGGAAAGCTAGATCCCAAATAGTAAATGCAAGAAATAATGTTTTATTTGACAATTTCATTCTGTGGGATAACAAATGGAAAACGCTGGCATGGCAGAGTGTCACGCTGACAGTTAATGCAGCCGGCTCAGGGAAATGAGCAGCTGTCAAAAAGCATTTTGGCACAAATATGTTCTCTATCTGTAAAAATCTGATTTACATCTAATAAGAGTGATGGACAGAGCAACACAATGTTTTCATAATTATTTTTCATAGACTGAAGCAGAAACTGTGCAGGTTCCTGGGACAGAAGCTCATCATTCTGGACTCACCAGAGTCCAGAAAAGTCACGGACAGGTAACAATAAATTGACCCAGTCATTCTCCTGGTGCGGTAGAACTATTTTAGCTTTAGCTTAGCATATAACAATGTAAGTGAATGGTATCAACTAGCCTTGATTGTAAAAAAGTCATTAAAATTACTCAATAGTGATTCTAATTTTACTTGGTGACCTCAATAATCATATTGACTACAAGTGAAAATAATAAGTTACACAAAGAAATCATTTTAGACTTGGGACTACTTTATGATAAAGCACAGCTGTGAGCTTCCGCTGAAAGGTGCAAGGACATACACAATGACAGCGAGAGAGAAAAAATGGCACATTACATTTGCACCGGAGCGCTTGAAGCTCCACTGATGTGTGTTGGTGTGTGTGTGTGTGTGTGTGTGTGTGAGTGACTGAGTGAGAGAGAGAGAGAGAGAGAGTGTGTGTGTGTGTGTGTGTGTGTGTGTGTGTGTGTGTGTGTGTGTGTGTGTGTGTACGTGCATGCATGTTAAGTAATTTTAATGACTTTTTCACACTTAAGGCTAGTTGGTACCATTCACTTACATTATTTTATGCTAAGCTGAAGCTAAAATAGTACTGCCGGATCAGGAGAATGACTGGGCTGCTTACAAATAGTTTTTTCCTACTTATCTAACTGTGGGGAATATAGGAATATAGCAACAGACAAAATTTTATTTTTGGGTGGAATATCCCAGTAGCCATTGCTGGAAGGCCCAATTATTATACCAGTATTCACTTGCAGTTGCAGGACACACATAATCTATCGGAGTTCCACAAATGGCCCGCAGGCCTTACTTTGGACATCCCTGCTATGTATGCAAAAATCAGAAACAAGACCCAGACCATTGGCCCTGTGAATGAAAGTCACACACTTTCATAACTAAAGGCTCTGAGCCAGAGTCATAGCAAAGTGAGCCTGTTTTAGTGTTAAACATATAAAACAGATATGTTGAAATTAGTTTAATTAAAAAAACATTAATGTTTGATCTGACAACACCTGTGGTGAACATAATTGCAGTAGCAGATTTAAAAATATAATTAAAAAAGCATCTCAAATGATCAATTCCACTGGAGAAATAAAACTAAATGTAAAAGTTTCCCTCAAGCAGTAGAAAATGTAAAGATGTCTCCTTGAGTACTTCATACTATAGCAGCGGGGGTAAAATTACACTGCAGACAGAGAGAGAAAGGTGAAGCCTGAGATAACTGCAAAGGAATGCTCCTGCAATAACAAAACACTTGCTAAACGGTATCCTGCTATCTTCATTAGGACAGAGCGCTGTCTGAGCAAGAGAAAAAAAAAAGACAGAGACAAGGAAGCAAGTGGAGATGGATAGTAGTGGCCTCCTCTCCTTGTGGGGTTTGGGGCTTTCCTGTGTGCTTTCCAAAGGAAGTAAAGACAACAACAGTAAAATAAAAAGAAGCAAAGTTCAGCTAAAAACCCCAACTACCTGCAAAAAGCAATACTCCTAGTCCTTCTGTTCAGGTGCAGGCATGCATGATGGGACTATTTTTCTGGAACTCCCCAGGACTTTTTGTGTGGACAAAGTCAAAAAGGGAGATCCACTCAAGGTGGGAAGAAAAGAAACACCTCATTCTCGACTTTGATTAACAGCTGTCCTGCAGTATGCAGCTCCCCCAACATGCTGCCCTCCCTACCCAGTACTCCCCAACTGCCTCCTGAAAGAGCAGGTCTGTGTCACACACTTCTAAGGTTACTCTGCAGATCAAACTGGAGAGGAGTGCAAAAAGGCAAGAAATCCACCGAGACATCAGATGGAAGAAGGAAAGACAGATAGTGGAAAGGTTGGGGAGGAAATTACCTAAAGAGGATTGAAAAAAAGAGGGGGACAGGACAACTCAAAGAAGAGCCAGGACATAAGGTTCACCATCAGCAGTGATGCAAAAAGAGAGAGAGAGAGAGAGAGAGAGAGAGAGAGAGAGAGAGAGAGAGAGAGTAGTTCAAGATCAGCATAACCTTTTCATTTTTACCTCTGTTGTTTTTAATAGTAACAGAAGCAAACATTATACAAAGCTGCTCATCTGCTGCATGATTCCACCAGCAGTGGGTCCTTTTGGATGAAACCATGTGGTAAATGACAAAATGTGATGATTTAGGGTTAGTTTGGAGTTTAGGGAATGGTCAGTGATCTCCACTGAGTTCCAAGGTTTGCTCTTGTCCTGTAAAATTTGACAAACACCTCAGGTGGTAAAAAAAAAGCAGCAGTGGGTTATCTTAGCGAGGGAAGAGAACTCCCCAGACACTCCAGCTCCCTACTTCCTCCCTACAGGAACTGATGTCCAGTCTAACTTCCTGCTAGTCCATAAACAAACAGTGCAATCAGCTGAAGTAAGCCTGAAAATCCTCTTGTGCCACCTTAAAGAGGTCAAGAGGTATACACCGGTCATATTTTTACCCAGTGACAAATTCATGACTGAACAGTTAGGCTCTACTGCAAGTCCAACTAGTAGTTTAACAGCTTGATCCCCCTTTTTTTTTTACCCTGATTTCAAGCAAACACTTGAAACAAAATTTACAGAAAAATAAAACAAGAACTAGTCACATCAGGAAAAATACTGCAGCTCATAGTGCTGAGGAAAAAGTATGCTTCTGTACAGATTTCTTCTGTTTTTGCTTTGTGTCTTTACACAACTTAAAGGCACACTTGGCAGTTTTGGCTTGCTTTTAGCACCCGCTAGTGTCCGTTAGTGAAACCAAAAGTGAACCTTATCTCGTTGCTGTGCGTTCATCTTTTTAACACCTTAATCTAACTGCTGAAATGTCTCCTCAGCCTTCATTAGTGTCTACAGGAGCGGTTCATCACTAAATCAAACAAATCAGCTGTGTTCATGATCTAAAACATGCAGGAAACATGCTGGAAGCAGACTGCAGCACCTGCCATGTCAGCTCCTTTTTTCTAAGTCCAACAGAGACCGGACCGGCACTCTGAAGTTGCAAGTGTGGTATTCTGGACACAGAGGGTGTGTGTGTGTGTGTGTGTGTGGGGGGGGGGGGGGGGGGGGGGGGGGGGGGGGGGGGGGTCTGCGTGACATTTTATTAACCCTGTAAAGGATCATTTTAGCACATACTGGATTTATATATCCTCAGACTCAATGGATTTCTTAATTTTGCAGGTTCTGCAGACACCAAGCCTGGTTTTGGCCAGTGAAATTCAATTCAGCTTTCCAAATAATGTGACAATTTATGTGTGACAAAAAATAAAAAACAAAGTAAATGAGATGGGGAACAAATATCTTTTCACACCACTGCAGCTGTAGAACTGTAGCAGCTTCACAAAAGTGTCTTTGTAAAACCAGTTTTTGTTATTCGGTTGAAGAAACAACAATAATCAGAGAATCTGGTTGTAAGAAAAAGCAAGCAGAAGGTACTGAACATTTATCTGATGAAGATAAAACCAAACCTTGAATAATCCGTTTAAAATTCCTCTGACATCATTCCTTCACAGTAAATATCTTTACATCGTTATTTTGACAACATTTAGTACAAACACAGGCATCTGCATTGATGCAAACCCGAACCCACATTACCCTCAGCACTCAGAGGCCTAGCTGTTGCACCACTCGTGGGGAAAGCACCACTCTCTCATGGAAGCTGAACATGTCTTGATTTGGGTACACAGCGACCTCAGATTAGTCCTGCATGTCCAGCCAGCACTTTGGGACGCACAGGCCTCAGCTTCAAAGAGCGGGAGGAAATGCCGTGCCCTTCCTGTCACTCCCAGTCGGACCCAAATGACGTGATCTCGATGTGATTAAGAGATTACGCATGAGCTACGGCACATAAAAGTAAAGACACAACTGTAGTATTCTGTACGCAAATACATTATTACTACATGCCAGTGCTCAGAAAACAGTGGGTGAACTGAGTATGACATATCTGAGCCAAGTCATTGTGTTTTTGGTTTTAGTTTACGTCATGCTGATGTCCTTCAGTCACTCAAGACAATGGGGTTTTGTACAAACTGGTTAAAGAATTAACTTTAAGGGATTCCCCAGCCGTGCTTACTGAAATAAAACTTTACTCAATCAATGTTTAACTACGGCTCTATTTTCTCCCTTACATGTCTTACAAGTTTTAATAGAAAGGGGAGATGGCAGCAGATTTGAAATTCTTGCTTGATTTGTTTGGGAGGGAAAGAGCTTGTCACAATTCTGTGACCATATGTAAATGTATTTTATTCGTGTGCCTGGGTGTGTGTGTGTGAAACAGAATAACTTTTAGGGTGAACAGCATTTGTGGCACAACCCTCGAACACAGACATGCCCTTGCTTGACTTCCTAATCTTCAGTTTCCTGCCCTCCCTCACGTATCTCAGTAGAAAAACTTCACGCCGCTGTGATTCCTCCCCTCGCTCTGCCTCTGTTTCTCCTCTGTGTATCACACTGCAACAGCTTTATGCCTTCTTGCCACACAGCTCCCCGCCCCGGCCCCAAAGCCCCTCCATTCCTGCTGTTTTCGCTGGGGCACTTGCACAAAAACGGCATTTGGCCTGATCCCAACCACTGGGGCCCACATACCTCCCAATCTCTAGATTAAATAGCACCAGTCTCTGAAGTCCTTCCAGGGACTAATGGCTTTTGTTGCTGGGAATAATCCACACATCCTCTCCCACATCCCAGGAAACCACTGGCCTGTTGTGAACCCCGCCTTTGCCCTCTTAATTTTTCTCTCTCATCTCTGTCTTAATCTACTCTTCAATTTTGGTTGACCTCCCAGCCTCCCTGTGGCACAAACCCACGTTTTAGCGCAGTGGCATCCAGGACTGAGCCACCGGCGTTGAGGGGAGGATACAGTTGAGTTGACATTTGGGCTGAGAACCATGCCGTGTTTTCTAGGGAGTCAGCCCAGGTGCCGTGTGAAGCTTAATGAAGAACCTAAATCTCCTCTCAGTCAGCTGAAGCTAAGTGGAGCACAAACAGTTAGGGAAAAAATAAAAATAAAAGTGTCAGGGTGTTATCATCGTAGGAGAAAGAAAACATCTGTCAGACAAAAAGCACAGCAGAGCTGCTTCTGTGTCACGACTTGAAGTCCATTCAAAGAAAATATGGCACAGAGGCAAATTTTCACAGGAAATGGGGAAAGTTTTTAGATCAAAGAACACTTTGTTTTTGGATTTGAGAGCGAAGCCCAGATTAGAGCACCTCATCGCCCTCTGTCGTTGAAAATATCTCTAGTGACGTCAGACATTTATGCACAATGCGTTTTCTGCTATGAGCTAATATCCTGTCTGGGTTTTTTATGTTCTCGAGGGAGGCCAAAGAGGAAAAGAGGGAAGGCAGACAGAGGCTGTGGTTACAGACCGCAGACACTGGGATGTTTAATGACTGCTCTAATTGCATCGCTTTATCAGTAACATTTAAAAAAAGACCAGACACTGATAACCTTTATTTAGCTTCAACTTCTAATTTTAACTTTATTAACAAAGCTCTCAGCAGCTAAAGCTAAAAAGGCACTGTGTGCCCTTAGAAATGACTAAATAAAGATTTCCAGAAAGCTGTCACTATGGTGGAACGCTAGAGGCCAGATTGAGAAGAGATTGGCCTTTAATTAAAGTAAAGGCAGCAGAGAAGAATGGCAAAAACAACAGGCTTTGAGTTTGCTAGAATTTATATCAACACAGAAAGCAGAAGACTGTGACTTATTGAAAACATTGGAAACAAGAGCTGGCGATAGGTTAAAGAGCAAGTTCACTGAAAACCTATTTTTACTTGTTATTTTAGAAATACGAGTTTCACATGCAAAATCAACACGAGCATAGTCTTCTACCCCTATTTCCTGCATTAGTCGCCAAAAGATAACAGAAAAAGCCAAACATCTACGTCCCACTGTAAATTAGCATTTATGAACTCACCCACCTTGGCTCACGACAGGGAAGGCTGTGTGGAGCACGTCTCGGCTAACAGCTAACCATTAGCATTAGCAACTCCACAACACAGCCAAACTCCTTCAGGCTTGTGTTATTTGTGGAGATAAAACATCAACGTTGCAGAGCGAATGGAGGCAGTGAAAGAGTCACGTTGCTGTTAGCCAATCAGAGGCGAGCTGTCCAAATACCATGAATAATAATGAGTAAGACTCCAAATTATATCATTTTCTGCCTCCCACTCCTCCAGCTAACTTCTATTTCCTGAAACAGGAGCATGAAAGTGTGAATGAGAGCTGTAAAACAAGGCAAAATAATTACAAAACAAAGGAAATGGGCGATAAGAATGAAGATAAATGTACAAAAGAACAACAAACTAGATCTAAATCTTAACGGTTGAATATGGAACATTTTAATAAAAAGCTATGTTTTTTAAAAATAAAACCTCCACTGGGCGTTTAGAGGTGTGCTGAATGAATGTACAGTTTTTCCTTTAGGCTTACAGTTATAGAGAAAGAGGGTAATGAGGAAAGTGAAAAATGATAACTGTTAATCCTGGGACAGAAAGAAAGTTAAAAAAGTGAAGCTAAACATTATTGCAAACATTAACCTGATCACTAATTTTGCAGTTATTCTTTTCCTGCTTAAGAACTATAAGGTTATATTTCCTTGGATGTATAAATGTATTCTGTCTATAAATCTATTTATAGACAAAAATATTAAGATCCATAGATCTATCCGTCTATACGCACCAGCAAGTCTGAATTCTCAAAGCCTATTAATCAGTCATGTTGAGGGGGAAAAAGGAGCAAATGACAAATGAGAAAATTTTAGAGCAAGATTTGGAAGGAATGTTTAATTCAGAAGGAATTTCAGAAAGGAGAATCACCAAAGAGCAAAGTGAGACAGATTGAGGAGGTTTGAAATGCAAAATATGTCATTAATCATGAATCCCAGGACATTTTATTTATTTCTTTTACTTGAGAAACTAAAGCAGAAGCAACATGAAGAAAGCTGGGGAAAACAGCTCTTGGTTGTTTCAGTTACGGAAAACAGAATCCCTGTCTGAGAGTACGTCTGTAAACACCTTTATGAAAAACAGCAGAAGCAAATGCTTTTCCAAACCAAAGAACTTCTAAAATCAATATTTCAGCTGCAGGAAAATATGATACGTCCTCTCATTTAATGCACTGCATCCCCAGATAATTACCACCTCTGCAGATCCTTTACTTCAGCATCTTTTAAACCACTGAAACTTAGCTGCTTTGGTTCAGCGTCTGCGTCCATCAGAGTTGTTTTCAGATGCAGAAGGCAGCAGATTTTTGTAAAAGGGAAAAAAAATGCTATTAAACCCCCTGTAAACAATCTACCATGCACTATTTAGCAAACAATTTCGCTAATAGCTGGTAAACATTCTGAAGAGCTGAGCCGTTAGGAGCCAGAAATTCCCCTCAGGATTTGATGAAGGCCAAAACAAAGACTGAATGTCGGGATTGGCTGTACATTCGTCATGTGACCAAAGACACAAATAAAAGTGAACGAAATGTTAAAGGGTGATGTGAGAGTGTTTATGCCTTTGAAATACATCAAGTATTTGAAAAACAACAAGAAATCTAACGTAGGGGAAATATTTCTTCAAATGCATCAAATGAAGGAATAAATTGGCTATTTATCATCTGCTGGCTTAGCTGTACGGTTTAGTGATTCGTAATATGCCAACATGTTCTGCCTGTTTTATTTTTTCTCTCTTTCTCTCTGCATGCAGATGATCACTTAATACAACCCAGAGTACACATAAAACAAGAAAACCTTCTGGTTTCACAACCACGCTCTTTGCTTTTCATCCACCGTGCTAATCATCTTTTGCCATTTTACTCATCAAAGACAGAAATGTCAAATACCTGGCCATGCCCAGACTGGAGAACCCTGCTGGGACAATAAGAACATCCAGACGGGGAAACGGGTGCACCCCGAGGACATGGTGAGCTGCAGCCAAACATCGAGGCAGCAGCTTTAAGACTCCCATCTGCAAAAGGCAAAGCAATAAAATAAATAGATGTTTTTATTCTACTTCTGTATCTATAGATGAAGCTAGTGTGCCGTGCTTTGTTCTTCTACATACATTTATCAAAACCTAGCCACAGCCAGTTCAGAACTGACTGAACAAACACGAGTCTTTGATGTGACACATTTTATTCCGGTGAACACACTTAAAGAGGAATGTTCTAAGAGCCCACCCCTCCATATGGGAATCGACACACCATTCTGCTGGGAGACGGCAGCTGAGAACCTCTGGCATTTTGACACTAACATTAACCAACACTAACTGTCTCTTCTAATCTTATAAAATCTAATTAGCGGAAGTCTCAGTGGTTCGTTGACAGAACTCCACCTGGGCCTTCTGGAGCAGGCAGACAGGGCTAAATACACGGTGTGGAATCACCCGCTGGGACCCAGCCGACCGCTCAGAAAACCGGCAAGGGTAGTCGCCATGGGAACAAGAGATGGCGTCATCTGCCATGCCTGAATAATCAGTTGCAGAGAGCTTCTCATCCTCATGGGAGGAGTGACAGCATGCAGAGTCGAAGCTGGTGGCCTGGTCTCCTCTGTGGTAGATTAAAACATACAGGAACATTTATTTATTAAATATTCTCTTTAATAAGCATGAAAATGTTTAAAATATCATCTACAGCTATCAAATAATACCAGGCATGCACGCTCAGTTAATATAATCTAATATTCGGCGCTGACTCTGTCCTCAACGCCGCAAATTTTCCAAAAGGTGAAGAGTGACAGCCAAGTTTCCCTCCAGTCATTCGCTGAAAATCAAAGCCTTCCTTGTGCTGTAGTTTGGGATTCATGGGGCTACGGCTGGGCTGTTGCTGAAGGAAAGTTTTGAGTGGAGGGGGGAGGATTACTGGAAACCACTGGCAGGACTGCCAACCTGCTGGCCTTTGGAGAGGAGACACCAGCCTAGCACTGCCATGCCCACAGGAAACTTGGCCTCTTCTAATGGTCCAAACTTTATTTCCTCCTCTTCAATAAAAAGTTATATTCATGTTAACTTTTTTACTCTATTGGCTTGCAGACCCAATGTACTATGGTGCAAGCTTTAACTTATTTGTGATAAAAAAAAAAAGGTAATTAATGCACTGAACCCTTTCCATCACCCTCAAATGTACCATTTCTAGACTGGTGAAGGGAAAGTCTCACCAAGGAATGTTGAAGGGCCAGACTCGGGTTAATAACAGTCTGGAGAGGAGGAGGCCCTACAAAAAGAAATGGATGCAGGGAAACTATTAAAATACCTGCCAGTCTGAAGCTGGGAGCTCTTTTGGACTTCACCAGAAGATCCTCCAGGTTCTGTCACAAGCTCAGTCCATTTCCCACAGTCCGGACTGTCCTCGGTCTCTTTTTCCAGTGTTGGAGGGGTTTCTGCTGTGACTTGGTGCCAGTGACCCACTGCCAGAGTGAAGGTGGATGCAGGCATGGGCATTGTGACGTAATAATTCCAGATTAAGAAATCTGCATGGAAATAAAGAAAGAGGAATGGTTGAATATGTTGCACTTTGTCTCTGCTTTTTGCAGATGATGTGGTTCTGTTGGTCTCATCAGACTGAGATCTCCAACTTTTGCTGAAGCGGTAAAGAAGCTGGGATGAGAATCTCAGCACCTTCAAAACCGGGACGCTGTCCTGCCTCAAGTAGAGGAGTTTAAGTATCTCAAGTCTTGTTCACGAGTGAGGGAAAGATGGAGCGTGAGATCGATAGGCAGATTGGTGCTGCGTCTGCAGTGATGCGGGCGTTGTACCGGTCTGACGTGGTGAAGAGAGAGCTGAGCCAGAAGGTGAAGCTCTCGATTTACTGTTTGATCTACGTTCCTACCCTCACCTATGGTCACGAGCATTTGGGTAGAGATCACAGATCCAAGCAGCCGAAATGAGTTTTCTCTGCAGGGTGTCTGGGCTCTCCCGTAGAGATAGGGTGAGAAGCTCGGTCATCCGGGAGGGGCTCGGAGTAGATCTGCTGCTCCTCCACATCGAGAGGAGCCAGTTGAGGTGGCTCGGGCATCTGATTAGGACGCCTCCCTGGTGATGTTTTCACGGGCACGTCCAACCGGGAGGAGACCCAAAGGAAGACCCAGGACACGCAGAAGGGACTATGTCTCTCAGCTGACCAAGGAACACCTGGGGGATTCCCCAAGTGGCTGGGGAGAGGGAAGTCTGGGCCTCTCTGCTTAGGCTGCTGCCTCCACGACCAGATGCCGGATAATTGGAGGAAAATGGATGGATGGAAATGTTAAGACATTGGGGAAAGATCAGCTGATTAAAATGCATTTAAGTCAAATAAGTTTTTTTTAAATTAATCTGTGTATCTTTGGCCTTTTATGCCATTAAACAGAAAAGAGCGAACATTTCCGATGACAAAGAAGATGAAAGTTGCAACAAAACTATAAAGATATTTAATGCTAATCAAAAAAAGATGTTATTCTTAAAGAGATTAGCTCTACAAGTATGCTTGTATTAGATTGCACTGCTGTAATAATCTAATCCACGCTGCAGAAAACAATTTTAGCTATCCTCATTCATGATTCCTTCGGCTCAGACAAGAGGACGGGTCTATCATTCCTCCAGTAATCCAACCCACATAACTGACTGCCATGAGAGTAACAGATGTCAACACTGTGTCTGAGTGATGGGCGAAAATAATCTGACATGTGGAAAGAAAAAACCCCAAAAAACAGTCTGCATTTTAAAAAAGCACTTTGTCTTAATGCAATAAAATAAAGTATATTAGTGGTCTGTAGATGAATTTGTTGTAACAGCCCATCTTAATCTGCATTAATCATTTTAGAGAAATGAAAAAGATGCTACTTAATGTCATTATACCCAATGGTTCAGGAGCATCTCAGTGCATAAGGCGTCATTTTCCAAACAACACTAAAGAGAATCCATTTGACTTCTAACAAGTGGCGGAGCTTACGTGTGTCCCCGTCCTCAGCAGGAACAGCCTGCTCCTCCCCACTCATCAAAACCACACACTCACTGGGGGCCCGTACTGTTGCCTGCCACGTTGACATGGCAACAGGCGGCTCCTGGCAGGGGAAGAGGGCTCGGTTGTTGATGGGAGAACCGGCAGTGTAAACACACACCCTGGAAGGGTAAACAACAGCAAACTATAAACAACCCTTCTTTCATTGCTGCAAAGATGCACCAAACACACACATATGCAAAACACCCCCCCATTTAGAACAGAGTAAAACAGCCTGGAGTGTTTTTGTGAATTAGTATTATTATTTTCTTACGTGGCTGTGAAAATAAAACCAATGTGTTTGCAGCTGAATGCAGCTAAAGACAAACCTGTTGTCCTGGTCGTTGGTCCACCTCACCGAGCCTCCCGATGGCGTCGTCTTGTAGGAGATCTTGATAACACGAGGGAACTCTTGAGGTGTTGTGACACCTCCCTTCCTCACCTGCAGACTCCAACGATCTCTGTAAAAATGCAGCAAGTCTCCACCTGGAGCACAGCTACAAAGCGAAAATAACCGATGCTTCTGCCCCCACTGCATAGAGGGAATGGAGAAAAGGTTCTGGATGAGGGCCTCTGACCTTTCTGATGCCAGCTTTGATGGGAGGCCCAACACATCTGACACAGAAGTGATGTCCACCTCCTCCACCGTTAACACATCAAGGTCACAGCAGTCCAACACTAAGGTGAAATCCCCACCACTGGTGGTTTGCCACAGCTGTGAGGCCTGAATGTTACTGCTGTCACCTTCGGTTTTGTCTTCTGTGTGACACATCTTCTCCATCCTCGTTTCGGTCCTCCCAGTGTCTGTTGTGTCTTCTCCCAGTGCATCAGTGTCTTGAGATTTAGTCCCAATGTCACCATCTTCAGCCTCAATGTCATCCTCAGCCTTAGCCCCCCCTGCAGAGCAAGGCTCCAAAAAAAGAACAATACTTCCACTGATGACCCTCCTGTCAAAATGAACCATCAGGTCCAACACATAATGTCTGACAAGTATGTGTTTAGTATTAGCTCGAAGCGGGAGGTCATCTGCGTCTGGGTTCAGGTCCCCATCTGGCTCCATGTCACAATGATGAAATCAATCACAGAGGAGCTAAACCAGGAAAAAGGAGGAGAATTATTAAACCACCTTTTATTACTGTAATTGAGGCATGTTAAGTAAAAACTACAAGCTGGTGCATTACACCCTCCCTTAGGCTGAGGTGCATACTTCTCTCTATAACGTGTGCTGATATGAAGCTGAATCTGTCAGGATCTGTTGAAGTTCCACCTGGTCAAATGTTTCCACACAGCAAAACTATTTCATGAACTCATTTTGATCACTGCTAATAAAACAAGCCCCTCTTCTCTGCAGCACATCAAAGCTTTTGGAGTTCATGAGATGAGGTGTAATCACCATTTAGAGCAGAACCATCAAATGAAGTGATTCTGTTTGCAAAGTTATGTGCCGAAATAATTAAAAAAACTACTGTAATATAGAATAGTCTGAGGAAATGTAATTATAACGTCAGAGATGGCATCGTGATACTTCAGTAGTGCAGATTTAATTTAGATAACTAACATTTTTATCACACATTGACGAAAGCCAACGTGAAAGAGGAACTATTCCGTATATTTACATTCGTGTTTTATTTTATTTTGAAAGTCATGTAAAAAAATAAACACCTGGCGTCTGAGCGCACCTGCAGAGAATATCAGCCTGTCTGTAGGTACGTGTGTGACAGAAACAATGATTTTAACGTAGCAAAAACTCAGCGGTCTAAAAATAACAGCCGAGTTGCCAAAACACGCACCAGCTTTCCTCACAATAGCAGAGTACTTTGTGGTAATTAAAAAAACTGCAAACATACCGCCGAGCATCACTAAAACACGTTTGTTTTGAAAGAAATGTTTTACCGAGTCCGTCTTCGCCAGTCCCGCGGTGATGACGCCACACTCACGCGACATCAGCTTGTAGTTCTTCACCTGAACTCAATTTCTAGTTTAATATCCTCTAAGAATAAAAATATTATTATATTCTTAGTCATTTTAAATATTGCTGTACATATTAAAATACTGTTTTATGAAAACGAATTTTAAGTTTAGATAAATAATAACTAAAATGTGTTTGCTTGCTTGGTTTTTGAACAGAATGAGCTCCTGCACAGCTGAAAATAATTTAATGATTAATTCATTGGCCAGTCAAAAATAAACTAGGTTTAAAGCATATGAGAGAAGTTCTTGCTACTTTAAGAAGTTCTACAAAAAATACACAATCAACACATTTTTATCTTAAAGAAATAGTTTTAGCTCAGATCATTTTTTGCATTAATTTATAATGAATAATCTGAAAAAATGTCACATAACTTTTCCCTTAATTGAATGATACCTAATTGCTTTATTTCATGACAGTGGTAACAGATATATTCAGTGACATATACGTTTTAATATGTAGCTTTCAATTGTAACAAATTACTTTTACATAAAGAATACTTTTGTTTGCATGAAGGTCATGAATACTTCATCAATACAAGTAATATAAAAATGTTAAATAATAATAACCACATGGTGATGGTGTGCATATATTAAATTTTATTCTGTTTCTTGAACAGCATCATGTGCATGACAACGATGAAGAAAAAAAACTGATTTATGTAATCTAATAGTTCAATGCCACTAATAAAACACAAACTTTCTAATTATTTCAAAAATAGGAATACAGTTTAATGAACACTTACATTACACAAGATGCACAAGTTTTTGTTTTACAAAACTGCTTTAAAACATTCGACAGCTAATAAATACGGGGAAATGAGTATTATTAATCTGAATAAAATGTATTCCTACTTATGAAAAAACTAAATATATTTACACAGATGAAATACAAACCAGTGAGATGAGCTGTGCAAAAAAGTTCAGTTCATTTCTAAACGGAAGCACCAACAGAACATAACGTGACACATGGAAAGGACAAAATTTGCTTTTGCATGAATTTTCTTAGTTCTTAACTTGACATGGAAGATTGTAAATTTGGCACTTTGTTCCGTAGGAAGTAATATATTTACAAGAAAAACTGAAACTACAGATTTCTACATGAATAGTTTCCATTTATATCATAATTTCTGTTATTCATCTAAAAATAAATTTCTATAAAATCAACTGAAAAATACTTTTTTATATACCCTTGTAAACATCTTGGTCATTATTTTTTTTTACACAAAACGTGGGTTTTATTATTTGTCCATGTGTAATTTAAACCATCAGAAAAGGAGATGGTTTCTTCTGAAAGCTAATAGAACAGAAAGAAAAAAGATCAGTCAACTGGAATTCCAACTTCTCCAGTGCACAAACGCTCGCTGTCCAACTGGCATGTCATGCATAGATGCCCAGAGTAAAATTTTACAGTTTTACAATAGAAAACAGAAAAAATGATCATCATCTAGTAATAAATGACTTCATTATGCCACAACAAAACTTCTATTCTAAAGTTTACCCAAACACACACACATATGCACACGCGCGCACACACACACGCACGCACACACGCAAGCTCTGAGTTCGTTTATCAGCCCAGACAGGATGTTTGCAGCATTATCAGAACTTTGAGATTTTACAGCGTTTTGTGCTCATTTCTGTTTTTGACCATCTTATTGAAAAAAAAATCCATGACATCATAAAAGTGGACTCGATAAAGCACAGTGCTGGATTCACATGAAGAATAAAAAAAAAAAAACAACAACAACCCTGGGTCGTCCATGTGAAAACGTTTCCAGCTCAGATAATTCCAGTGGTGTCACCAGCAGTGCTTTTCAACACATCTTCATCTCTTCTTTTTCTCTCCACCCTTTCAGTTCTGTGACAACCTCCCTTTTCCTTTCTGCAGCGCTCTCTGACAAGCTGTGCCACCTCAGGAGTTTTCCTCCGGAGCTCTGCGGAAACTGAGGCGTTTGAAGGAGTCCCTGTGAGGGGCAGAGGACAGCAGATGAGGGAGGTGAAAAAAATGGTAACAATGACAGAAATGCAACAAAATGAATATTGAGGATGAGGAGGAAGAATTTAAAGGGATATTCCACCCCTAAGTGAAAGTCTGTTGCTATATTCCCTAGAGTTGGATATGAGAAAAAGCATTTTGTAACCAGCTCTTTCATCCTCCTAATCTGGCAGTATTCTGTTAGCTTTAGCTTAGCATAAACAATGTAAGTGAATGGTAACAGCTTAGCCTAGACAGACAGAAGCTGAAGCAAAAATGATTTTGCTCTGCATGTAGGTCTAGCCACGCTCCATTGGAACCTTCGCAGCCCTGACCAGTCTGGTGGCTGGCCAATCACAGAGCTCTATCGGTTTGGTGGGCGAGATGTTACTGCGACTGAGCGAAACTAAGAAGGCGATGGCTCGTTTGAAACAGCTTTGGCATCAACTTTGGACTATTTAGACTTGGGACTACATTACGCCACTGTCCAACGCTTTAGTTATGCTGCTATAGGCTTAGACTGCTAGAAGGCACACTGACCACATTTCCTCATTCAGCTGTTTTTACTCTGATTACTCTCCCTCTTTGCATTTACTGCCTTTGATGACATGGTTCGTGTTCATGAACGAGAGGCATTGCTTATGGCCGTAAATGTGGAAGTGGTGACGATAACTTAAGGTGCGATACATTTGCCAGCCTCTAGATGGTGACGTCGGATAAAATAAACCACAGATTGCAGCTTGAATTATATTTACAAAAATCTATTAGCCTGAATCTGGACCAATATGATTTGAGATGTCTTGTGTCGTGAACTGATGCTTTATAAATAAACTGAATTTAGTTGGAATATACATGAAACTAAATTAGTGGTATTTTATGTAAAACGACTGACAAAGACAGTGTCAACAAATGCCAAATCAGTTCTGTTTGACCTTTCAGAGTAAGACTGTTTACCTTAGAGGTGCTGCTTACCTGTTCTCCAGCCGAGGCCTAATGATGGGTTTATAGAGCTCGGGGATCTTCCTCTCCAACATAGGCCTCAGGCTCTCTCTCAGGCGGTTGTAGTTCTTCTTCAGCTCATGTTGGTACTCCTTCTGGTCGGATGCGATTAAGTGTTTATTCTTTTCCACTGCTTCGCCACACCTACAAGACAGAGCAGGGCAACAGGGGTTAACTGATTCAGTACTAATCTTTGTTTTTAATTCACAAACTTCAAAGTTAAAAGGAGCTTCATTTATTTTTTTTGCTAAATTTGAATTTTTGTCCCTAAATGAATTTCTAATTTATCAACCTGCAGGGAATTTTCCCCAAGTACCTCAGCTGAGATGTAAGTCATGCTGTAAATGACCAAAAACTCAGTTAAACAACAGACTAATAGCTACAAAAATCAGTTCTCCTTTATAAAAAAAAGCATTGTCTTCTTTCTGCAACATAAAGGGGAAGCATTAGAGGGTCTGAGCAGAGCTAAGTAGAAGGCCAGTATGGGTTCTCCCCCACAGTACTCTACCATAACATGCATAATGGCCAACACGCAGGAAATCAGGGAGAAGGCACTGATTGCAAACACATGTTTGAGTTTATCTCTTAGCTTTTACTGAAGGTAACATGGAAACTGCAGTGTTTTGTAGCAGCATTGAACAAAATTCTCATGGGAAAAAAACAGGAACGACACTAGAGTTGCAAAGTCATATGGTGGTAATAATTCGTCCAATGAACATATACATATTTTAGTGCATTTTATTTTGTAAAGTGACATGAAATTAAGGTAACTATGTCTTTATGTTAAAAAATCCATCTATGATACGTTTGCAGGTGGTCATGTTGCACAACAACTTCACAGTTTGTAAAACAGCATCTCAAAAAGGTGTAATTTTGTCACTTCAGCTTTCAACTTTAACCCTCAAACTGCAGCGTTTTATAAGAAACTGATAAATTCTGGTTATGAAAAAGACTAAAAAGGCAGCTTGTAAATGCCAAAGTTCACAAACAGAGACACAAAAGCCTGAGACAGTCAGGCAGAGCAATAAAACCCTTCCAAACACACTTAATCTGTGCAATTACACATTATAGAAGGGCAAGTTAGAACAAGTGGCTGCTTTTAAGACCCATTAGGCAGATGCAATAAAACAGCTTTGACTTTTCTGGAGAAATAAGATTTTGAGTTATGATTTTTTTTTAAAAGCTGGTTTCTTTGCATAGGATTTTGTTTGCAGTTATGTGATCTGTAGATTTAAATGAATTTATTATACAGCTTTAAAAATATTTACACAGCTTGAAGATTTCAAATTTTGAGATGTTTTTAAATTCCTTCATACAGTTTTAAAATACAACACATGTAATACAACTTATACCTTATAATAATTCAACCTGACATTTATTTATTTGTTGTTTAGGATGCCACTGTTGAGGAGGCTCTTGCACAAGGTGCTGCATTGCCTGAATCTGGATGAAGGATATAAAATAAACCCTTCCTCTGAAATTATGGTAAATATTTGCCATCCTGCTTGTAGCAATTAAGGCAGCTGAAATGTGACATGTGATTTAGAAAATGGAAACCACCTTTTGGAAGCAAACAGTAGCACACATCCAGGAGATGAGTGTGCACACATCCAAAACTTGGAAATACAAACAAACGCCCACAATGTCTGCATAAAATCACTGCAGCCTCAGACTCGAAATCTGTTCTGGATTTTTAGAATATAATAAAACTCAAACAAATAACTTTAATAAGTTATTATATTCAAGACTAATTGCAGATTATTGAAATGAAAAGAAAAACTTTTTCTCCTACCTGCTTATCTCAATCAGTGAGATAGGTTTTGCATTTTTGTTAATTTATTTTGCAGACATTTTTCTCCAAAGCAACTTACAATTTAACCTTAACGCACAAATTTGATGCAGAAAGGCTGCAGCCGGGATTCAAACCTGCAACCTTCTTGCAAGAAAGCAGTGCGACCAAACAGCCTGTACATCTCCCACTTCTGTTTCTGGAAGTTCCTTTAACAATCGTAGCATCAACCACCAGGGGTGGTTCTAGAAGGGGCCCAGGGTGGGCCAGTGCCACCCTAACAGCAAGCTTGGACCCCCCTGTGCCTCCACTGCTGAGGGATGAGCCTAGGCATTAATAAATTCAGATTTTGTGTGATAATCTAGCCTAATCCAAGATGTGGAACTAAAGCATGTGAATTTACTTGTATAAAGTTGAAAAGAGGTTATGAGAATACATCCATGTTGTTACTGACCTGGATAACTAAGATATAAAAGAATATTTTAGCAAAACTGTTATGTTTTTAAACTTATTGAAAAGCTATGATATCTAAAACAACCTCCCCTGTCAAGCAGCCTAAAGATGTTTTACCCCCTCCAAGTCAGGTGTTATAAATACACAGCATTATGCACTAAAAATATTATATATATATATATATATATATATATATATATATATATATATATATATATATATATAACATCTCTTTGAAGACTTATTCTGTATTTCCACCTGCTGAGCATGTGCCATGGTAACAGTAAGGAGAAACACAAATCTAAATGAATAAAAAACTAGCTGGTGAGCTTGAGGCTTCCTGCTCATTATAAAAATGTTTACAATATTTTTATGATGCATTTTTCCCCAAAAAATATCTTTGCATGATTCTGTCATAGTTTGGATCACCACCTGGTGATCCTTTGATCACATCTTACCTCATTATAAACTCTTTGAAACACAAGCGCAGCTTATTGTGATGACGGAAGAGCTTGGGGTCCGCGGGGATCTCATTCAGGAAGACCTGGGCCACCTCCAACGGGCCCTGCAACAGTTGCGAGGAGAGGAGGAAGGGGGACCAACACAAAGGATCAGAGTTAGAGAGAGGAAGAAAGAGAAAGCAAAATCGCTGCAGAGGAAGGAAGGAGAGGAAGTGCTTGGGAGTATTCGAACAAAAGAAGGGATGAGAATGCTCCTCGTTTAGAAAAGGGAGGAAAGGACTTGCAAACTAAAAGTCTGTGGCAGCTAGGAGACAAGATGCATAACTGGAACACGGGGGAGAGATCAGATCAAAGGAGGAGGCATGATTAGTGACCTGAATGGCTAACGTCACCTCCAAGCCTGCATTCAGACACCATTTACCCAGTATGAAACCTTGTTATCCTAACTTACATTCATCATAAAACCACAGCACGCTCACACAATGCCTGCATCACGACAGCCGCGGTTAAACAGCACTGATTAGCATCATGAACGCATCGGGCATGGGCCTGAGTTCTTTGGGCCTGAGCTGCCGACCCACACGCAGAAAACCAGCCTCCTGCGCTGATTACAGTCAGGATTTATATGTTTACGAAGCTGCTGAGCATTTGGGTTATGTATACAACCATCAAGTCAGAGCGAGGGAGCTGTCAGATTAGACGCTGGGAGAAAAAGCATGGGAGGGAGGAAGCGGAGACGTTAAAGCTAGCTTTGTCATTACTCTAACATTCTCCATGCTGGCAGAACCTGGAAGCTATCAGATCAAAGAGACCTCCGGTTCAGCACGCCACGCGGCAGAGACATGAAAGGAAGAGCGGGCCATGAATTGACGCTGTAACTGAATCAAGGAGGAAAGCAAAAGGCAGGGTTGGGGTTACAGATAGGCTGAAGGCTTTGATGTGCGATGGCTGTCTTCTCTCCCACCTGTAAGCTGCACTACAATGGAAATTATGAACGTGATAACATGAATCGATGTGAACTTTGTTGTTTTCTGGAAATGGAGGGTAACAAAATGTGTCGTTTTAGAAGAACATTTGGGTTCATTTCAAGTCACGTACTGAAGCAGACAGGCATTAGCATGAAGTGGCTTCATTCCTTAAAGAGGGCATACGCTCATTTGCAAGACCAAGTTCATGGAGAAAACATTGTACTTGTTATTTTTTAAATACGATCGCTCACTCTGAGTTTGACTTGTATGAACTTGGAAATAGTCTTCTACCCCTATTTCCTGCATTAGCCTACGTCACACTAAAAATTAGCATTCATGTACTCATTCATCTTGGCTCACAACAAGGAAGGCTGTTGTTAATTTAGCATCCAGAAGAGAGCTGAGTATATCTAAGCTAGTAGAAGTTACCCCACAAGTAGAACTCCTCCAGGCTTGTGTTATTTCTGGAGATAAAACATCAATGTTGCAAAGCAAACAGAGTCAGTGGTAGAGTCGCGTTGCTGTTAGCCAATCAGAGGCGAGATGTCTGAATATCAGGAAATAACCCTGCTGAATAAAACAGCATAGACCAGCATATGTTGTGTTTTGGCGCTGGTTTAGCTGGTGAACCAGCATATGATGCTGGTCCAGGATGGGATGCTGGTCTAGCTTGCTGATGCAATTACCAGCATCCCATGCTGGACTAGCATACCAGCATGCAAAACGCAACATATGCCGTTTTTTTCAGCAGAGAAGACTTCAAATCCAGTTGTGTTCTGCACCAGTTAACTTCTACGTCATGAAACAGGAGCGCAAGAGGTTTTTTTCCCCCCACAGAGATCACCTCATAAGGCATTCATTTATACTAGAAACCACTGCAAATGTGTTGAAAAAAAAAGTGAACTTGCTCTTTAATAAATCTGCTGTGGTCTCTTGTAAAAATGCATGCCTTGTGGGTCATTTTCTGTGGAAAAAGGCTCTGGAGCTCCTGTTTCAGGGAGTAGAAGTTAGTCTCAGGGGTGGGGGGCAGAAAACAGGATTACAAGTCTTACTGATTCATGGTATTAAAATGCCTCTGATTGGCTATCAGCTACGCGACTCTTCCACTGCCTCCGTTCGCTCTTATTTCTTGGTTATAAAATGCAACGTTGATGTTTTATCTCCACATTGAACACAAGCCTGAATGTGATCCACCATGTTGTGGAGTTGCTAAAGTTAACGGTTTGCTTTTACTCACGTATTTGTGCTCTGCTCTCTCCTGGACACTAAATCGACAGCCTTTCGTGGTCGCGAGCCAAGGTGGGTGAACCTCTGAATGCAAATGTTACAGAGTGACGTAAAGCTGTGTGGCTTTTTCCAACCTGAGCGTTTCCCTGTCTATTTTCTTTTTGCAGCTAATGCAAGAAAAGTGGGGTGAAGACTATTTTTATGTTCTGCATGCTTGTAAAACTCTGACTGATCGTATTTCATAAAGAACAAGTACTTTACACTTCTCAGTGAACGCCACCTTAAATAAAAAATCTGCATTGCTCATTAACCTGGTTAACAGTGGCCCCCACAGAGCCTTGTAGCAGCATCTGTAACATCTTAGCATCTGGTTGCTCTCTGTGTGTGGCAACTGCAAGCTCCCTAGTCTTCTTCTGCATGTCCTCTATGGCCACCTCGATAGGCGTGAGATCAAACTGGAGAAAAACACAGAGGAAAAACTGTTAGGATTTATTGCTGCTATCATCAAAAGATAAATCTTACAAAGCAGCTGGATGTCCCACTGACCTCCTCCTTCTGGATGACATTGATGCGTGTCTTGACATAGGGGAAGGCGTGCATGGTGGTGAGGATGGTCTTCCTCTTGTACTGCTCATTGAGCTCACCCCGAGGCCGTCCGCTCTTGGTGAAGGGCGTGGTGTACATGAAGCGCCTCAGGTTGAAGTTCTTCTCAAAGTTTGTCAGACGGTCTTTCATCTCGTAGTCATCAAAGTACGGCTCTACGTAAGTGATCTGGATGTATGCCTGGAGAGGAGTGGTGGTTCATTCATGTTTATTTCTTTCAAAGTCATAATACTAGATTTTTGATTAAAAAAATAATTAAACCCGATTTTTATTTCATCTTCTATAAAGGGCCTCTTTTATTTCAGCCAGTAGAAAAGAGAGTTTGTATTCTTGGAGCCATGTTGATTCATCTGCTACCTGACATCATTTGATCCTTAAAGGCCCTAAATACCCAAATCCTTCTGAGTGGTACAACCATAGACATAATAATTGATAGACCCCCTATTGGCCGCTCGGGCGCAGGAAATGCGGTCGCCATCTTAGGTCGGTCGAGCTTCCGGCAGACCTTTTCCTCTTTTCCACAGTCTTTGCGGCAGACACGAACCATAACAGCAGCAGTAAACATGATGCCTGAGCTCTGTGCGGTTTATTCTTGCTCTAATCGGCGGACTATTGAGACCATGGCTCGGGGGATAACTTTCACAAGTAAGTTCGAGCATTTTTGTTGTTTGTATTTTGTAAATATAACTTTGTTGTACTATATTTGTGTCCACCAGCAACACTTCCTTGTTAGCTAACGTTAGCTACATGTTTACTGCTGGTGCTCCCCTGACAGTGAAGGCTAAATGAGACTATTAATCATTTATTCCAAAACACTGACTTAGGTTACAGCTGACACAAGAATGCTGCTGTAGAAATCAAACAAATCTTCCTGGTATCAGATATAGCTCATGTCTTAGACCCTCCCCTCTGACTGGAGAATAGTTAGCTAACATGCTAAAGAGGATTGCTGTGCAGAACTTTTTCCTGGTTTTACCCTTTGAGGAGTTTTAGTTCATTATCAATAGAAATGCAGTTTTTAGGTTAAAGAAAGGTTCTAAGAAATATTAAAGAAGAAATCTTACTTAAAGAAGTAAACAGAAGAGTAGGAATAACACAAGAGGAATTAAGAAAATAGCATTGACCTCCTTTGTACAATGTTGTGTAGACTCTAATCTTCAAATTGCATGTTTTTGTTTTCTAGGTTTTCCCACAAAAGATGTGAGGAAGAAGTGTGAGGCTTCCTGCAGCTGATTTATTATGATTAGAACTGGGCTGTGTCAGATGGAGTTTGTTTCATCTTCAGCTTCCTGGTTCTCCTTCAAACAGTAAGTGTATCATAAGGCCATCAGCATTCATAAATGTACATACCCTTTTATCAATCACAAGGCAGAGTGTAATACTTATCCCCCCTACATACCTTGTCTTGATGATATTTGTCACAAATTAATTTATTTTAATAAACATCCTAAGAATCATGTCTAGGTGCCCCAGAGTTTTCACAGCACCAGAGGCCCCCTGATGTAAACTGAGAACCACAGGTGTGTACTATAACAGTATATTATTGTCAAACATTATGCTTGTATGTTTTAACCAGAAAAGTGCAGAACTACATCCAGAAGAGCCAAAGAGAGCCTGTCTGTGATCTCCCAGAGACTAACCTCAGCCTGATGATGTGAGTATTTAAACATCATAACCCTAACCTAAATCAAAAGCGTATTCACACCATACCTCTAAAACCACGTTTTAGGGCATTTTGTCATTGTGATGCCCTGCCAAATGTCCCCACAATGTGGAAATGTCCACACGCTACAGGTTAAAAGTTAAAATTTGTTCACTTCAACATATAAAAACAAGTACCTCAGAGAGACTCTATTTTTGCCCCTCCCACTCCACACACAATACAAAGCAAGTCTTAATGTTGTCTAATTCAATTTTTGGAAATGACTGATGCAAATATATTAAATATGTTTCTATTCCTTTACAGGAGGCTGTGATTGGTGGATGATGAGGCTGGGCTGGGCCAGAAAAACCAAACTAAACACAAATGTGTAGCTGTCATGCTGGATGCCACGGCCGTCAGACTTGATCTCATTGGTTAAGTCTGTGGTTCTGAAGAGAAGGCTGCACCACGTGGCCAAACTCACCTCTCTTGAACTGCAGAAGGGGAGCTCCAGATAAAAGTTCTACAAAGCAGTCCTCTTCCAGGGGTTTTAGCTCATGTAAAGCTTTCAAATACAATTTAAAAAAAATTCTCAAAACAAATAACAGATAAATTAAGACAAAACAAATAAAACTAACTCCTTTAAGCAGTTAGTTCTTTTCTCTCTCTTTCTCCCTGTGTGCTGTTTGGCTGTAAAGTAATCAGAATTGATGTCTGAGTATTGAAAACAAGCCTTACAGTTTTATTCTCACAGGTGGAGCGTTATAGATTCAGCTACACACAAATATACAACAGAACCAGAATATCACTAAGCAGTCAGTTCTGACAGATGGTTTGTCGAGTTCTTGTCATTCAGACTTTGTTTTAGTTGTTGTCTCTCTCACCCTCTCTTTGAGTTATATTGGTACTATATGTATATGAAACACTCATTTATTTAAATTGTTATAAGAATTATATTGTATACAGTATATTAAAATGGCTGAGTAGTACTTTCTGCTTCTCTGTCATATATTAAGTGTGTTTTTATAAATACCTACCATAGATCTCACACTTGGTTTATAGTCCTTTTTCAATTATTTTGATTCTCATTGTGATTTTTATGTGTTTGATCCATTTTTTCTATAGGTTTTGTCACTAGGCAGTGGATAAGAATCCCATATGTACCCACAGCAAACCCATTATGATTAAAAACGCTCAAACATGTGTCCTGTATCAGAGCTACATGTGTGAAGTTTACAGAGAAAAAAACCGCATCAAAATCGGTTCAGTATTCAAGGAGTTATGGTTGATTTAACATGTTGACACTTCAATGCCTCTGCAAAGGGAGGGGGGGGCGCGACCGATCCAAGATGGCGGCGCCACCGCTCGTCAGCGCCCATAGGCAATAGCGGCCACGAGGGGTCTATCAATGTCTATGGGTACAACAGCTTCTGAGCAGCGTTTCATCTTCTTTGGAGGTTTTCAACTAAATCTCTAAATCTAATTTTAACAAAATAAATAATTCTATCATTCTCAGAGCAAAGTCAATGCAAAAACAACAAAACCAAAAAACAGAGAAAAAGCCAGACAGATCCCTGCCAGTAAGGAATCAGGAATTCTTGAAAATTTTAACACTTCAACTAGTCTTGACCCATAAAATGGCAGGTCAACACCATGGTAGATCCTATTTTAATTCCCATTTCATTTTGAAGCGTGTGCTTTAAGGTAGATAATGGAACACAGACACTATAGCGACATCTAGTGTTTAGAGGTGGTATTGCAACAACAGAACAAATTTTCCAGCCGTCGGGGTGTTGGTTCACTGATGATACATGAAGTGAGCAGCCAGCACCATGTCCAGTGATGAATCGTACAGGGTAAGGACTAATTTCTACTAATAAGTTTATTTTACAACAGTATTTACCGTTAGAACATCTTCTGGGCTCAGAAGCAGCTGTTTGACTTGTCGAGTCCGCCGTTTTACACAGTCCCAGCCTCGCCTTGCTGAGCGGACTTTTTACCGCAATGGTGCCCTCTAGTGGCTGGTAGATGTAAACATAAACCCAGTGTCGTGCCCGTCAAAATAAAATTTAGATTTCTTTTTTTAAATATAGCTTTTAAAGGAAAAACTACATTCATTCTGCACACCTCTAAACGCCCAGGTGGAGGTTTTATTTTTTTAAAATAAAGCTTTTTATTAAAATGTTCCATATTCAACCTTTAACTACTCTGAAAAAATCTACTAAACTAAATGAATTTTTAAAATATTTGGATGCTGGAATAAAAACGTTACTACTATAATATTGTAGTATGTTTAGCTTGAAATAAATATTTTTACTTTAATTATAATAATTTACAGTATTTTATAATCCTTGTCGCTCCAAATAAATAAACAATGCAAAAAAAGTGATGCGTTTATTGCTCTTTTTTCATCCTGTGGAAGTTAAAGGGTTAAGCAAAAATTATCTCCTTCTTTTGTCCTCAACTTGTCCACTTCATTCGTTTTTTTAAAGCAAACACTGAACTGTCATGGTCAAGTGCAGGAAACTGAAAGAAGTAAAAGAGTGCAAGGTTCTAAGAAAAACCCCACAGAAAACTCAGCAAATGCTTCATCAATAACACTTAGAAGATTACAGGAAAGTCCGACTCCTTGGACACAAACTGCAAGCAAGTTAAGGGCGATTTAAAACCTTTTCATATTCATTTGTGCACAAACGTGCACGAATTACTGACCTTGTTGGGGTTGAGTTGGTTTCTGTTCACTGGTGTGGAGTCCTTAATCATCACCAATGTGTCGTCTCCAAAACACTGACTATAGAAATTCTAAGAGAGGATAATTTTATTAATGTTCACATTGTCTGTATCACACATAATAAACACACGTACAAGTTTTATCACTGCTTTTAGAGAATCCTCCTTCAATTGCAAAATATTCAGAGTGATTAGATGAATTCCTGATGCCGGCACTGGAAGGAATTAATTCTCCTAGCAAGCATGTAAATGACGTTTCCAAGCTTCAATAACACTCACTGGAAACAGATGTATAATTGCTAGCTTTGCACACTGTCATTTTTCTCATTCAAAGGTTCTCTGTTATTATCAGATTTTATCAGTCTAAGCCGGCACACCGTCCTCCCCCGTCGTTCCAGTTCATGAATACTACTGCTTTCATGTCTCCTACCTCCAGCCTGTGGGATATCTCGGGTAAATGTGTGATGCCGGGCTCCTTGTAAATAAATTCCCGCTCATCCAGGTCGCCAAATTTGGCCCCGTAAAATCCCACACGGAAATAGGTTCCAAACATCCTCTTATGGCCCTGGAGGGAAAATGAGGAGATTTTATGCTAGTGTGATACTGGTGCCATGTTTTTCTAATTATGATAAAAGTCGTTTTATAAGATTTTATTGTAAATATCGCTTTAAAGAGCACAGATTAGGACATTTTGCCTGTAAATGATACACAAAGCCATATTAGTGCAGGAGAACTATTAAACTAACCATTTTTGAAGGTTTATTGCTTTTAACTACATCAATGGATAAAATTTACAAAGTTCTAAAGGAAATACTGCACAAGGAACCTTTTAGTCTTTAAGCTTTGAATAATTGAGTAAAGCTGGAGATGTCAGCTTTAAGTTATTACCCTCTGGATGATGTTATCAAAGGCTCGATGAAGTTTGTCATGTGTAGATGCCAGTTTTCTAAAATCTCTGCGGGCCTCCAAAATCGGTATGATGATTTTGTAGACTTCGTTCACCGCCTCATAGAGACCACCCTGATGAGACGGACATCAATGCATGAACACATGCTTAAAAAAATCAATGTTTTAAACAACAATATAACTGTTAATTTAATTTAACCCAACTAAAACTGCTTCCAGTTTACAACCAAAGAGTGAAATGTTACTACGTGGATTCAAATCCCAGTTACATCCATGTAGTTTCATCCTCTTACGTTGTTGAAGAGCTCGGCTGCCTGTTCCAACAACCCCACCAGGCCGCTCTCAGTGAAGTAGCGCCCTGAACACACCCCATCCTCATCTGGCGACAGGATGTCATCCGACACAGCAGACTCCTCGAGCACGTTGGGGGAAATGTTCTGAGGAGAAAAATCAGTCGGCTAATCAATTAGTTAGTCCACTTAATCAAATAATCAATCATGTGGCTCAAAAGGAAATGTCCTACAGCGGCAAGAGAAACCAATTTGACCATTGTCCAATCAATGACCTGCTGACTGCTGCTGGTTGGAGTGTCCTGTACTGGAGCATTACAGAAACTGTGTGTGTGTGTGTGTGTGTCTCAGTCAACAAACGCAAGTGTTCCAATCATTACAAAAACTAAATATATATATTTATATATGCATATATATGTATATTTATATATGTATATATACGCATATATATATATATATATATATACATATATATATATATATATATAGAAGTCTCTAAACCAATAACGGACGAGCCTTTCGAAAATGTGGAAAACACTGCTTTGGTTTTGGAATCACAGGAACCGAAAGATCTTTCTAAAAAGTGTAATGGGAAACACAAACGGGACAAAAAGATAAAGGCCCTGAGACCTCAAACTCCAACAGATTTGAAAACACTTAAAAAATGTTCATTTTCTGATCCGTTGAGTGAATTCGACACAGAGAATCGGTTTGAGGTTCTGCTGTCCGATTTGGCCTTTGAAATGGTCGAATCTTCTAACTTCCAAAAGCAACAGGACATTTCTACAACACCAAGAGAAATTTATGTAAACGTTTTAACAGAGGAGAAAGCTACGTCAAACCAAACTTCATCTGATGCTGAAACTGTCTGCAATCACACAGTTTCAGAACTGAAGGACGGTTCTCCACCACTAACCGAGTCTTCAGGAACCGTGAGAAACGCTGTAGTTTTGGAACCACAAGAAACAAAAGTTTCTCCAGAACAGACTAATGGAAAAATCGACCAGGAACCACGAAATCACTTAATCCTAGAATCGGTTGACCAAAAAACTCCTGAAAAACACGAAGGAACTTTAGACAAAACTTCATCTGACTGTAAAGTCCAAAATCTGACAAATTCAGAACTAAATGAAGTACTGATATCAACAAAAGACAAATTCTCAGAAACTCTGGCTAGCTTTGAACATTTGGAACCACAGGCATCTGAAGTTACTCTGAAAAAGTCTACAGGAAAAAAGAGACGGGACACAAAGACGAATATCCTCAAACGTCAAACACCGTCAGATTTGGAAACACTGGAAAAACGGTCATTTTCTGACCTACTTAGTGAATTCAACACGCAAAACAGATTTGATGTCTTACAAACAGATTTGGCCTTTGAAATGGTCGAATCCTCCAACATTCAAAAGCCAGAGAAGGTAAAATCCCACACTAAAAACACTTTATATAGAGAAAAAAAGGTGCACAAAATAAAAAAAGATTTAATTCAGACAGTAGTTCAAGAAGTAATTCTGGAAGAAACTGAAATTACTTGCTTACAAACACCCTCTGATTCTGAAACTGTGCAAAATCATACAGTTTCACAACAAAATGACATTTCTCCAACATTAACAGAGGAGTCTGCAGAAATCGTGAAAAACTCTGTAGCTTTGGAACCAGAGGAAACAAAAGTCCCTCCAGAAGAGTCTGATGGAGAAACAGACAATAAAACAGAAAATGACTCTTCTTCACAGACATCTAGGATAGAAACTTCCAAAGAAAATGAGCACGCTTCTGACCAAACTTCATCTGATCCCGAAGTTGTCCAAAATGTGTCAACTTCTGAACTAAATGAAGTTTTGTTACCATCAGTAGGCGCGTCTTGAGGAAGTCTGGCTAGCTCTGAACCTCTGGAAGCAGAGGAAAGTGAAGTTCCTTCTGAAAAGTCGAGAAGAACAAAGACACGGGACAAAAAGAAGAATGTCCTCAGACAACAAACTTCACCTGATTTGGACGTATTGGAAAAATTGTCGTTTTCTGGATTGCTGAGGGAATTTGACACACAAAACAGATTTGAGGTTCTGCAAACAGATTTGGCCTTTGAAATGGTCGAATCATCTAACATCCAAAAGCCAGAGAAGGTACGACACACTAAAAACACTTTACATAAGAAGAAAAAAAACAACAAAACAGAAAACAACTTCATCCTAGAAGTGGTTCAAGAAGAATCTCTTAAAGAAATTGAAATTGCTTCCAACAAAAACGTCCTCTGACTCTGAAACTGTCCAAACTCATACGGTTTCAGAGCAAAATGAAGTTTGTCCAACATTAACAGAAGAGTCTACAGTAACTGTGACAAACTCTATAATTTTGGAACCAGAGGAAACAAATGTTTGTCTAAAAGAGTCTGATGGAAACATGGACCAGAAAAAACAAAATGAATTCATCCTAGAGGTGGTTGAAGAAGCTCATGTAGGAATTGAAGGCACTTCTGACCAAACTCCATCTGATTCAGATGTTTTCCAAAATCCGTCTCCTTCAGAGCTAAATGAAGTTTTGTTACCACCAACAGATGCATCTTTAGAAACTCTGGCTAGCTCTGAACCTTTAGAAGCAGCAGAAAGTGAAGTTCCTCCTAAAGGAAACGGGACTAAAAGAAGAATTTCCTCACACCTAAAACTCCATCAGATTTGGAAAATTTGGAAAAATTGCCATTTTCTGGATTGCTGAGGGAATTCGACACACAAAACAGATTTGATGTCCTACAAACAGATTTGGCCTTTGAAATCATGGATCCTTCTTATAATCCGAACATCATTCCAACAACAACTTGTTCCAGGAACAAAAAAAGGAAGCAACACAAAACGTCTGACGCCTGCCTGTAGACACCAGTGACTTTCTATTTACATTTACTTTAAGTATGCAAGTATATATATTTGTATGCATTTTTGTATAAAAAATAATAAAACAAAAAAAAAAAAAAACATAAAAAATGGCCATGACCATAAAAAATTGGTATTATAGTGTTGTGTGTGTGTGTGTGTGTGTGTGTGTGTGTGTGTGTGTGTGTGTGTGTGTGTGTGTGTGTGTGTGTGTGTGTGTGTGTGTGTGTGTGTGTGTGTGTGTGTGTGTAAAAAATATCCCCTTCAACGAATCACCACCTTAACGCGGTGGAGGGGTTTGCGTACCCCCGTGATCCTGAGCTCTGTGTTTTTCAGGGAGTCTGCCACCACCTCCGGTGGGGTCTTCTATGACAACCAGGTCTCAGGTGAGGGGTCAGACTAAGAGTGATTCTAAAATATTTTAAAGAACTCATTGAACAACACACCAAAATAACAGTTCAGTAATTTTAAATGACCTATCTATATCACAAACATGCTTGATGCAGGTTCTGCTTTACGTTTTTATGCTACAACAATAAGCTAAAGGCACAGGTGGTGGTACTCTCAGTGATGAGACAGGGTTCGACTCCCTGTGGTGCCTTGCTCATTCATCAGTTCATTTTTTTTATTTAGTTTGTGTTCTGTTCAGCATCTCAGAATGCAACGCCATTCTGGTTATAATGTTTGGCTCAAACTTGCCACAAACGTGTTTGCTGTGTCATAAACAGGTCACATGTATCCTATCTTGTCTGCTTGGCATAAAACATCCACAAAATATTATATTTTATGAATTAAGTTTAAATGAGAACATCCATGGTGAAAACGTACATAGACATTATAAATAATAAACCCTGCATTGGCTCCTGGGTCGCAAGAATTGTGACCACCATTAGCAGTAGCTGTCGATGCAGCGTCTACTCTTTAAATGTCTATGCTGTTAACAATGGGCCTTGTGGTGCGTTCTGTTAACCTTGGAAGAAAATGCAACTACATGTAACATTGATGTTAGATGCACCTTTACAAGTGTTTCTTCTAAAATAAACATGTTTCCACCACAGCTACTGTTGTTGTGACGAAGACTTTCCGAGTGGGAGGGCCAACTTCGGGGGGCGTTCAAGTTGATTTTTTCTACTCAGAAGTTGGAATTGAACGTTCCCAACACAGGCCTCGCCTCTGTGAGTGCAGATTTTCCTTTTTCTCTCATCTTCTAAAGGAATATGTCAAACAAACATGTCTAGAGACCTCATCCATATTTTGATAAAAAGAGCGTACACTTTCCCCCTTCTCAACACACACGATCAAATTTACAGGCACTCACTGCCTAGGGAGGTTTGTGGTGTCATTTTGACTCACTATGGAAAGCTTTTCTCGATTCAATAAAACAAATGGTGAGATATTATTAATGTGCATTGGCTTGAATTATGTTCTTTCAATTCTTACCTGAAAGGTGACGCTTCCAATAGGAAGGTACTTGTGATCCTCCAGCATGCTGAGATACTCTGCCACCAGGGCAGCGGCGTGCACCAGGCACATGGCCGACTCTGTGTAGCACTTCCTGTTGTTGTGCTTCTCTGCCATGTTCTGTAGCCAGGTCAGACGGAGGTCAGGAGACGTCTGGTAGCCCTTTGCTATCCTGGAGGCAGAGGAGTAGAAGGGTCTTTTTTCACTATAACCCCTCTATTTAATTATCTCAAAGTTTAATTAAGACTTAAATCTTTTTCACAACAAAAAAGAAAGAAATGGTCACAAGTGTGCAAACACGTGAACTGGTACTTAATGGTGGAAATTATTGTAAATATAATTCATCTAATGTAATTTTTTAATAAAACTAAACCATAAAAGTTCAGAAAGATTATTGTAGTCAGTTATTTTCCCCCTTTAGTAAAACCAGCTGGTGCTGTATATTGTATTGTTTGAAAGCCTAATTAGTCACTTTTACTTTGAGGTACAACTTATGCATCAAGATGAGTTAAACGTAGCACCGCCTAACAATGAGCCTTACTCCCCTGCAATACTCTCCTGGTTGTCTTCACTTTTGTTTTGAGACGCTTAACCATCTAAAGAGTGGGTAACCATATTCAATCACTTGTGTGGACTCCAAGTCTTGATAAGCAGCCTAAACTAAAAATTTCTGTAAAAATTAGAAACAAAATCTAAAAAAGGCAAAAAAAGTTGAAAAATGTTTAAAAATTAAGAAAAACTTAAAAACTAGAAAGTCAAACATCACTAAAATAAATAAATTGATTCATTAAAATAAAGAGAAAGAATTTTTTTCATAATACAATAACATTTGACTTTAGAAATTGTACATTTTCAGTTATTTCAATGAGTTTATAAAATGTGGCATGACATAAAATAAACTCAAAGATACGAGTCAATTGTTAAACTATTTACGTCAACAAAATGCCGCAAATACCTCAGAAACTAGAGCAGAGAAGGGGTCTAACAGCTGATTCGTGTTTGTTAATGACGTGTGTGTTCAGTAGATGTCGAGGTAAAGGTAACCCTGACAGGTAATCACCAAACTAAAATGAGATTTCCTTGATAACTGATGCATGAATGCAACGCTGAAGCAAAATCCATGACACGTTTATGCTCTTTGTCTCACTGCTTCCCTTCATGATGCTTTTCTCTCAAACACACACATACAGTACACATGCACGCATGCGCGCGCGCGCACACACACACATACACACACGTACATGTATGCTCTCTGTTTAGATTTGCATATACACAAAGCCAGATCAGAGGACTAAACTGCTACCACATGGTTACCATAGTGAAGGCAGCAAATAGAGGCTAAACAGCCTGGACCACAGAGAAATAAGAACCATCAGTGAACTGCAGGGTGAGGCCAGAAAGAAGGGATATAAATAGAGAATCCGAGTGAAAGAGAAAGCTTTAAACGCTCTTTTTAGGTTTTCACCTGTACATGAGGTCCATAAGCATCTCCGGATCTTCCTGAAACTCTCTCATCTTCACTGTATCAGACAAAATACTGTTGAGGTTTCTCAGAAGCTCATCCACCTTAAAAACACACACACATTTAAGAATTTATGATGAAATCTTAGAATAAAAAAGTGCAGTTTATTCAGCATGACAGTGTGTGTTTGGTGTACCTGTGAGGGCATTTGAGTGTTCTGCATCTCAGCGTCCTCCTCTGCGTAGGCCAAGATGGTGCGGAGGGAGCGCCTCAGGTATTCCTCCTGGAAGTCCGATGATTTGCCCACCAGGGAGGCCAGAGACATGGTGACCTGCATCTTCACTCTTGAGAAGTTCTGAGGGGGGGCGGGACAAATGGAGAAGGAGCATTTATCAGACAACTGTTTACATTTCTGATTTGTTTACAGAACAATATTCATATTTTTCTTGCAACCTGCAGGGGGGCAGATAATGGCAGGATTTACTCATTAATATTCATGAGATTCGTACATCTCGCCTCTGATTGGCTGACAGCATTACCACTCTTCCACTGCCTCTGTTTGCTTTTCAACATTGATGTTTTATCTCCACAAAAAACACAAGACTGAAGGAGTTCTGCCATGTTGTAGAGTTGCTAATGCTAACGGTTAGCTTCAACTAGCCAAGACGTGCTCTGCACTCCCCTGGATGCCTTCCCCGTTGCGAGCCAAGATGGGTGAGTCCATGAATGCTAATTTACAGTGTGACATAGATCTGTGTGGCTTTTTCTGACCAGAGCATTTCACCGTCTATTTCACATCAGCAGCTAATGTAGGAAATAAGGGTAGATCACTATTTTAACGCTTAGCCTGCATGTGAAACTCAGAGTGACTGATTGTATTTAGAAAAAAAAATCAAGTAAAAAACTTGCTTGTGTGATTTTAGAGCAAAAGGTCACTAATGAGTTCTGACCCCACAAAGAGCTACAGCTGAATAGACTCCTGAAAGATTTACAGTTTGGCAATAACAGGAAGCTTTAGCGACAAAGAGTCACAGCTTGTAGCACGTTGGGCTGCACAGCTGTGATTCGAGAGGCTGCTGTGACCTCTGTCTACACAGTCAGCATCATTAGAACTGGACCAACTAGCTGAAAATACCATTAAAATGATATTTAGTAAATAAATCTGAAATTCAATGCCCCCAAAAGAAGACAGAATGTTTTCCATCTCTCTCTCCTCTTCGTCCAACCTGTCCAAGAAAAAAGGGCCAGGCAAACACCCTTCCATCTTCGTCTGCAGAGAGGACGGTGTAAACGTGCGAGAGAAAGTGTGCCCATGTACGTGTGAAGTCCCATCCATCTCCAGCATGACCAGCTAAGCGGGAAATGATCTCCCATTAGCAGAGACATAATCACCCATGGATCATCTCTACGGCCCCATTCTGTTCAACTGAGCATGGAGCCAGAGCCTAACCACCCATCACTGCCCTCTAACAGAGTGTGTGTGTGTGTGTGTGTGTGTGTGTGTGTGTGTGTGTGTGTGTGTGTGTGTGTGTGTGTGTGTGTGTGTGTGTGTGTGTGTGTCAGCTTTATTTTCAGACAAACAATTCTCATTTAAATTTCTATAAGCTAAAGCTAAAAGAAACAAAGTTCAACAAAGAGAAAGAAAGACGTGGGCAGAGAAAGAGATGACAACATAAACAAAGACAAAGAGAGGTAAAGTCTGGATGAATGAGTCATCCGGCTGCTTTACGCCAATTCAGATCACAGCTCCTTCTGTAAACGCCGTATAAACAAACCTACAGTGGGACACGCAGAGGGGAAACACTCTCTGTAAACCGCCGGTACTGTATGTGTGTGGAAGCACGCTCCACAGATGAGCGTCTGACTTTCATTACAGCTAACAGATTGTAAACACAGGAAATATCGACTGCAACATAAGTAATCGAAGCGGCGCTAGATGCTCCATTTTATCCCTTCTGTTCCTTTTAGATCCGTCTTTTTCATTTCCCTTCATCACCACTTCACTCCTGCTACAAACACTCCTCCATCTCCATCAGGATTTGCTCCTCTCCAGGCCCCCGTTTGAAATCCTGCTTTTTACCCCCTTTTGAGGCACAAATACTTTTACATGCACGCACGCACACACACACACGCACGCACGCACAGGGTGGCTGTCATTAGTTAAAGAGGGGTAGGAACATGGGGAGGCAGACAGTGACATATCTTTCTACTCTCTACTTAGAGACACATCTTTCAGCTGGAACTTTCTGCAGCACGCTCAAAATAGACATGGAAAAGACATTAAAGCTGAGCAGGAGAGGAAAAGCAGGGGAGAGAGGATAAAGATCTAAGTGACTCCCAGCTTTTGGAGAGGGGGGTCTTCATGTATCCCAAACCATTCCGAAATCCTGAATTCAATTTAACTTGTTGTAAATGTGATTTCTTTTGCAAGATCAGATGATATCTGAGAGTGTTTCTCTGCGCCGCTTAGAACACATGAACAGGATTTTGTTTGATTTTTTTTATATCCAATCATCTTGTCCCGTGCGTGTGTGTGAGTGCGTGTGTTTTTTGTAAGGATGCTTACATTAGCATTACTGTAGCTGTATCTCATGATGAGATAGAGGGTGGTGCAGGCCTGGCTCCGGTTCTCATCCACAGGACTGCTGCAGTACTGGAGCACCTTCTGGCACAGGTCGGCACACTGCTCCGCCTCCTCCTCAAACAACAGGTCTCCGAACTGCACACAAACAGTCATCCGATGTACAGGGCATGTGTGGAAACGTGTGAAAAAAAATCATTCTGGCTTGCATCAGGAGTTTGCCACCCATGCAAACAAATAAGAACACTGCTTTCAGGTAGATGTGTTTGCATGAACGTGTCAACCTTCAAACGAAACACACAGACGTGTCACGATGACGCTACCTTGACGACAAGCGCTCGCAGTGTGCTGAAGGTGTGCGAGAGGAAAGTGGAGCTCTGGTTACAGGTGAGGGAGTGGAGTAACACCTTCAACGCGGCACCAACGACGCTGTCTTTACAATCCGCCAGTGGCACCGCCTGAACGGAACAGAGATGGAGAGAAATGGAAAAATTGGACTGAATGGTTTCCGATTTTATTGGTGAAAACAAACATTTCTGGATTTTTCATTTTTGCACTTTAACAGCATTTTTAAAAAGATGACATGGGGTTTGTTTTAATATTTAATGCATTCTAACTTCAGAGGCAAATATAGAGAGTTGTTCATCAGTATTTTTGTTTTGAAAAGATAAAAATGAGTTTATTGAGTCCAAATTATGATCATTTATTAATAGAAGTTGAAACTATGATGGTGAATGTGTATTGTGCAAAGAAATTGTTCAACTGTACAAAGATTCAACATCCTTAAAAGTTTTGACAGCATTATTGTCATTAAAACTTTAATATTAGAGACAAAATAAAAATGTCAGAAACAGTTTTAACATGCTCAAGATCCTGAAAACTCAAAGTGTTTACAGCTGATTTCCAAGGTGTTTATTCCGCAATATATTGGGCACATATTTAATTTTACATCCAACACAGAGGAATTGCAAAACAGCAGTCTGAAGCTGCATCCTTGTGCTAAAAGTGAATACCAAATATGTATCCAACACCTGATTTAGATCGGGATCCAAAGAAAGAAAAGATCCATACAAACGAGTTCCTAATATTTGCAAAGCTGTCAAAAATAGAGACCATGAGAGTAGTCACATAGACATATATCACAAAGATGTCTTAAAGTAGAGAATTCTGACCTGTATTATCGTCTCCAGCAGGTCCAGAACTATGAGGTTGGTCTCAGTGGCCAAGTTCCCACCTATCAGAGCCTCTTGGTCCAATTCAGATTTAGATCTGAAGGAAGATTTAAGAAGTTTTACAAATTTAAAAAATGCTAGGAGACAAGTCAGAAAACAGGCAAAACCACTTACTTATCTTGTTTGTCGTTTGTTTGTCTCCATTGCGTGCGATCTTTCCTCCAGCGAAGGTTCTCTCTCTGACCCAAAGTCCTGTCGGTTCCTGTCAGAGATTGAAATGCAGCTCATCATTTAGAATTTAACAGGATATAGATGAAGCTTCAATGCAATAAGGAAAGATTTTTTTATTCATTAGATATATGGGAAACGTGTTTAATCAAAACATTTGCAGTAGTCTCTTGTAGGAATGAATGCCTTGCAAGCTGTACTCGGGGCAAAAAACGCCCACACGTGCTTGGATCAGCATGGACAAGTTTGCTCCAGCAGAGAGTGGCACAACACGGCAGGATTTGCAGTCTTATTTCCTGATATTTGGACATCTCGCCTCAGATTGGATAACAGCAATGCGACTCTCCCAGTGACTTGCAACGTTGATGTTTTATCTCCACAAATAACACAAACCTGGAGGAGTTCTGCCGTGTGGTGGAGTTGCTAATGCTAACTGTTAGCTTCTACTAGCCGAGACGTTCTCTGCTGATTCCTAAATGCTAAACCAACATCAGCCTTCCCTGTCGTGAGTCAAGATGGGTGAGTCCATGAATGTTAAGAGACAGTGTGACGTAGATCTGTCAGGATTTTCAAATCCTAGAGTTTCACCGTCCATTTTCTATCATAAGCTAATGCAGGAGATAGGTGTAGGAGACTATTTTCATGTTCAACCTTCATGAAAAACTCAGAGTGACCAATTATAATCAGAAATAATCATTAAAAAGTGTTTTTTTAAAGAGTTCCACACCTTTAAAGTATTCAAAATGCTGCACAACTGCTGTTTAAAAGAAAAACCTAAAGCCATCAACTCCTGTTCTTAAAAGCTGACTAGACATCTGTGTTCTTTCTAAGAAACATTTGCTTCACATCCAAGAAGGTTTCTTGTTTTTAAAAACTAAAACAAGAAAAAAATACTCTTAGGAAATGAGAAAAAAGCCCTACCTCCAACTCGTTTCATCATTTCCCCGCGGGCTCCCATTCCTCTCAGCAGGGCTTCTTCCAGCTGCTGTTTGACCTGCTGAGATTTCTGCAAGGCCTGAGTGCTCACTTTGTCACTGCTCTGCTTTCCCTGCAAACACACAACCACCAGGTGGGAAACAGCGTACACACCGTTTTATTATTCTGCAGTAATAAACATGCAAGCCCAGATAAGACATCTGGACACACAACTGGAATCCGTTTCTGCATAAAAGGCTCCTTTTGTCAACACAAAACAACATGAAGCAAGAAAGAACACGGCTGACTGACCCTGTACTCAAAGCAGGACACACAGATAGTGAGGAGCTCCAGCAGCTTATTGAGGTGGGATGGATGCATATTCACAGTCCAGCGCTGAATCAGGCTCCTATCAGCATTCTTCATCACCCACAGGAAGCACACCAACAGGTGGCGACTCGTGTCCGCTGCCAGGGTAGCGACGGATTTACCTTGCTGGGGAAAAACAGGACAAGGATGCAAATTTAAACAACATTTGCAGCATCCGTGCATGCAGTCACTGCAAATCCATGCATTGTTAACAACAAAAGCTCATCTGTAACTGCCAGTCCTCTAATTATGGAATCACAGAGTGCATCCGTCTGTCTAACAGTATATCATTCACCGGCTTCTTCAAAACCCCGCGTGATTGGCCGGCTCTTTCAGTCGTTAGTGAGGTATGCTTTCCCTCCCCGTCTCAGCGGGTGTTTAATCTACTGCAGATTAATTTACCTTCATTCGCCTGATGATGAATCACCGTTATAGACGGCTACTGCTGCTTCATTGTGCGGCAGCTTTGATAAATGCATCCATTAAACTCCTACTGCTTCAGGTGTCCCACCTAGAACCCGCTCGTGAGTGAGGCTCGCCAGAACCGGCATCACACATTGTACCGTGTGAACTAAAATGTCATCTGTTTGTTCCAAATTATGCATCAAGAGAAAAAAAACCCACTCCGACTGTAATGAGTAAGTGATTCATAAATATTCTTTTGAAGGTGAACCGCCTGTGAATGAGGAGCAAGTGCTCTGGCGGCCATGCTGGGGTTTGTGATGAATACCAGAGCGATGGTTCATTCACGTGAAAACCACTTTTTCCACAACAGTATTTCTTGCAACAACATGCAAGGAACTGATTCATCTTGGAGAGAAAGAGGAGAGTGGCAGCGCTGGGTTTGTGGTGCCTGGGTTGTTGCTGTAGCCACGCTTGATGGATGTGTTTGTCAGAGAGGACGGCCCTGTTCACTTATGATGGCGATGCCTGCCCATATACCATCTCCCACAGATGTGAGTGTTTATACGTGTGTGTATGTGTGTGAGGGTTTTTTTCTTTTTTTTTCAGGATGGATGAAGTGCATGTGCGGCTCTGACAGCTAATCAATCAGAATCTGTGCAGCTCACCTGTTGGGAAGCACAACACTAGCAGATACAGTCTCAAACAACGGCGCGCACATGCACTTTTGAACTTAAAAAAAAACACCTTAATACGCGACACCAGTCTTCAACAATTAAGAAATGAAGAGTTTACCAAGGATGCCATGGAGACGAGAACGTTCCGACCCAGCGTATTGAAGGGGTTCCCGGCGATCGCCATGGCAACGGACTGATTGATAGGTGGGACGTTTTCAAGGTCGTTCTCGGGTTCGCCCACCTTGCTTTTCCCGCTCACTGTGAGACAAATGAGGGCCAAAAAAAAATTTTAAAAAAGTGAATTAGGGAGGAGTTACAGCTTTAAATGTGATTGTTTTAATTAGAGGTAAAATAGATGTAAGGATCAGGCGTCGGGATATTTATGTGCATAGAGGAAGATGGATGGCTGCAGTTATGTAGAAAAACAAAGTTTGTAGATAATTGCTAATTAGAGGCAAGTAATTAACTTTTGACCTCATTAAGATCAAATTCTAAAGGATCTACGTCCGTTTTCAGCTTCAAAAACTTCACAAGAGCTTCTCATCAGCAACAAAAATCACTGAGAAAAGAAAATCTAAACTTGGTGTAAATCAGAACATACCAGTGAAATCCAGGTAGTTGGTGGAGTCTACAATGATCCCCACCAGGGGGAGGTAAAGAGCAGCCACCTTGGCTCTGACCTCAGGTTTATCACAGCGCTGATCCAGATCATGAGAACACAGCAGGCTGTAAATTGCGTTAATAGCCTTTCTTTGAACTTTCCCCCTGAAAACACACATTTCTACTGTTTGATTGAATCCAACATTAAGTTGTTTAAACATTTACAGGAGGACATTTATTGTGAAGGTGCTCCTGTACCCCTCCGACTCCATGTCTAGCGCTGTGCTGAGTTCTGTTAGGAGCAGGCCGGTGAGGTAATGCTGCTGCTTGAATTCTGGGGTAAGTTCAAACAGAGCCAAGATCTTCTGCTGCTCCTGGTAACCACAGGAACTGGAACTCTGAAAAGAAAACGTGAGAAAACAAAGAAGTGATTGAACAACCTTCTTGTTTGGTTGTTTTGCTTTCCAATCAGCTCTACAAAAAGTGCACCCTGGAATGCTTTTGTGTTGACGAGATGAGTCAATCGCCTGAACGTCTGAATTTGGAGAGTGAAGAGAGCCCACCTGAGAGGAGATGGATGGACACGGCGAGGCGGGCGCGGAAGCAGGGCTGCTGAAGTAAAGGTTCAGGTTGAGGTAGTGTTCATGGCTGCAGAGGATTCGCAGGAACTCCAGACGCATGCTAATCAGCGTCGGCATAGAAACGCTCTTCGCTGACATCTATTAAAAATAAAAGGTTGTCATAAATTGGGTATACACTGCAGATTCAGAATCAATACAGATGTTTCATGAAAGCTTCTGCAGATTTGATGACTTCTCTACCTGGCCGCAGTAGTTTTTCACCAGCTGGAAGACGAAGCCTCGGTCCATGAGCGACAGCAGGTCGTAGAGGAAGAAGGCCAGGCTGATGTTGAGTTTCTCTGCTTGCTCAAACTCCTGAATCCACAGTCAACAAACAGCAATCAGTAACCGGATCTCACCCAGCACCTTGCCGATCAAGCTGAGCTTTTGTTACAGCAGAGGCAAATATAATTAGCACTTCCAGCTCCCTGTTGTTTGGAGGACACGGACAACACGTATACTCCAGCTGCAACATTTCCAATCCCAGGAGAACAGGAGGCAGATGCGTTTTATATAAAACATATACTATTTATTTATTTCAATAAAAGTAATGAAATATACTTAAATTACAATTTTGCTATTGTCTCATCCCTTTTTTTAACCACCTTTTGTTTGACGAGGATTGTAGAAATCTCAGCTGTAACCACGGTGACGATGGTGGTGATGTCATCTTTAAACCTGTCGGAGAAACAATTCCTTCGAGGGATGCCGTGCTTGTCCAGCTGAGACACATGCTGAGCAATGCTTTTCACCTGGTTGGGAACATTGCACAGAAAATAGATGAGCAAACACAAAGTCTGGAAAAAACAGAGACAACTTTTAAAAGTTCCTGGCATATTACTAAAAAGCATCCTTTTACTGTTTAAGCTTCATTTTCTGACTTAATTTGATCACTTCACTCGAGAAGAAAAGAAGTTTTTGTGAAAGTTAAAGGTGCATGATGTAAGAATGAAATAATGACATTGTGTGGTCAAATTTGGGTATTGCAGTCTTTGTTTCTAAACAAAGAGTGACTCCCTTACTCTCTTCCTAACTGTTGCTAGTAGATCAGCACCAGAAGATTCTAGATCAGGGGTAGGGAACCCTGGTCCTGGAGAGCCGCTATCCAGCACGTTTTAGAGGTTTCCCTGCTTCAACACACCTGATTTTAATCAGCAGGTGATTAACAGGCTTCTGCAGAGCTAGATGAGCTGCTGAACAGGTGAATCAACTGTGTTGAAGCAGGGAAACCTCTAAAACGTGCTGGAAGTTTCAGTATAAACTTCCTTCCAACATGATTGAGACATTAGACTGTTTTGTGATTATTTCATTGTAGAATTCTTACTTATTGTACCCTTAGACAATTCAAATTGAGAAAATAAACATGAATTATTTTCCACACACTTGTTTTACAGATAAGAGCCTTTAATATGTTAATGGTTATTATTCATTTTTCATTAAAGCTGATGTTTAATTATAATAAAGGCATTTAAACAATACATTGAAACAAACACTGACCAACAGCTCAAAGAAGAACCAGGCATATTTGTAGGTGTTTTCTCTGCAGACATTACTGCTGACGACCATCTGCAGGGCCAGCTCCTCGTGAAACTGTTGCAAGAGGACAGAAAACACAATGCTACCATAAATTATAATAAATACAGTCTCTAGTCTCTTATATAACTGAATACTATTACCATGCATTTCAAAAATCTAGACTATATGTAAAAAATGTGACCAATCAGATTCCTCAGTGTTAGACTCCCACCTTGTGGTCTGCAGGAGAAACTGTTTGATTGAGTTTAACTTTTAGAGGAAATTTGGACAGCAAACATAAATTAAACAGTAACAGAAATAAAGCAAAAATAACTGAAATGAGAATTATTTTACTAAAAAAGCTGCATATTTTCATTCACTTGTATTGCATTTTTTCTGAGAAATGGTCAGCTTATGAATACAAATATAAACAGAATGAGTGTGACTTTATGTTTATTGGTAAAAGCGTGTTATTACCCAAAGTTTAAATCTGAAGCTGATGAATTACTTTATTTTATGATGCATTACTAAGTAGGTAGTCAAAACATAACAAAGTGTAATATGAACATATATAGCTACATTATTGCTGAGATTATAAATATATCGCTAATTATAAGTTACACAAAATAAATGCTAAAAACAAGATAATCAATCATTTTCTCATACATTAGCAATAACAGAACATAAAATAGTTTTGATAGAAAACCTGATTTTATTTGTTTATAAAAACGATTTACTAAAACTCAAACATTTAAAGGTGTTTTATTGGCAGTACCTTTTTGCTGGAGGGCCTGCTGCTTCCTGTGGAGATCTGATGGTTGGTGGCATCCACATAGGTGGACATGCGGCTGCCGGGGTTGTTGTGGCCCTTTGGACAGAAAACGTTAATGCAATGATGAATTCATTATAGTGGTTATCTGGTGGCCTGTTATACAACCTGATTGGGGACTGGTATGAATTAGTGAATGAAGTATAAACAGGCATGCTGGGAGAATTACATACTGTTTGAGGTTTTTTTTGACAGATTGGTAAAATATTGAGTTTATTTTGTTTCTTTATTAATGAACTTTAAAAAGTACTACAAACAAAATATTTTTTGAAAAACTGCAACCCAAAAATATTTTGGAATAAATAAATAATAAATAAACCTTTTATATGTCTATTATAGGCCTTATTACGAATCAAATCATATCTTTTTTTGCGTTTGAATGAAAAAGTTTTGCTTTCAAAAAGAAAAATAATCTAATTTCAAAACCAGAAAAATTGTTTGTGTATCTCAATATTGTTTTGTTTGCTGTAAAACCTTTTCTTTTTGTTTGATTTTGTTAGTATTGTTGTTGTTTTTTATGAAAACTAGTTTTATAGGCATTGCCTTGTTGTGGGTGATTAAAGACATCTCTTCATTGGCCGGTGACCTGGACGTGACCCCAGGCTATTATTACAGTCACTGAGCGTTCAGCTACAGATGCTGCAGAGGACAAGGATGCTGCCCTTGCCGAGGACAGTCACTTTTCTTTTTTCAACACGCATCCCTGAACTCTCCTCCCAATTCTTGGACAGTGGAAGCTGAAGGCCACGTTGATGAGTAGATGCTGGTCTCCCTCTGATGCATGGGGATTCCCACCCCTCCCACCCACCTCATGTTCGATTATGTTGTGACTGTCTAAATATGTGCTTCTATGTCTGAGGTGTTTCTTCCTGCAAGGTAAACTCTGCTCCCTGTAGGGAGCGCTGAAGCAGGAGCACCAGTTTTATCCCACAGAGGCTTTCATTCATACCAGAGACCACAACAAATGTATTGAAATAACAAGTGAAGACCCGCTTTAAAACTACTTTTGATTGACTAATAAAGAAAACGAACTAAAATTTGAAGTTTGAGTGAAACTATGTTAGATTTATCTTCCCTCACATTGAGCTGGGAGGGAAAATGGTGGTCTAGTTTAATAAAATTCATCAGTACCTTGGCAGAGAGAATATTTTTGACCTCCGCATCTTCAGCTGACATTTGCTGAGAGGGGATATCGGGGTTGCTGCTGCTGCGAAGCCTGGACTGGAGAAGCATGGTCCCCACTGAGGCCGCCGTGGCCCGGCCCATGGTGCTGTACCGACTCTCTGATGAAGGTATCGAACCACCTGGACCTGGATGAGCATTCACACAAGAGGAAAATGTCATACTCAAATCAATGATGCTCAAACTCATGATGAAAGATTCTGACCAGTACCTGAGCCATGTGTGTCCTGAGGGGGATCAGGAACACGAAACACCCAGTACAGGTAGGTCACCAAGAGGCTGTTCCGGCCGAGCTGATCTTTGATCAGCTCCTGGCTGTTATGAAGACTGTTGACGATGGAAGCCACAGACTCAAAGGCTATCTGGGACAGGTTGGCTGAAGAGCGGGAAACACAAATCATTTTTACAAAAGAAGAAAAATTCCAGTCAGCAACACTGAATTTAAGATAATCTTTTACCGGTCTGGGTGGCAATGAGAATGGGCTGCATGATGAGGGTGAAGAGCTTATCCAGCACCTGATGGAGGAAGAGGACCAAAGGCTCTAACCTGGAGGAGGACAGAGCTATGATGCTGAGCTTCAGCTCGTGTTCCAGCTTGTTCTCAGGAATCTTCTCGCCTATGACCCACAGCGGGAAGGTGACACCACCCTCAAGAGCGTGGCACAGGGTGAAGAAACGCTTCAGGTGGTTGTCCTGGTGCAAGAGACGGATGGATCGTTACAACTTTGAGCTCATGGAAACAAACAGACAGTTTTCAGATATCATTCACCTCACTGTGCACAGACGATACCGCCTGGATCTCCAGGTTGAAGAGTTCTTTATGACTCTCCATCCACTTAACAGGTGGAGCCTGAGGAGGAAGTTTCTGCAAGAATTGGGAAACAAAGATGCCTGAGTTCAGTCTGCAATAAATCCATTTTCTTTATTCATATTTTGCTCCTTTTTGCATCATCTAGCGATGGTCATGATAGACGTTATGTCTACCTCTGGTGCGTGCAGTGAGTAGTTGAAAGGAAGCCGATCCAAGATGATGGGTAGACAGAACTGACCCGTCTGCAGGTGGTCCCGGTTCAATATGGGCAGCCACTGCGTCAGATACAAACAGCTGATTCAGCAAAGATTTGAGGAAAATGTGGAAAATGGTGTTCTGTGTTTTTCTTTGGTGAAAATATCTCACAGAGTAGCCGATGAGCGTCTCGCAGCTGCCGCTCTGGTTCTGTTTCTGCTGACAGCTGATGTGGTAGAAAGTGAACAGCAAGTGATGTCTGTCAGTCAGACAGGCTGGAAGAGCGACTTTCACTTCCTCATAAAAGTCTGGAGATCTGAGAGAAACAAAAAGAAAGACAGGGACGGAAGAGGAAAAGAAAAAGTTAGTTTTGTGAGGATTTGGGGTAAAATTAACAAAAACACCTGAAGTGGTTGGAAATAGTGATTCCTTACTTGTTATGGTAAGTAACAGGGGTGTAAACTTCCTTTAAAAACTCAGGACCACTGGATTTCCCAAAAATGACCTGAAGATAAACACGTTAGCAAAAACATTCACATTTCACACTTTTTGATATCGTCTGATATATTCTCAAGTATTAAAAACACTTCAAGTACTTTTTTTTCTCTTTATTTATTTATTTGAAAGGGACAAGCATGCACATTTGACCTGTAACACACTATCACATTTAGAGCCAAAGCTAATTTACAATGTCCGTCCCTAGACAAGTTCCATAAAACAAGAATACTACATAAAAACACTATTAAGTTAAAACATGTACATCAACAATAAAAACAGTGCATAGCCATAAAAACAATTTCTAAAAATGACTGCAGACCTGGTCTGCTTTCAAAACCTGCTTCAGTTTACTTTTAAACAAAGCTAGTTGTTTTTCCTGTTTTAACTCAGTGGTCAATGAGTTCCACAGTTTAGCACCCTGAACAAATAAGGCAGACTGGCCAAATGATGTTTTCCTACTCGGCACTCTGTTTCCATGTAAGGCTCCCCGTGTAATGGAGCCTGCTCATCTAAGTGGCCTTACTAGCTGTGCTAAAACCTCAGGTGCAAGGTGATGGTAACATTTAAAAATCATCTGCAGTTGTCTAAATCGAATACAATTTTCAAAACTTAGAAAATGTAACCCCTTCAGTTCTTTGCAATGATGTGTTGTCAACGATTTTCTTGATAAAATTTTTAAGGATCTATTATAGATTGCTCTTACTGGCTGTAGCGTAGTGGTAGAAGCCTGCGACCATGATGTTATACAGTAGCTGAGGTGGGAGAACACTATTGCATACATAAATACATTTGCAGCTTGAAAGGACAGTCTCTTAGTAACCTAAAATTGTACATATTTAATTTAGCAGTTTTCATGATATTTCTGATATGACTTTTGAATGATAAATGACAGTCAAGAGCCAAACCTAGATATCTCACTTCTACTGGCGTTACTGCCTGAACATGAATTTTTAACTATAGTTCTTGCATTGGACGTGCTCGTGACACAAAACAGACTGACACCGTTTTATTTATGTTTAGCAATAAATCCAGAGTTTTGAAACCAAGATGAAATAGCATCTAAATGATTCTGCAGTTCTGTATTTATGGTTTCAATACTCCTGCCACTCACATACACAACTACATCGTCCGCATACATTTGGAAACCAGCCCCTTGACAAATTTTTGGAAGATCATTAATATAGATCGTGAAGAGCATGGGCCCCAGTATGGATCCCTGTGGGACATCTGTATCAAGTGTTAAAAAGGAAGACTTTTCACTATTGACTGTTGTACACTGTTGTCTTCTATCCAGATATGTTTTAAACCATTGTACTGCTGTTTTATCAAAGTTCAGGCTGGACAGTTTATTGATGACAATGTTATGATTTAGTAAGTCAAATGCTTTCTTTAAATCCAAGAAAACAGCTCCAACTGATTCGCCTTTATCGATCTTTGATTTTAACTGTTCAATGAAAAAGCAGTTGGCCATTTCTGTTGAGTATTGAGGGCGGAATACAAATTGTAGAGGATGTAGTATGTCATTAGACTGTAGATATGACAATAACTGATTAGCCACAATTGTCTCCAACACCTTAGACATTATGGGCAAGATACTAATTGGTCTATAGTTGCCTACTTCATCTTTCCTCCCAGACTTGAATATGGGTATGACCCTTGACCTAATCCACTCATCTGGGAATTGGCCCTTTCCAAGAGATATATTTATTAGTTTTGTTAAGGGTTCCACCAGCACTCCTTTATTTCTCTTCAAGAAAGAAGCATCAAGATGAGACAGATCTTTAGTGTGGCTGTTGTTAAGTTTTTCTATGACTGCTGTCACGTTCTTTTCTGTTGTTTGCTGAAGACAAAACTGATGGCAAAGTACTGTGAAATGCCTTATTAAAGAGGGATAACCTGTGGTACTCACAGGCATAGCGCAGTTCAGGTCCTCTCCACTCATAAACTGGATTTTGATGGTGATGTTTCTGGCTGAAGTCAGCCTGTTGACGAAGTTCAGCTTCAGAGGATAGATGAAGAGCAGGTTCCTATGCAGGCAGAGAGGTAAAAAGTTTGTGTTTTGATTATTGTAAAGAAAAAATAAATGAAGTCTGCAGATTAAACAAAGTTCAAACATGTACCACTAGATGGCGCCATCTCTACAGAAGAACCCTAACCCTAAAATGGTAAAATTGAAAGAAGTTTCATTAGAAATCTAAGCGGTTTGTCAAAGTTTGTTTTCTTCACTTGTACATAGTAGAATTATTGCAGATTTTACCAAACTTTTAAAAAATCCACAAAAAACTCGTTCACATTTTCAAACTAGATCTTTAAATAAACATACGTCAATGTCAAGCCACAAGAATATAGGACAACACAGGAGGAATGTTTTCCGGAAAATAGGTCATATTTAATGTCGGCTTTTGAGTGTTCTCGTTGCCTCGGGCGTGTTTAAGAAATAATCTCTGCGAGAGCAAACAAACGTGTTTGAGCCTCCTACTGAGACGTATTTACTTTCCTATCTGCAAGGAAGCGACTTTTGCAGAAGCTGTTTAACTTTATGAAGCTTTAAAAAAAAGACACAGTTTGAATAAAAGTAAAATTTCAGTGAGAAAAAGGGATTACACTGTAGGGTTAAAATAAAATCCCCACCTGTAGATGCTGTGAGGCACATAAACCTCATTGGAGGGAAACTCCAGCACCTCTTTAACTGGTCTGATGTTTTTCTCAGCCACTGGGATGAGAGGGATGAGCTCTGTGGATAAGCAGCCCACTGGAGCGTCGTGGACAGGAGACATGTCCAGCTTTATGCAGCCTGGAAGACATTTAAGGTGTCAAAGTTAGAGTCATCGTGTCATTCTACTGAATGCTGCAGGTAATCAAAGCAGAAATATTAAGAAAAATAACTTGGAGTTGAGAAAAATGTTTTTGTAAATGCATTGATAAATGACCTGGTATGGTTTTGATTCTCCTCTGTGGATTGGAGGTTTTCTTAATCTCTGCAAGAAACCTCAGCAAATCTTCATCACTTAGACGATCTCCTTCCTAACACACACAGACACACACATTTTTATTATTCAAATTAAAAAGGCAGATAAGACAGAATAAAGAATCTTTGAAGGCTTCTTTTTGTGCTGAAAACAAGATAAAAACTTTTGGGAATGCATTGCATCACATTTTTGGTTAACCAGAGAGCCCGAAGGCCGAGCTCAGACTCCAACCTTGTTCATGTTTCTCATCCCTTTCTAAATATCACACAGATGTTTATCTGTCTGCATGAGCAGATGATGGTCTGACCTGTTTGAAGATGGTGGTGATAGTGATGGTGGCGGGTTTGAATCCTGAAACGTTACAAAACTGATCGTCGATGGTACTGAAGCGCTCCGAGTTCCTCCTGGGAAGCTGCGATTTTCGATCGATGCTGCTGGATTTACCTTTAAAACGAAAATAACCACACAGCAGATCAGATGATGCACAAAAACGATCTGATTTACTGATACATTCCCATGTTTTCTTTTTATCTATATCTGGGTAATCAGATTACAAATATTTATGTCAGAACGTAACAAAATTAACCTTTAACGTGCGTTTTTATTCACTGCAAAAATTGTTGACAATCCTGGCAACTATATAAAAATAGAATAGAATAGAATAGGGGAGAGGGAAGTCTGGGCCTCCCTCTTTAAGCTGCTGCCCTTGGACCCGACTCCAGATAAGCGGAAGAGAATGGATGGATGGATGGATGGATGGATGGATGGATGGATGGATGGATGGATGGATGGATGGATGGATGGATGGATGGATGGATGGATGGATGGATGGATGGATGGATGGATGGATGGATGGAAGGAATATGACTTTGTTGCCCCTCAGTGGGGAAATTTGGTTCAGATTCAGTCAAATTTTCCACATAAAAAAATATCTGATCTGAACTGCTCAGGTCTTTATTGTGTTATTGATGTTTTCATGCACACCCCCAAGAATGCTCAGTTTAGCAAAAATGGGATTCTGAGACACAATACATTCATTTGCATTTCCTGATTGGTCAGTTTAAAACCTGCTGGCCTGTCAATAGGATTCAACTATTGCTTTTGGACACTATAATGCAGAAAACAAAGCTTTCAGAATCTCATACGTCTGTGATTCTTTAAACAAATAGCTCTGCTCTTAGCCTCCTAAAAAAGCAGAACCATTGATTTCTAGACCTCCTCCCTTCTGACCCGGGTGATCATTACCATCTGACAAATTAAAACACACCTCCTCTTGCGCTATCAGAGTCGGTGACATCACGATCAATCGTGGCGGTGGAAATGACTTCCATGACGTTGACGGTCGCCCAGGCCAAAGGCATGCGGTAGCGCCCTAGCCTCTGGCAGAAAGCCTCGGCTTGGGTTCGCAACTTCTCAAGTTTGTCCTTGTTCTGAAAAAGATTTCACCCAGAATGCATCACTGTCAACTGTAGCAACAAAGATCACACACACACACACGGTGAGCATTTATGGGAGCTGAGGACGACAAAAGGCCAAGTGGATGTAATTTTTCTGCAAAGTGGCAGAAAAAGGAAATCGCTCCGTCACACTACCTTGGAAGAGTCACCTTCCCTCATTGTTATATAAGGGTCAGCACAGTCACTGATCTCTCCTTGCTGCAGAACCTTTTCAATCTGAAACACACGCACAGGAAGTACACAACGTCTGAGAAGATCAGCACATTTAGGCGCCAGAAATCCATATTTTGCTGGCAAACATACAAGCATGCATTAAATTACAGGATGATTTAAAGCCAATAAGAAAAAAAAAATGTTGTTACCTTGATGACCAGATATATGTCTGGAGAAGGATAGGTGACTGAGAAGATGCCAGATCGGGCCAGCGTGGACGGATCCACACTAGGAGTGTGATTTTTCAAGAAGTTCTTGAACTGCTCTGGGTTGAGATCACAGTAAAAGTTCTCTGATATCTACAAGAGGAGAAAAAAAGAGATAAAAAGTTAAACTTTTGAAAGAAAACATCTCCATCCAGCTAAAACAAAGCAGAGACTTTTATCATTTAAACTATTAAACAAAGCAATAATGACTGATTTGATGATAATCCTGGAACATCATCCTCTAAATGACCTCGGGGGCTGGAATACGGCCATATGTTCTGGTCAGGATGGACCTGCTGTGCGTCATGTGATCCTCCTGGTTGCAGAGGTTTAAACCGCCCTCTGGCACACTCCTCATCCCGCACACCGACCCGACCGCAGCACACCAAAGAAACCCAAAACCTGAGACTTTTGCTAACTAGATTCATGAAAAACTAACTTGAACTCATTACACACTTGGATGAGTATTATTTCTAACCTCTTTTATTCATTTTTGGGTCATATTTCTCTTAAAAAAGACAAAATAGAAATAATAACTGCTGATTTCACAATGAAAATGACCTTGTTTGCTTAAATGAGGCACACAGTGAGGGTTTCCCAGTTTCTCCATCCAGTCATTTAAACAGACAAAGGGCAAGTGTCCACAGAGTTATTGCTCTGAGTGAACGATAACAATCCTCATTACATTTTGATGAAACGAGACACAAGGAATGCAATAAGCTACTTTAACACAACATCTTTGTGTTCGCCTCACAGCCACAAGCTCTGTAGTGTCTGAAGGAGAACATCTGGTGTTGCTAAATTAGCTCCAATCAAAACAGATTTTAGCGGCAGCTGTTGAAATGCACAGATTTTCTGCACGGCTTTGTCAATTTGCAGCTTAGTGAGGGCAATTTTTAAGGTGAACACAAAAAAATCATATTTTTAGTCAGGAAATCCATTTGCATGCATGCCTCCTCTAAAATCTGTTTCGTATCCACGTGTTTGCTTTCATAAGTAGGCCACTTGTCGGGGTCAAAACCTGCCTCCACACTCCCTGGCTGATGGACCCGGGGAGACGCGCTTAATAACCACAGCTTTAAAATGGAATTCTGCGAACATCTGCAGCAGATTTTATGAATGCGAAACAGCAGAACTGATGTGAACAAAAACAAACCATTTCTCATGAGTCACAGGAGGGAAGCAGGAGGACCGAGAAGTTTAAAGCAGCTGAGAGGCAAGTAAAACAAGTTAAAAATAATCATTAAAGCAAAAGAAGAAGAAAAGCGCTCAGAGATAAGTGGGTCAAAGGTAGAACGCTCTACAGCTCGGCTGCAATCAAATGTGACAAAACAAGACTGACAGTTTTTCCTTCGCACTGATAGAGATGCTTTATCGCTCTTTAACTATCAGAAACACAGGAAGTAGTTAACCTTCACAAGGAGACGTCTCTGATCTGCAAAAACCATCAGGACAATGTCACCATTTAGCACCGTGACATCAAACGCTGCACAACTGCAACCCTGTCACGTTCTTTTCTATATGCACATGAGAGATTTTTTTATAGAATGTCTTTCAGTGCAGTTCAAATTTAACAATAAGTGGCTTTAAATTTCCCTCCATCACACAGAAAGGAGTCTTAGAGCTATTAGTCTCTTAGACGAGATGTAGCAGAGAGCACAGGGGCAACGCTGATAAGAAGCCTAGTCTGAGATCTCCATGAGCATTTAATCTTTCCAGTCCTTTCACCCAGAAAAGTGTTCAGCTCTGCTAATCTGCAGAAAACATCCACAACATCCATCCCTCAGAGTAGCTGAGAGGGAAAACACGGTGCAATGAGATGAGCACGCCCCCCGTCCAGGACGTTAAAATAGAGAGGATGATGCTCCATTAAATCGTATCGATAACAAGAGTCGTTTATAAAAGAAAACCACAGAAAATAATAAGATATGTCCAAATTTTATTCTTTTTAAAAGTCTTTCAGCATTCATTTAGACAGTTTTTGTCTTCCGCTTCACGTTAAACAGAACACAGCCGGTCACTGAACTGGTATTGATGTTTCACTTCCATTCAAACCTATTTCAATACAGAACTGTGGCACGTTTCCAAGAGTTGCACCGTAATTACTCTGCAACTTAATCATTAGGGCACCGCCCCAAACCATCACCGCCTTTCAGTCTTGCACGACAGCACCAACACAATCCCAGAGCTAGAAAAATAATCCAAGTTACTATTGTCTAAAATAATAACAGATTGCAATAATGTTTAACTTTTTACAGTTTTATTTATTTATTTTTATTATTTCATCTTGATAATGTCTCCCATTAACATTTTTTTATTTTTTTATTTTATCTTTTGTATGTTTTTTGTGCTTGTGAAGCGTTGGATTTTTATCTTGAAAGGCGCTGAATAAAACTAACTTCTCACTTTATAGTTTAGTTCAAGCATGTTTCAATAAGATGTAGGGGTAACACTTTACAATAAGGGTCCTTTATTAATGTTACTGCACTATTAAGCATTAATAAACAAAGGGTCCCTTTATTAATGTTTCTAGTATTGTTAACTATTAAGTGTCCTTAAGGTTAGGGCAAAGGGCCAGGGAGGTGTTCTACTTAGCAATGCATTACATAATATGATTAAGCAGTTGTTAATACTTTATTAGTTTATTAATGCTTAATAATGCACTAAGTAACATTAATAAAGACCCTTATTGTAAAGTGTTACCAATAGATTTTACAGTAAATTAGACAGCTCATGTCATGTTGGGTCCCAGTCACATCTAAACACCCCTCTGAGCTCCTCTGTTTTGAATTTACAGCTTATTTATGTAAATACTGATTATTTTCTTAATGTACTTAGGCACATTTTTCTCTGTCTGCTTGACAATAACAAAATAGTATTTTTCTTGCTAAATTTACATTTAGCATAATTTACATCACAGGTCAAAAGAGTTCAAGTCAACAAACATAAATAGATTGAAACAGATTTAAACTGACAGAACATCAAAAACGTGTTGGAATTTAAATTCCATGCTATAAAAATGCATCCCTTTAGCAAAAGTAAAACTAAATTTACATTATTTTTAGGGATTCTGGTTCAGCGAGAGCTTTTCTTACCTTTTTCTTCTCCTTTAGGTCATATAAGGCCAGGGTGGCAAATACGGGCTCAATGTCAATTTCGAACCTGAAAGAAAAAGGAAATCTATAATTCAGCCACTGCCAAGAACAAAACCTTGTTTTTACATTTGCTGCTTTAAAAATCCATTCTATTCCTGTGAATTGTTGTTATGATGGGAAGCAGCTAAACCGTAAGTGATGACATGTTGAACTGAAGGCTAACAGGGTCAGAGGTGACGCTGCCAAACCGCAGCGAGTCGGGAAAGAAGCTGAAACATTTGGCAGCGCGGCGCTGCAGAGGGACAAAAGAGATCTGAAGCCTGGAAACATTGTTTGAGTTAATGTGAATGAAAGAATTCCACAAATGGAGGGAGGATGAGACATTTTGGAGAAGACGTCCACCACACATCACTCCTCCACCCTCATTTATGGCTGTTTATCACACAAAAAATGAAAAGTTGCTTTGCATCTTAAATGCATCATAAAAGCTCATTTTCAAAAACAAGGGGGCGTCTGAAACTGTTGGCTCCTTGTCCGTCTTGCACAATAAACAGAAAGCAGCTGCTAAAATGATAAAACGATTCCCCCTCCTACAACTTAATGAAAATGTGTGACGTACTTTATGGCCTGGCATCGGATCAGAATGCGTTCTCCAGTGTGTTCTTTGGGGCAGTCAGGAATGGGACGCATTTCCACGGCATCATCCTGCAAACGCGATGGCGGATCGTTCAAATAAATAAAAGACAGATGTTGCAGAGGAAATGAAATAGCATTTTTATAAATAAAGTTTGAATGTTGAATGTTTAAACCAATATCTTTTAGAATTTCTTCACCTCGTCCGGTGGCGGGTAAAGAGAGAAAAGCTCGGAGGGCCTGTTTTCCTGCCGCGCTTCCTGGTTCAGTCGATCCAGCTCCTCCTGGTTGCTGAAGGCCAGTGCATACTCCACCCTTGGGTCCGGGGCCAGACTTCGCAAGTTAAAATCACACGAAGTCAGAGTGCGACCTGAGTCCTCGGTCAGACCTGCAAGACTCGGAGACCTGACCTGGGATTAAAAAACAAACAAGTAAAGATGAGTTATGAGCTATCCCATATTCCAGGATAGCGGTAATAACCTGTGAGAGGGTTAGAGATCAGCTGAAGGTTTTTATCCACCATCTAATTTAAAAATGCAGACTCTGTGGTTCTCTTGACAGAATGTCTAGACTGTTTAGTTTTAGCCTAAAGACGAAGACACCCTCTTGGGGATTTCTGAACATTACTTAAAAGTAGAAAACACAAGCTAAGCATCCTGTTAATGGGAAATTAAGGCCTAAAAAGCTGAAGCAATACAAGTTACATAAACATGCTTAGTGTGGCTTTTGTGTGAGCCATGCTAAGTGACCTAGTGTAAGAACAGCAGACGTGATCACTCATTTAAAAGGTGAGGCTACTACAGTGGATTGAGGCGTAAATTGGTGGTGCTGTTAGTAATATCTACATGTCATGTATTAGATGATGGAGTTCTGTAGTCAGGCATCAGCTAGCAGGCTTACAGCTCGTCAGACAAAACGAGGATGAAGGACCAAGCTGCAGCCCTGGAGGACTAAACTGGCCGGATGCAGGATTATTCTGACAACCAGTAAGTCCCCTGCAAGCAACAAATCTGTCCTTGTAAATTAAAAAAGGCACCATGCATCTGCAATAACTCACACATCTAATTAATTCCATTCTGTGATGTGCAGATGTGCTCAGAGACCTATGAGAATAATATTGGATTGTGAATAATTAATAAACATCTCGTTAAAGGAATCTCAGGTTAGTTATGATCTTAATGATCGCACACCTTAAAGATGTCCTAGAAAGATTTTTTTTACAACTGGAAACTGTTCTTTGCGCCTCTATATAGTGTACAAAACTTTGTTGGGGCTCAAAATGTCCCAGGAACCCTGATAAATGGCCAAATGCAACCCCATAATAAAGCCTAGAATGGGTAGACTGGATCTCCCCACCCACTTGCCCAGGACATGAATTTTAAATGAGCTGCAAGCTGATATGCTGATTTCCCCTTAAGGCTCATGAAGCTGCCTGAAGCTATAACTCTAGGGGGGACTAGCGTCACAGACATCATATACGTAGACACAACGTGGACTGGCTCTGCCTATTGGAGCTGGCGTTGCAGCGGGCCGCCATTTTGGATGGGTCCCCATTTTCCCCGGTGCATTTATTTCTACTGAGGAAGGTGCTTACCCAACTAAAAAACACATTTTATTATGCTTTTTAACAAAGTCAAACATAGAGTATGGCATGATAATATAAACATGATTAAACAGAATAAATCAAACTAAATTAAAATATAAAATCCCAACAGGTACACTAGAAAAATCAATAGTAATCCCACGTCATCTGTTTTCAATAGTACGCCGGTTGCAAAAAACAGGCACTCTGCATTGACTCCAGTTGGGTTTGGAAAGTGAGGAACCCATCCAATATGGCGGCGATGCTGTTACGCTCTCCAGCGCCCAATGGGGCATCTATGTATTCATATCTATGACTAGCACGCTCAAGTTAACATTAGCAGTAGCGCAAGGTAACATTTCTAGTAGCTTGGCCGAGCTTTGTTCAACAGTTAGCATTACTGCAGCTAACGTTCACATATTGCTGATGTTGAAGTGGGTTGGGACCAATGACTGTATATATAATGGACAAACACCTTTAACACGTTTTTCTGCAGATTAGCTGTGCAGTAATTGAGTCTTTCATGGAAATACTAAAAGATTTAAGAGAGTTTCTCACTCATGGTGCAACTTCACTGCTCCCATGCTGCATTATTAGAACACTCCCCTTTTGCCACCCCCTCTCTTCTTGTCTCTTTCACTCCCATCATCCATCAAACTCACATCCAGGCTCTGACACTACAGGGCAGCACTGACCGAGCATCCACCCTGGTGGAGCTACTCTCCACTCAGGCTCCAAGAAACCATCTCGCCACAAACCCGGGGTCTTTTGTCAAAGCAGATTGGCCCATGGCTGAAAGGACAATGGCGCTGTTCTTCCTGTTTCTCTGGCACTCTCTCTCTCTCATTCTCTCTTTCTCTGGCATACAGATGATGGGAATCCTGCACCCGTAATAGGAGGCTTTTTGGTTTGGATGATTAACCAGAACTAGCAAGCAACAGAAGGGAGGGGGTGGGAGTGGTTCTGACTGGGACTTGGATGGCTGGGACTGGCTGACTCTGGGAGCCAGAAAAAACTACAAAGGGGACAAAAGATTCAAAACAGAATCCAATAGAATCAATTTGAAAGAGGCAATGATGCTGAAACCTTCATATAGATGTTAATTATCTGTTTGCTGCATGCATAATATTCCACATTTCCTATTGTGCAACATGCAATAACCAGTCTGGTTAAACATCAACAGCGGAGGCTGTAAAATGTTGGTGCAGTTTTGTGCAAAGCAGTCTGAATAAACTTAAAAGAGCCACTGCTACTGTGAGAAGAGTGACGGGAATAACAACACACTGTTGTGTTCGGTACTGAAGCAGCCACACACACATTTCACATTCATGTCTGTTAGGCCTTGATCAGTATGGACTACCATGCTGCTCTTACTTAAGTGTCTTCTCCGCACAAAAGGTCCTTTAACTAAACCCAGCTTATAGGAATTCCATTACAAAGTAGTTTGTTCTTCTAACACATGGTTTGTTACTTGAGGACAGGGCATGATGTCAGTGCATCAAACTGGTGTGTAAATAAGACATTAATTTAGTTTTGCATTCATTTTTTATGTAAAAATTTATTTTTTTGTCTTTCAAAAACTCACCATCTCTTAAATGCACTTACATTCACTCATTTACGGACACTGATTTTGACATTTTTTCTTAAGTTATACTAGTTCTATGGTCCAGAACATGTTTATGGGTTAGGGTTTATGAAGTTTTTTTGAATGATTGTGTCGTAAAGCACCTTGGGGGTTTTAGGACTCTAGAAGGCGCTATATCAAATACAAGCCATTTACCATTTTTAAACAGCTCATTTTACATAATTCCTAAAACCAAACACTGACAGAAAACAGATGGATGTTTTTTTTGTTGATATTTGGCAGTAGAGGCCCACATGGCAGCACAAAAGGATGAAAAAGGTGAGTTTTACATAATATGTTGCATTAAAAAATGTTTTTAAACTGCATTTAAGAAAGCAAAGCTTACCTTCAGAATGATGTACATTTCTATAAAGCAATACTTTTGTAAAGTGTCAATAAAATGATAAAGAAATAAGAAAATTGACAAAGAAATAAAGAAATATATAGGAGCTAAGGCAAGCAGTAAAAATTTAAGGAAAATCTGCAATTTTAAAGAGTGGGACATGTTGGAGTGAATCTGTGGTCTCCGGGTCTGCAGCTGTGTACTATTGTGGAATTCATAATGGGGGAGGCTTGATCAAATCCAAGAGTCTTATTTCTGTGTAGAAGGAATGGCTCAGGCAAATAACTTATGTTTCATAAAAAAATGACATCTCAATAGTGCCAATGATAATATTTTATCATATATTGTGCCTACCATTGCTACCATTGCTCTGGAAGGTGTAAAGTAGCATGATACAGGTCCTTTAATAGAATATCTACAATACCTTTGTCTTAGCAAATTCACAATTTGATCATTTCAGTAAACTTGCACGTTTTTCTGGTAAATTTAAAACTTCAATATTAAAGATTTTCACTATTTTTCATGCAAATTTAATAATTTACAGAGAATTTTATAGATTTTCTTGCAAATATATATAAAAATAATCGTATAATTTTTTAGAAATTTCTCACATTTATCCCAGGCGTTAATATGCATCACATCTGTGGCTGTCTGTTGCATAAAGTAAACAATCAAATGGCCTACACAAAGACATAAATTGTCGCTGGTGTCCTTTAAATCCGTTTTAAAACTAGATCTGAATATGCATTTAATATTATTTAACATCAAAACTGAACTGAATGAGTGTTTTTACTGCTTACTGCTTTTTCCTTGGTTTTTGGCTGAACATCAGACTCAAATATTTGTTTCTGCAGGTTTTTGTGAAGGCCAGTTCGCTCCGAGTACATGCTCCAGCCGTCCCCCTGGCACCTTTACACACACAAGCCAAAAAGTCAACATGCAAACCCAACAAAATGGCTCTTCCAAAACATAGATAAGTAGAATCATTCAGAAATAAAGCGTCTACCTCCTGGATACTATGAGCCATGGCTGGGTGTAACTCTTCACACAGTCTCTGACATGTGGATCTAACTCCCATCTGTAAAGAGGACAAATATTAAAGTTATGCTTACAGATAAATGGGCATGCAGACACACTCAGAGGAATGGAAATCTTTAAATTCTCCTCTTATCCTAATCTGTCGTTCATGGTCAATCTAAGAGAGACAAATGTTCTGAATGAATGAAGATAACAAGAAATTACTAAATAGAGCAAATGAAGGCCTTGAGATTTAATTTCTAAATCCTTATCTCTAAAATTCAATTCAATTCAGTTTATTTATATAGCGCCAAATCACGACAAGAGTCGTCTCAAGGCACTTCACAAAGTAAACATTTCAATACAGTTCAGTTCATAAGCCAATCAGTAAAAATGTTTCCTATATAAGGGACCCAGCAGATTGCATCAAGACACTGACTAGTGTCATTGTGTTGGTACAATCCTCTAAAAACAGTCTGAAACTCACCCATCCTCTGGGACGGAGTGCCGTATGGTCCGCCTCTCCCTCTCCACCTGCTCCACTTTCAGCTCATCGTCGGGAAAGTCTCCGAGTTCGTGCATCAGAGCCAGGTCTTCGCTAGTTAACTGTGACATCAGGATCTCCTCCAGGTCCAAAGGTTCCACCGCTTCATACGTCTGAGGCTGAACAAAGGAAATGCAGAGGTGTTGGAACAATCACCACCAAATATCACAATCAAAAATTTAAGAATAATGCAGATTAATCAGATTCAAAGTTTAAAAAATGGCAGAAAATGTATAAAAATGTTAAACATATAGTTATTTTATCCATTAAAAAATCAAATCTGCAGCAGTTTTACATGAAATCAAAATGATCAATACTTCAACAAAATAAAAACATAATAACGTAAAATGATTCTGACTGATGGGTTTGTTTACAGGGTTATTATTAAATCTAAAAACCTCAGATAAGGTTTTAGGGAACAGAAAGCCAACTGAAGACGAGGCAAGACTACACATGTTGATTCATGACACCTCATACCTGTCTAGGAACAAAAGAAACACGCTCAGACTGAAATAGAAACTGGAACAAAATGCAGTTTTTCAAATAGGCCCTGTTTCTGTTCACTGTGGACCTATTCTTAGACAGAAAAGATCAATTCTACATATTGAAATGGCAGATAAAGGTAAACCTTCTTAGTGCAGAGTAAAAATAGGTGGATTTATAACCCAGAAGCACCAGTTTAATGTAACAAACCTAAACCTTTGAGCTTTTTATGAATAAAAAGAAACAAACACACACAGCTGATGAGATAGAACACATCTCTTTTGTGAAGGTAGGCTAAAAAAAAGAACCTGCAAAGAGCAGGTGTCTGTGTGAAAAGTGGCAGCAAACTAGGCAGATCTCCAATTCTGATTACAGGCTGCAGGCAATAGTCAGAGTATTAAAAAAACATGCAGACTTACAACATTTTAATACAAAACATCAAGTAATGAAATCTGGATGTTTACAAGAGTTTTAGGAGAACAGTCAGAGTTTTTCTTCTGGATTTTAGGCAGATGCATGGGAAAAAAAAGGAAAATACAGAAGTATAACGGACAAAGTCACACACACAAATGGATGTGTGCACATAAAAGGGGAGGCGATAAATGCAGCAGCAGCATGAGTCACTGTTTTACTCAACTTTTCAAAAGCAGAGCAAATTCCATCTGCCTGTAGACATGTTTTTGCACATCAGTGCGCCCTGAAGAACATTTTTTTCCTCTACTAAACACATAAAGAATAGAGTAGTACGGAGTGAATGCTATCATTATACGATCCTCAGGGTTGGAAGTAATCGTCACATTGTGGACTCTTTCTTGCTCTGCGCTGACAAAAATGAATGAATTCAAATTCATGCATGCTTCTGATCGCTGCACGCTGCTCTGCAGGATCATCAGAGAGGCCGGTGGGGAAAACTGTAACCGCCTGCCAAATCAAATTCCTACATTTTTATCAGCTTACTCAAAGATGATTCTGCAACAATAAAATAAACTAAAATAACAGGAAACTAAAGGTTTATAAATGCACAAAAGCCAATATTTGTTCCATAGTTTACCACTAAATATGCTTTTATAGAAACATTGTATTTCAAAAATTTGACATGTTGCTGTTAACAGTTTAATGTCTTTAGCGTGTCACTATTATGAATGTGCAAAAACAAGACTATAAATGTGCAAAAAACATGTTTCTAAATAATACAACCAAATTAAACCGTACCCGTGATCTATGTGCTCACGTTCAGCTTTCACTAATGTCGAAGCTCAAAAGGATATCACAGACTTACCCTGCTGAAAACTGACAAGTGCACGGTAAAAAAAGGAAGTGAACAAAATGGCGCACTCCGGATGTGAGGACCTACGATGCAGTTTGCTGAATGCTTTTAGCTGAAACTGTGTCACAACCTAATGAACAGATCCTCTTTATCATCATCTGCAGATTCCTGGAAGATCAAAACTAGCAGAGCTGGGGTGAAAACGTTCAGCGTCACCAAGGAGGGAAGAAGCGACTCCAGATAAAGTTTTAAATCAAGGCTGAAAACATAAACACAAACTGTTTGAAGAATGGTCTGAAGTCTCGAGTAAAAAAAAAAAAAAAAACCACAGACACAGTAAAGGAAGTGACAACACTAAGGCGTCCCTATATCAACCGGCGTTTCGACACACAGGAACAGACAGTACGTTGCTTATTCAAACACACACATCTGTGCTGTAAGCATGCTCAAATGCACAATTTTGCTTTTAATATCTCAATTTTTGCAGCAAAAACTTAAAATAACTGATTGAGCAACATTTACTATGTCATGCACAACAAGCATCTCTCTCTCATCCCTGTGGCGGACATGACTGCTGAATAATAACAAACCACCAAGCCAGAGATTATGGTATTAAAACCCATCTCCCACATCCCAAATCCGGACATATTAAAGAGTTGCCCCCGTAAGCTGCAAGGTAAGCAGGCCCATCCAGAGGCTGTCAGCAGCCAAGGCGCTGACCCATTTTTCCCCCCAAGCAGGTTAGAGATTAACAGTCTTGGATGCTGCTAGGTGGGATGGTTCCTCCGGCTTCAGCTTCTCCAGCTTTGTCAGCTGACAAGCTCAAGGGTCATCACTGGAAACGAGTAAAAAGAGTTTCAAATGTGTCACTGTGCAACCACATACATCAGGAGACTTAAGAGCTTTGGGAAAATGTAGAGAGGCAGGGTTGGATAAAATGCAAAAAAAAAAAAAAATGAATTTAAACATGAAGGAAGAGTGAGTAGAGGAATTTCTAGAAGGCTGAGGGTACCTCAGAGACTTGAGGAGTCATGTGGGAACAAATCGCTGTAAAGGATTACTGTGCATCATTTAGTCTGCACGCCTAAAAGAGAGGGAATGTCAGCTAGGCTTTAACTGAAAAGGCAAAAATCAGAAACTTAAGGGTGCTGAGTTTTCTAAACCAAATGCACAAAACATGCTAATCCTTAAATATGCTCGTGCAAAAAAAATCTGATTAAATCTAAAGTGGAAGCACACAAAACAATGTTTGCCAAAGCATTTACTTTGTTTTGCAGTGGAATTATTAGGACGCAAAGTATAATCTTCGAGACTAGACGCTGCACTGAGTCAGACATTCTCTGGACTAATGACAGTAAAGAGGATGTGAGGATGATATGCTTATAAACCTTCAGCGGTGGAGGCACAAACACTAAAGCTGTGCGAGTGCTGCATTAGACTAAATAGTTCTGCAGAACTGGTGATTCTGCTAGAGCTTGTTTCCTCATGAAAGAAGCAATGAGTGAGAAAGTGGAGGGAGATTAAAGAAAAGCATCTGTTGACAAAAATTTAAAGTGAAATGTAAATAATTAAAGGTTTAGAATTACTTATTCATTTGTTTATTTGGTGGGGACAGTGCACATTAATGGACATCTATTGAAGCTACATGTCAATATGCCAGATTATAGCACGGATGCTAATTCTCAGCCACAGTCCCCTAGGCAGGTCACACAGAAATATTATGAGAGAATATGACAGCATTTACAGATACACACACATACACACTACATTTCATACACTAGCAGAAGGTCAAAGGTTAATGGTTACACAGATAATGTTGAGCATTTCCTTATGGGGAGTGTTGCAGATCATCTGGCATTTACAGAAAGCATTTTGTCCAGAGGCTGTTTTTCTGTAAGGGACCTCACAGTCCCCTCTAGATGATGCCGCAGTCCTGAGACTGCTACTAACACAGTCAGACATGGGTGGTTGGAGCATTTAAAGTTTTTAAAATTTTCAAAACTTAAGTGATTGTGCTGTGTCAAAATATTACAGATATGACAGATTCTATAATTTTACATGCATCTCTTTACTAGCCTTTGCTCTGTATCGGTTTAGTCACATTCCACTGTAGCCTCAGCAGGATTGCCATTGGACGAAACGATTAAGTGTCTAGCCAATCACAGCGCTCTATGTTTGTAGAGACATTGGGCAGGCTTAGCACCAGAGCTGCGATGGAGAAAAACTAGAAAGATGGCATCAGTTTAGGAACGGCGCTTGTTTGAAACAACTTTGGCATCAACTTTGAACGATTTAGACTTTAGCCGTTCTTTGAGACATGAGCAGATAGAGGTACTCAAGTCGCTTATTTTGGAAAAAAAGATGTATTTGCTTCTTCTTCAATGGTGTACAAAAAACTGTCCAGTTGACCAATTGCCAAACGATGAAGACGTCATGCTGTTCGTTGCTCTGATTGGTCCTAGTGCTGTCCAATTGCATGCAGAAGCAGTTGGAAAGACAACCGTAGGTTCTATCTATAGATCGTAGCCAGACTTTATTTTTTACCTATATAGGATCATATCAAGCTATGCATTTACACCTGTCAGCGACCAACACGTACTCAATGTATGACAGAATCATTGAATGTCAAAAGTTATGAATGTTCATATTTGTTTAAGGTAAATTGAATTTCACACTATTGGATATTTTTTAAAGTGGCTCTTGAAACTTAGTGACGAATCAAGCATCACACTCAGGTATTTGAATTCAGAAACACTTTTAAGTTCTTCTCCTCCCTGAAATATACGTGAATGTTTGATGTGTATTGGTTTGTGAACATCAGACAGTTTTAGTTGTGTTTGGTTGTAGGATAGATGTAAAAAGCCAGTCATATATAGGACCAAAAGCTGGAGTGAGAATGGAGGCAGCTTCCTTCGTTGTTTTTTGTAATAGTGATCATCATCAGCATATGTTTGAAAATCAACATTGATTGATTGATTGATTATTTTATTTCAAGCCACTTGCCAGTTGTGCACAACAATTGTAATAAGTCTATGTACTGTATATACATATATACACACACACATACATACATATATACATATAAATATATATACCTACATACATACATACACACACACATATAAACACAAATTCCATACAAATGTAAGATAGCTTGAAATGGGGTGGGATGAAGAAAACGTATTTACTCCCACCGCCCATTGCATTCCATACTATTCATTAGATTGCTTACATTAACAATGTCCTGAGATTCACCATATAATTTGTTTTGATCAAAATTTCAATTAATAATAGTTTACAGTACAGTAAGTGAGTTCAATTTCCATTTTCATACATCATGTACTTTGACCAGACCAGTTTTTTAAATGTTAATTTAAACTGAATAATATTTACACATTGCTTGAGCTGAGTTTCCAATTGGTTCCAAATTTTGACACCACACACAGACACACAGAAGCTTTTTCTGGTAGTTCTTACCGCTGGGAATTTAAAGCTACCACAACCCCTCAGATTATAGCTCCCTACATTTTGTATAAATAGTTTTTGAATAGTGGAGGGTACATTTTTTTACTAGCTTTATAAAGTATTTGTGCAGTATAAAAATCAACTAAATCAACATTGACACATGAACTTGTCAGATCATTGATCTATATTGAAAATAGCAGCGGGCCAAGTATTGACCCCTGAGGTATGCCAACAGGAACATCTAGATAAGTTAATTTGACACCATTAATGCAGATACACTGTTTCATTGAATCTAAATATAATTTTATCCACTAATTACATCTAAAGAAAAATTATACGACGTTAATTTCGACAGAATAATTTCATGATTTACTGTGTAAAAAGCATTTTGATGGACTTTTAAGCTACTCCAAATGTGATTTGGTTTTAAAGGTTTCTTTCTGGAACTTTCACTAAAATCCATGCAGTGGTTTGTGAGATGTTTCACTAGCAAAGAAAACAATATGTGCACCCTTTTCTATTGGTGGCGTGCAAAAAAAAAATGCTGCAGTGCTTTTATGTCTTTCTTGAACCTGCCTGCAGCAAGTGTTAAGCTCAAAAGTAGCTGCATAATTGTCAAATATGCAAATAGGTGATATCTAAACATTAAAATCAACATTAACTCACCACTGTGATGTAAATGGGGCTTGAAGTAGTGGAGTTGGTTCTGCTGTGACCGCCTCCATGGTTTCCACCAAGGTTTCCGCCAAAGTTCCTTCTGATTTCTGCAGAAGAGTACCTGCAAAAGAAGCATTTTCATTAAGATTTTGTTTGCAAATGGCAGAAAACAATAAACAAATAAGACCTACAGTATATGTGAAAACGCAAAAATCCATCAGAACTTTTTTCACAACTGCACAAACATCCTCAAAGTCTATTTGAATACCAGATGCAAATCTAGTTCCACCTAACAGAATAATTCAGGCAGCCATGGTGGTTTTTATTCAAACTTTTGTTCCTTCTTTAATAGAACATCCCTGCTGGTGGTGAAAGGCAAACAGAGAGACGAGGGACTAAAAATGGTGTCCTGATTTAAGGGTCAGAACAGGCAGGAAATCAACCTGACATGGTAATAAAAGAAAATGCAGATATGTTGGGATGGCGCTTCGTTTGCCTGCTTTAGCCTTCTCCAAAAACAGACGAGAGAAGAGAGCAAGGAGGGAGACAAAACCCTAATTTTGTTGGGCACAGTCTCAAAACTAATTCAGCATTTTTCTTCATAATTAATCCAGTTTCATTGGAGCCCGGCCAAAAACGACACAAGAGATCCTTTATTTGTTTCAGCTAAATGACAAAAAGACGAGCTTTGTGTGTGTGTGTGTGTGTGTGTGTGTGTGTGTGTGTGTGTATGTGTGTGTCAGAAAGTGTTTATTGTGACATATCCCGCACATCAAAGATTTATAAAAGGGCAAAGATTTAAGCAAGTGGGTCACATTGGCGGCTGCCTCGCCTGTGGTCAACCTCATGAGTTTGTCGAGTCCCCATGGCGACAGTTACAACATCACTGTAACTAATCATCACCACAAGACTGTGCGCAGCCACAGCAGCATGGAAGAATAGCAGAAGGTCAGAGGCAGTAAAGCTGCAGAGTTATAAAATCTGTGAGGAAGTTTTGTCTCTAAAAATTAAACCAATAGATTCATTAAAAGTGATTAAATAGAAAAAAAAGCTCACAGGTTATCACTAGCCCCTCCTCCATGTGATCAATATGCAGTCGGTACAGAAACGGGTGGCAACACATGTAAATCCTCACAAAGAGCAAAGTCCAACATTTATCTAAACACAAATATACAAAATAGAAAAGTTGCAATACAATCCGAGTTTAAAAAGAAACATTCCAGTATGGAATTCACAACTGCAGCATGCATGATTACCACAATGAGCTGCATTTAACACACAAGATTTCCTGAACAGTCAACTTTTAGTATTTTATCACATGCAACAAGGACACTGTGCAACTCGCAGTTTAGCAAAATTCACTTTTAACCCACAGAGTTTAACCTTGCCATTGTGCACACAAACACACCTGATTGCTGCAGCCCTACTGGTCACTCAAGAGGCTTACTGGAGCAGAACGTTTGTGCCTTGCACAAGAGCACAGTAAACGTTTGTTGCATAGGGAGATCATACCCCCATCCCCTTCAAACCAGCACGATAACAAACTAATATTGATGCTGTTGCTGAAAATAAAGGGGCTTAAGGTGAGAAAGTTTAAAATTAACACATTATGATGCTCCTCGTTTCCTGTCGTCGTAACACGCAGCACAGAAGTGGTTCTTTGAAATGAGAATGACTCGCTCTTTAAATTTACATGATCCTGATTTATATTGAGCTGGTTTCTGTTGATGCTGGGTTGTCAAGAGACAAACATCAGAGCAAACTAATGGCTTGCTGGATAAACAAAGATAATTAAAACATTTATAAAAGTGCGAGGACGCAATCGCAGGCCCGTCTTTAAACTTGTCCTCCATCTGGAGAGACGAAACCCATCACTTCACGATGTAAAAATGTACAAAGATGTATTATTTCTATATCCTCATGCGTACAAACAATGACTGGCATTAGGACCCATCTATAAAAAGACCAGGCAAGTAAAACTGTAATCAGCTCCCAGCAGAGCCAAGCTGACATTATTTTACCACTGGTAAGCAAACAGCTGGTGACAGCAAACAACATCTGTCTCTTTCATCAGCAGGCTGCTCTCTTTTGTTACATAAAACCAAAAGCTCCTCATAGGAGAATAAAAATAAAAGCTCTGGATTATGTTTTAAAGATCAACCTAGCGTCAAAATTTCGTTTAGATTTCATTTTGACAAGAATTTGGCCATCAGCGAGGCGTGTTTCTCTTTTAGACGGCAGGACAAAAGGTTCATCAGCACCGTGAACCGGGTCTCACCCTGCTGCCAGAAGAAAAAGTTGGTTTTCGAGCTGACCACTTTGGTCTAAAAAAGCAGCTTCTGGGGTTTTTGAGCCTCATCAAAAACACAGAACAGAAGCTTTTAGATCTCTGAAAATAAACTGTAGTGGCACTCCCTAAAAAACTCATTTCACTGCTGTTCTTTCAACTTGGTGATGTCATCTTACTGTAACAGGAAGCATAAACAGATTATCACCTCAAATTAGCAAAGTTTCAGCATTTTAATTAGTCAAAACGTCATATGCATATGTCAAAACAATCACTACCTTGTTCCATCGATAAGAAGTCCTCATATGCTGGAATATGATTTATTCAAATCAGCCATGGTGTTGGTTTTCCACAAACTTTACTGCTTTAGCATAGATATTTTAATCAGATCAGCGTTTTATGAGTTTCAAAGGCTTTCATTGACATTAAGTTTATGAAAAAAGTCCATATTTAAGTGTTGGTCCTTCTTTTTCAAGATCTCTGCAATTCCTCCTGCATGCTGTCTGTCAGCTTCTGGGCCAAATCCTTACTGAAGGCATTCTGTTTGTCTGGTTTTGCAGCTTTTTGTTTGTCCATCTACCGCCTCGAGGATCGACTGCATGTTCTCAACAGTATTAATGTCTAGGGAATTTCCAGGAGATGGACCTGATTTTGTTTTATGTTTTGTTCCACGAGTCACTTAGATTTTACACTTCTGGCACAGAGCTCCATCATGTCAACAAGCTGTACTTGGATGCTTGTGAGGAGTTCCTCTTGGATGATGTTTAGATACCTTTATCTTTTCATGACTGTTCTGTGGCTAAACTGTGAGAAGCAACGCATAAATTGTTGCAAGATGTTCTACTGTTGACCAGTAGGGCCGTTTCCACTAGACGAGTTCAGGGACATTTCTGAGAGGGGGAGCTGACAGGAAAAATATGCTGCTTTGGTCCTCTCATCCGCTGTGTCTCCATACAAAATCGTCCCTTTAAGGAATCCACTGTCAACATGTGACGCAAAGATTTGAACCCCCTCTTCACCTCATCGTTGGCATGAAATGACAACAGCACCAATACCCCCTGCTCGGTCCACTTTTCTTTTCCTTCCATTCTGCTTCACCGGCAACTCCAGTTTTGCAAAGGCCGGGTGTTTGGATACGTCTGCCGATACAACCAATCAGTATGAGTTAACAACAAGACCCACCCAGAAACTCTACCTGGCCATTTCCAAGTATATCCCAAGGGAGGTACTTGTTTGGTTTCTAAAATGGCTCGGTAAGTGGTCGTTTTGGGCCAGCCTGGTGAAATAGACAGGAGCATACTGTGAAGGTCCGGTAAAATTACCCGCTAGTGGAAACTGGCCTAAAAATAGCACTAACCTGAAATGGCTTTACCACTATCATCAGCCTTGACCTTTACCTGAATACCAGCCTGTACCGGATGCTTTGTTCTCGACACCGGCCATTCTTCTCCATGTGCTGCAGATGCACTCACACCTGCCTGCTGCTATTACCGGGCAATTTCTTCACTGGGGAGCCTCAATCCTGCAGCTGGATCAACTTTAGGAAATACTCCTGGAGCTTAGACTTTCTTCAGCTCCTTGAAGCCTTCTTCACTGATGTGGTGATTTTTTTTGTTTTGTTTTCTTGGATTGAATTATGCAAACAGCCATCATAAAAACTGACGCAGTAAACTTTGTTACGATTAACATAAAAACGTTTGGCCTCAGCTATAAATATGGCAGCAACTTTAAAAGCCAGAATAAAGAATTTATTTGCATTTTGAATGTTGAACCAGCCCTAAAAGATGGCTGAAAGCATTAAAACCAGCACAAGGTCGATTGTGATCTCAAATGTTAAATATTTTATAACATAATTAACATAATAGAATGTCATATCAAGTTTAATATTAGTTTAAATAATATAAATGTAAATGATCTGCACACTTTTGTGCAATTTTCCATCACAGATTAGGACTGTTGTGATGAATCCATTCATACATTAAATCCACAGCATTGTCATTCATTGTGCTATTTAGTCACAATTGAATTATTTTGTTCTAAATTATTTCACACTCTGGCCAATAAATCGATCCATAATAGATGTTAAATTTGGCTGGAATTGTCCACAACAATATATAAATGATCCAATTCAACTTTTGTCCTTATCTCATGTCTGCACGGATTAGAAAAAAATAATTCCACAATCAGTCTTATTCAAGACAGGTAAAGTGATTTATTTACATCATGTCAAATATATCCTGAATCTGTTGCCACTGAAGGGAGATTTCATCCTGCAGAAGGGACTTCCATTTGAATATTGATCACTTGCACATGTTTGTTTTAGACCATGCTGGGAGAGAATTTCTTCAATTATCTCTCAACATTAAATCTGTGGGATTTCTCTGGAGAAATGTCTATTTTTGGTGGTGGTGTTTGATCTTTTTGCAGGTCTGGACTTGCTTTGCGTGCTGTTCTGATTTCTGAGTCTTATGTCATTTCTAAAAAGTTCCTCAAGCTACGTCTGGTTCAGAGCCTGAACTGGATGCAGCTCTGGAAAAAAAGCTATAAATCATTATTTGTTTATTTATTTCTAGTCTGATCACATTCAACCACCCCTACCCTTTAAACCCTGTGTTGTAGGATTATTGAGCATTTCACACACAACAGTTTTGCATCCCTATTAGAGATTTAGGCGGCACTTTTTCTGATTCTTCCATGAACTCTGGGATTTTCCTTAGAATAAAAGCTTCCCAGAGGCACCAAACACAAGCTCCACTTGACATAAATCTGAGACAACACCCTTCACATGGAGCCCTAAAGACAATATTTATGACAAGAAGTCTGATAATAAGTCTCTCAACTAAGTTAAAGCAGCTGTGGAACGCAATCACTCGCTCTCAGATGAGGTAAAATATCCTAAAATGAATAAATTCAACATGTTTCTGTTATAGTTTGAAATTGTGCACTGGGATAATTTGTTTACAGAGAAATAATCTTCTATTTATCCGGGCCCAACTGTGACACATGTCGAGGAGGTGAATCCACCCTCATGTTTGTGTTTTAGACTCATCCGAGCATTAGAAAACAGTTTCTTGTTCTGAGCTGAACCCTGACACTCTGGTTGTACTCTCCAACGTCTGACTTCTATTAAATCTTGCGTACTGTCCTTCACTTCTGTCTTGACAAGAGGGGCAATTTTGCTAATATGGAGGAATGTTACCCCACCCACCCACCCAACCATCCATGTGCAATAGCTAGAGGACATGACGCGCTGTTATAACAACTCAGAAAAACTGGATGGTTTGGGATCTACTGCAAGTCAGAATTAAAGTGCGAAACATGATCATGCTTGTTTTTAACTCCAGTTTATGTGTTTTTGATTTAAATTCATTTTTTTCTAGTGAATATGTGGATCTGGACCCCTTCATCAGCACATTTCCTGTTTTTATTGGTTAAATGTTGGAATAAAACAGAATGAGTCAATTAATAGCTAAAAGCAAGATAATCTGAGTAAAACATTTTTATTAAAGACCAAGTTCACTGAGAAACCATTTTTTATTTGTTCTTTTTGAAATATGATCAGTCTATACCGACTGGTTTTGCTCTGCATATCAGTCTAGCCACGCTCCATTAGAGCCTCAGCAGGTCTACCATTGACTTGTTATGCCAATCACAGAGCTTTATCGGTTTGGTGGGTCCCCCAATCCAACCCCTTAATGCGGAGTGTCAAGCGAGGAAGCAAAGTTTTTGGTATGACCCGGCCGGGATTTGAACCACGATATTCCAGTCCCAGGGCAGACACTCATAGCCTACCACTAGGCCACTGAGCTAGACTTGGGCTTTTCTTTGAGTCAAGAGTAGATTGAGGTATTTAAGTCCTTTATTTAGAAAAAGGATGTATTTGCATCTTCTTCAACAGTATATGGCAGACCTCCCCGTTGACTGACATCCATAGCGGTGAGTACGTCACGCTGTTCGTTGTCCAATAGCATGCAGAAATAGTTTGAAAGACAACTTTATATTCTGCCCCATGACTGAGCGCTCTCTATGGGTCATGGCCAGACTGTGTATTCACATATATAGGGTGGCTTGCCAAGCTACCTATTTCCTGCATTAGATGCAGATAGAAAACGGACTTAGCATCCATGGACTCACCCATCTTGGCTCGCAACGGGGAAGGCTGTTGTTGGTTTAGCATCCAGGAGAGAGCAGAGTGCATCTCGGCTAGTAGAAGCTAACCGTTTGCATTAGCAGCTCCACCACATGGCAAAACTCCTCCAGGCTTGTGTTATTTGTGGAGATAAAACATCAACGTTCCAGAGCAAATGGAGTCATAGGGTTGCGTTGACAATCAGAGGTGAGATGTCCAAATATCAGGAAATATGACTCCAAATCCTGCCATGTTCAGCTGACTTCTCCTCTGGCTCACTTCTACTTCCTGAAACAGGAGCGCCAGAACTTTTTTCCCCACACAGATCGACTCACAAGACATTAGTTTATACTAGAGACCACTGCAAATGTAATGAAAAAACTAGTGAACTTGGTCTTTAATATAAAATCTGCCCAGTAGTGGTGTCGGTTATCTTCGGAACAACAAATCTCTACTCCTTAATCTCATCCCAGTAAGAATCACGGTAAAACAGAAAGTGATGTAGCAAACACAACAGTAGGAGAAAAGCAAACCAAAGGGGTGTCCTTCCTGTGCGTCTCATCCTATCATATGTCCCCAGACTTAATGGGTCTTACTGCTATCAGAGCCATCAACTTCCTCTCAAAGGGAGGCACGCAACAAACAACGCAGTCATTTGGCAGGACTTGTGTGGCTCGACTGAAAACAGAAAGCTGGATTTAAAGAACAGAAGTCTGTTTCTGCGTCTTTTTGCACATCTTAAAATTCAGCAGACATCAGGGTCAATGGATGACATCAGCTGAAAACCCTGAGGGAATCAGATGAAACTCAATCCAGAGCCCCTCCCTGTTTAAGAGTACTCAAGCTGCATGTGCACAGCTGTCTGCACACCTGTCACCATATGCTTTTAACTCACACCCTTTTTTTACACAAATATTATGGATATATTTAGTTTCTTCACCAAAAACCCAGGAACCAGGCTCTAGTATTTTTGTATTTCACACACAGCCCCCCTCCTTATTCATTTCCCCTCTCATATATGAAGAAACATTTCCTGGCCGAAAACTGCCATCAACAAAAAGTGAAGTGAAACCAGCGAGTGACTGAATGTCCTCAGCTGGCAGGATTTCCTTCACACTCCATCCTCATCAAGACGTTGAGAGGGGACGAGCTCATGAGACTGTAAAATGTTTAAGAGGTGCATCAATGAAGATTGTTTCTGCAGAAAAAATCTGGTCCTAATATGTTTAATAACTTTTGATATTTATATCTAGGTGAGAGTTTCACCTTGTGACCACTGTTCCTCTTATTGCATCATCTGTGATTCTTGAAGTAGTTCCCCGTGATATCCTGTGTTTTTAAAAGAAATCACGTGTATCTTCGTACATTATCTGATTTGCTGTTGTTGGATGAAGCAGCAGCTAGCTAGCATTTTTATCAGATTGATGTAGGGATGTAAGAAAATATCGATTTATGGCAATATATCGTGATATTTTTTCCTGCGATATTATATCGATATTCAAAAGTCGTGTATCGAATTTTTGGAAGAATTTACAAGCAAACATTTGTGTATTTTCTTTTCTTTTGGTGCAATTCAAACGCCGACCGCTAGTTGACAATAGAGACTGCCTTTATTGTTTATTTTGAAATTACTTCTGATAATGCAGACGTTAATTACTCCTTTTATTTTTTACTTGAAGAGCAATGGGTTTTGTTTCCACCATTGAAATGTAAATACCTCTATTATGGTTCAGATACCTCAAGGTAAACATGTTACATATCAGTTAAATGTTTATTGTTCTTTAAATGAACAGATCTTTTTCTGAAGCCTACGTCTAGTGGCATATACTTAGAAATCCTGGTTTACAGATTTGTTAAAAAATATGTTTATGTTCCTCTATCTTCTATCTTCTGACACACTACTGCGATTTATTTTTAAAAGTCTTCTTTACTGGTGTGACTTCCCCTTGAATTCTCACACTGATAAATTTACACTGACATTAGGCACATCTGTTAACACAAATACTCAGCAGCAACTCAATACACCTAGTCATTTAGATGAATAATTGCAGAATTTCATATCTAAATGCACAACCACCTAGCAGATGAGCTGCAGCAGCAGCAGGAGACCACACCAGGCGCCACTCCTGTCAGCTGACAACAGGAAACAGAGGCTTTGATTTGCATATTGTTGCTAAAACTGGAAAGTAAGGGTTTGGATGAACATTTCCTGGTCTGATGAGTTTTAATTTCAGCTGCAACACTCAGATGGGTGGGTCAGATTTGGTGTCACCAGCATGAAAGCATGGATCCCTCTTGCTTTGTAGCAACAAATCAGATTGCTGGTGTCCAGGCCATTTTCTTGGTCCACTTGTTTAGACCCTTTAGTACCACCCAAGTCTACCTGAGTATTGTTGCTGACCATCTCCATCTCTTTATGACCACAGTGGACCTATCTTCTGATGGCTACTTTCAGCAGGATAATGCACCATGTCACAACGCTCGGATCATCTCAAACTGCTTCCTAGAACATGACGACAATTTCAAAGGACTCCAAAAACTTCCACAGTCACCAGATCGCAATCCCATCCAGAACTTTTAGGTTGTGGAGGAGCGGAAGATTCACTTCATGGATGTGCAGCCAATAAATGCACATCAACCTTGTGATGCAACCAAATTCAGAACCTCAGAGAACAGGTCACACATTGTATGTTGTGTCGGCCATGTTTGTTTTGTATGCATTCTTTACCTGTATGTATGCTTTTCTCTTTTTTACATTGTGCAACATCTGTATTCGATTATTCTTGTGAGAGCTACGGCCGGAACCAAATTCTGATTCTGAAATGTTCCCTTGCAAAATCTACATGTTGTGAAGATTTAATGGGGTGCTGATAGTAATCTGGTACTTGCAGCATATACCTGATAAAGTTATCAGTGAGTTTATAAATAAGCATCTGAGCATTCATTTGAAGAACACAACTTCAAAAGTCTCAGATTTGCATAGTTATATCTGACATTTCAGCTGATCCAGCCTTTTAAGCGTTGTAACTGTTTAACACTGTCAAACACACTAATGCTACAGTGCAGCATCCTCTACTGAACCAGGCTGCTGTCTCATCACCGCATTCGGGCCAAGACCCAAGTTCTCCAACATCTATCAGCAGCTGAGCTCAGCTCTGCTCAGCGCAGCACAAAAACAGACAGCCATGATTTCTCCTGGCTATTAAAAAGCAAGAATGAGGCAGGCTGGAGGAGAGATCATTTAAACAATTAGATGACTCATCGATCAGTTGGTGTAGTAGTATTTCTGATGCATTTCTTTGCAAAAACTAAAAAAAGTTGAAAAAAATGCACAAATTTATAGAATTAAAAATGTAAAAACTCCTCAGCGATTGATGCAGTCTGCACATTCACCATAAGAAGTCATACAACAGCTTCACATCCCTGCAGGGCTAATCACAATAAAACATACGGGTGTATTTTTGTTTGATGACACATGAACATAGAACACAATAGACTTCCATGTAGATACTTCCTCCACACCTGGTCAGACTAGAGTCACAGCAGGAACTACAGTATGACCACTCCAACTCTATATGAGTATGTCAAACCACACACACACACACACACACACACACACTACAGGAAATGTTCATACTAGAAGCTGAATGGTCAAGAAGAGCTTCATTTCTTTTCTTGCTTGGAAAATGAGCAAATTTGATCCTAAAAACGGGAAATAAACATTTGTTTCCATTATTAATCACACTTCCGTAACTCTTGACCGCACTTCCAATAAAGTTGAATAAAACTTTGGGTGTTTTAACCCCCCCAGGCATCTACTTATTACAAAAGAAATCTGGAACAAGGCAAACAACATGCAACAACAACATGTGGCTGCCTACTCCTCCTGTGTTTGTGGAATCCCCTCCAACTGTCAAAGACCTTCCTCCTCCTCCTCCTCCACCACCTCCTTTCACCCATAAGCAGATTGATTCACACAGAACAACAAATAGGAGAAATCTACCTGTTGATCTTCAGGGCGAAAGCCCGTCGCTCTGCGCTCCCATTAGAAGCCATCCGCGGGTCTGAAGTCCAGTCCAGCCGCGGTGGCTCCGGTGTTTCCTCACGGTACCGCTCCCCCCTCCTCCTCCTCGCTGTCACCACTTCCCTCTCCAACCTACAGCCCAAATGTCATGCCAGCGATCAGAGGGACTGTGGCGACAGACAGCAGCAGCTCTGGGTGTAAACTTCCGCATTTGCTTTGAGGCATCCCGCGGAGGAAGCGTGATTATTGAGGGAGTCGGACACCGGCAGGGCGACGGTGGGAGGAGGGGTGAGGATGGGACTGACTGACTGGGTGAGGTGCGCTCCCTCGCTGCGGGAGTGAGCCTTAACAAGCAGCTTTGGAGTTTTGGGAAATTTCTCACTCATTTTCAGTCAGTGAAGTGTTGTTAATTAGGCCCGAGCAGCGAAAGCGCTGCGAAGGCCTCTTGTTTTTGCTCTGTTTATTATTATTATTATTCTTTGCGCCCACAAAGTGCCATTTTGGAGGCTTTCCCATATCCCAAAACTCACCAAATTTTGCAGGCCTCTTTAAAACTACCAAAAGTCAGGGAGCGCAAGAATCCAGCAAAATCGCAACAGAAATAGCGAAATAGCGCCCCCTAGAAAGTTTCCAAACAGGCTCCGTATTGACCTTACTTTATCGTACAGTTACGAAACTTTGCACGCTTGTCCTACTCCCCATTCCGCACAGATAAGTCTCTTGCAGCCATGGTCAACATCAAACAGGAAGTCGGCCATTTTGGATTGAAGTAGCAATTTTGACCCCGTTTTGGGCGTTTGTAGGGTCGGTATCTGATTGACCTGCTCGGTCATTGTTTGCACGATTGTCTCGAAAACGGTCTCGTTTTGCTCAGAAGGCATGGGCGATCAAAATGAGATAAGAATCCTGAGTTTTCGTGTAGGTTGAAGGGGCGGGGCCAGGCCTCGAAGTTCGACTACTCGCCATAAAATTTTAAATGGCTATAACTTCATAACCGAAAGGGCTAGAGTCACAAAAATTTTTTTGGTTACTCCTCATCCGCCTCCGAAGAAAAATGAATGGTCAAGTGATGACATCACACAAGCCCCGCCCACTCAGGACCAAAAAGGTCATGTTTTACTGGGAAATTCCCCAAAAATCAACCTTTCATTCAATCACCACAAAACTGTATCNCAGTGGACATGTTGGGGTCTCTTTGTGTCCAGTATTGGCAGGTTTAGAATAGAGGCGGGGCTTCGGGGCCATGGCGAATTTCGATGTCACGCCGTGCATTTACGTTTGCCTGTCATTTCCTCAATTTTCATAATATTGCCACGAAACTTGGGGTGAGCCATTCTAGTCCGACCCTCAATAGAAGGTCACGTAAAAATCCGGTGGGCGTGGCCTAATTTTTGAAATAGCGCCCCCTATGAATATTTAAACTGTCAGCCCCAAGCCATGCTTTGCTTGAGAATTACTAAACGTTGCACGCTGATGCAGTGTCTCAGTACCTACAAAAAAGTCTCTTTAAGCTATGCTCTATATTGCACAGGAAGTCGGCCATTTTGGTTCCAGACGCCATGGTGAATTCTGGCGTGACGCCGTGAACTTACGTTTGACTGTAACTTTCACTAACACCCTCCAATCAGCATGAAATTTAACACGGTGAACAACAATCCAGGCCCTCAACCAAACAGGCGCAAATGGTTGGTGAACGTGATCTTATTTCACCACAGCGCCCCCTACATACCTATAAACTGTAATAACTCCTACAGACAAGGTCACAGCTGCACCAAACTTCCTTTGTGTCATCACACAGAAGTGCCCAACACATTCCTGTGGTCATTGGTTGATTTAACTTTAGCCCCGCCCCCTCAGACATTTTTGGCCCTGAGCAACACATGCATGGTGCAATCCACACCAAAATGCACACAAATGATTGTTGTCAACCTACAAATTGCTCAATGGGATTTTTAATGCAATTTGGGACAGCGCCCCCTAGATACAATAAAACTTTAATAACTTCAACAAAAAAGCTCTAAACTGTACCCAACTTGGTGGGAGTCATCACACCACTGCACTCAACAAATGTATGTGCTCATTGGTTCAAATAAATTTAACTCCGCCCCTTTTTAGCCATTTGGCTCTAGATACCAAACGGAACATCTGATTGATGCCAAACTAACACAAACGCATCATTGTCAACCTAAGATTACCTCAATGGGATTTTAATGTTATCGCCCACAGCGCCCCCTAGATAACTTCAAAATTTAATAACTTCGAAAAACAAAATCACAACTGTACCAAACTTCACTTGTGTCATCTTTTGACTGCACCAAACATATTTATGTGGTTGTTGGTTCAAGTCCCTTTAGCTCCGACCCTTGAAGCTGTTTGCTTCTACAAAATGCACGCAACATCTGATTGACGTCAAACTAACACAAAGCACTGCTTAACTCACTAGCGTGGTCAGTTTAGAGCATCCCCTAGTGGTGAGATGCATAATTTTTTTGGCAGGCTCGGAGGAGGTGGTGAGTTGGGGTGAGGTGCGGATGAAGTGACGGCTCGCAGTTTCAGAGGTCGCGGGGGTTGACGTTTATGTGCCGTGGCGGTGCTCAGGTCCCCCCGGGCTGCCACTGGAGGCCGGAGCGGCGCTAAGCTGCGAGGGCCGAACGACGCTGCTTGCAGCTTTAATTTATTATTCTTCTCCGAAAAGAAGTGCCATTTTGGGGGCCTTAGCATATTCAAAAACTCACAATATTTTGCACACATGTCAGGACTGGCGAAAAATTTTGTATTTTAAAGGTCCCGAAAAAATCCCCACAAAAATGGCTGAACAGCGCCCCCTAGAACGTGAAAAAACAGCCCCCCTATTGACCTTTTTTCATCGTAAAATTACGAAATGTTGCACACGTGTTCTACTCCCCATTCCGCACAGAAAAGTCTCTTGCAGCCATGGTCAACATCAAACAGGAAGTCGGCCATTTTGGATTGAAGTAGCGATTTTCACCCCGTTTTGGGCGTTTGTAGGGTCGGTATCTGATTAACCTACTCGGTCATTTTTCGCACGATTGTCTCGAAAATGGTCTCGTTTTGCTCAGAAGGCATGGGCGATCAAAATGAGATAAGAATCCTGACTTTTCGTGTAGGTTGAAGGGGCGGGGCCAGGCCTCGAAGTTCGACTACTCGCCATAAAATTTTAAATGGCTATAACTTCATAACCGAAAGGGCTAGACATAGTGTTTATATGATATCTATGGGGCTAGAGTCACAAAAATTTTTTTGGTTACTCCTCATCCGCCTCCGAAGAAAAATGAATGGTCAAGTGATGACATCACACAAGCCCCGCCCACTCAGGACCAAAAAGGTCATGTTTTACTGGGAAATTCCCCAAAAATCAACCTTTCATTCAATCACCACAAAACTGTATCTGGTAACTCAAGACAAGTTGGGGTTGCATGGCGTCACTTCATGAGACGTTTCGAAAGACGGCGTGGCTGTGACAGCGCGGCGAAGTCAGGCGTAACGCCGTCGCCATACGTTTGCCTCCCATTTCGTCATTTCAAAAGATATCGCCACGAAATTTTTTTTGAGGTATCCTGGTCCGCCCCCCAATAGAACCTGATGTGAAAATCCGGTGGGCGTGGCCTAATTTTCGAAATAGCGCCCCCTAGGACCATTAAAACTGTCAGCCCCAAGCCATGCTTTGCGTGACAATTACGAAACGCTGCACGCTGATGTAGTGTCTTAGGACCTACAAAAAAGCCTCTTGAAGCCATGCTCCATATTGCACAGGAAGTCGGCCATTTTGGTTCCAGACGCCATGGTGAATTCTGGCGTGACGCCGTGAACTTACGTTTGACTGTAACTTTCACTAACACCCTCCAATCAGCATGAAATTTAACACGGTGACCAACAATCCAGTCCCTCAACCAAAGAGGTGCAAATGGTTGGTGAAGGTGGGCTTATTTCACCACAGCGCCCCCTACATACCTTTAAACTGTAATAACGTCTACAGACAAGGTCACAACTGCACCAAACTTGCTATGTGTCATCACACAAATGCGACCAATACATTCCTGTGGTCTTGGTTCATTTCACTTTAGCCCCGCCCCCTCAGAGATTTTTGGCCCTGAGCAACACATGCATGGTGCAATTCACACTAAACTGCACACAAATGATTGGTCCCAACCTACAAACTGCTCAATGGGATTTTTAATGCAATTTGGGACAGCGCCCCATAGATACAATAAAACTTTAATAACTTCTACAAAAACGCTCAAAACTGTAACAAACTTGGTGGGAATCATCACACCACTGCACCAAACACATTTATGTGGTTGTTGGTTCATTTCCTTTAGCCCCGCCCCCTCAGACATTTGTGGCCCTGAGCAACACATGCATGGTGCAATTCACACCAAACTGCACACAAATGATTGTTGATAACCTAGAAACTGCTCAATGGGATTTTTAATGCAATTTGGGACAGCGCCCCCTAGATACAATAAAACTTTAATAACTTCTACAAAAAAGCTCAAAACTGTACCAAACTTGGTGGGAATCATCACACCACTGCACCAAACACATTTATGTGGTTGTTGGTTCAACTCCCTTTAGCCCCGCCCCCTCAGACATTTGTGGCCCTGAGCAACACATGCATGGTGCAATTCACACCAAACTGCACACAAATGATTGTTGATAACCTAGAAACTGCTCAATGGGATTTTTAATGCAATTTGGGACAGCGCCCCCTAGATACAATAAAACTTTAATAACTTCTACAAAAAAGCTCAAAACTGTACCAAACTTGGTGGGAATCATCACACCACTGCACCAAACACATTTATGTGGTTGTTGGTTCAACTCCCTTTAACTCCGCCCCTTTAGGCTGTTTGGTTCTACAAAACGCACGCAACATCTTATTGACGCCAAACTAACACAAAGCAACGCTTAACTCGCTAGTGTGGTCAGTTTAGAGCATCCTCAAATGGTGAGACGCATCATTTTTGGCCGGGCTCGAAGGAGATGCTGAGTTGGGGTGAGGTGCGGATGAAGTGACGGCTCGCGGTTTCCGGGGTCGCGGGGGTTGACGTTTCTGTGCCGTGGCGGTGCTCAGGTCCCCCCGGGCTGCCACTGGAGGCCGGAGCGGCGCTGAGCTGCGAGGGCCGAACGACGCTGCTTGCAGCTTTAATTATTATTATTGTTGTTATTGTTATTATTATTATTATTATTATTATTATTGTTATTATTATTGTTATTGTTATTATTATTATTGTTGTTGTTGTTATTATTATTATTATTATTATTATTATTATTATTATTATTATTATTATTATTATTATTATTATTATTATTGTTATTATTATATTGTTATTATTATTATTATTATTGTTGTTGTTATTATTATTATTATTGTTATTATTATTATTATTGTTATTATTATTATTATTATTATTATTATTATTATTATTATTATAATAATTAGGGACTTGTTGTTCTTGTTGTAGTTTATGAGAATACCAACACCGTTTCAGGTAAAAGAAGGCTATTATTTGAGCACCAATAGGATGATTTCAATGGCAATTTTAGCTGAAAACAATGAAATGAAGGACAATTCACGTTTCATGTTCCATGTCAGATCTTTGCCATTTATTTTCCAATTGTAAGTTTATCTTGAAGCCTATTTTATTTAATTAGAAAATGAACTGTAGCCTTTTTACTGGACTGAACATTTTATGCGTATATAATTATTTTAATTTTATTTCAGTATGTAAAACCTTAACATTTGTGCAGGATTACTATGTATTTACTGATAAAGAATTGCATTAACAATATTATGGGACATTTTTAATAGACTTTTTCATAAATGTTCCAAGTGGTCTGCGGTCTCCGGGTCTGAGAAGGGCATTGGATATATCTGTCAGTATTTGTTGGGTTTTGTCGCCCTATTGCGGTTCACAATTGTAATTACATCAGAATAACTTCGGTGAGCAACAAACGCTGCGCCATAAAAAAAACACCGAAAACAAATGATCCTGAAGCGTTCGTAAGTGTAATTGATCATAATTGTGTTTATTTTGTTTATTTTAGTAGTAAAATTAACATTTATTGATGTTTTGTTGCAAAGTTTGTGTCAAAAGGAAAAGCGGAACCAATATCGCAGCTTCAACTTTTACCGGAGACTTTTCAGTGTAGTACGTTGTTTTGAGCCACAGCTGAGAACAAGAAACCATTTGGAATTTGGATTAGAATGAAAACGTGTTCCTACATTGATACTTAAAAAGTAACACGGTGATATTTTGTTATATATTTTTTCTCGTAAAGTCAGGAGTTGATCTCTTACTACGTACTAAAGCAGGTAGGAGCGAAAAGTGTCCATCTTGGTTTGTCATGGAGTGTTTTACCAGCTGACACTATAAGTTCATGTTTCTTCAGGTCTTCTATTTGAACTTTTTAACAAATTTAACAAAAAAATACAATAAAGCAGACTTTCAGCTACTTTTCCACTCATTTTATTCCGGTAACTTGCCTACATTTAGCCATGAAAAGACCCATTTTAAGACCAAGTGTTGTGTTTACTCAGAAACAGACAACTAGTTTCTGTTGTAACACGTTTTTAAGACATGTCTTTCAGATACATCTCTAAAAATGATCATGATAAACCTAAAACTTCAGTTTTCAACTTCTTTAATGTTTTACCCAAGCTGCATAATAGGCTGCTATGATCAGGTACAAATACTGGACAGAAAATAAAATTAAAGCAGCCAAAACTGAAAGAAAACTTTGAAAGACCTCTAGAAAGCCTGAAAAGGATCACTTTAAGTTATTACATCAAATTCTGCTTGGAAGCAAAGTGCAAAGATATTAGGAGAGGTAGAAAACATTTCCATTTCTTTATTTCAGGTTTTTGTCATACAATGGAGGATGAAGATGATTGTCCAGAGCTGGTGCCCATCAGTGCCCAGCCTGGTCCCCCTGCTCAGCAGATACCGGTCACCATCATCACAGGCTACCTTGGTGAGATCTATTCAATTCAGTTTATTTATACAGCGCCAATTCACAACAAGTCATCTCAAGGCACTTCACAAAGTAAACATTCCAATTGAACCTACGTATCAGGGCATTGAGTTTAGTTCATTATGCCAATTAGTTAAAAGGAAGGAAAAGGAACCCAGCAAACTGCATCGAGTCACTGACTTGTGTCAGAGACTTTACAGCAATCCCCAAGCATGTAGCGACAGTGGAGAGGAAAACTTCCCTTTAACAGGAAGAAATCTCCAACAGAACCTGACTCAGTATAAGCAGCCTTCTGTTGCGACTCACTGGGGGTTTACTTGCACAGACATTTTCCCTCAGCTTTGATGAGCTTAAAGGTGATTAATGATATAACAAAATATCACCAAACTGGGATGTTCACTCAGATGGCTTTATATTATTAATGTATGACATATTAAATTCAGGGATTTTATAAAATAATAATAAAATCTGTACAGGTGCTGGGAAGACCACACTCCTGAACTTTATCTTAACAGAACAACACAACAAGCGGATCGCTGTCATCCTCAATGAATTTGGAGAAGGTACGAATAAGAAGTAGTGGATTTTGACATAGATTCTTTCTGTTTGGGTGATATATTTGGTGTTTAACATCAAAGTGTTACCTAAGATTATCATAAGAGGGCAGCATTGTTACAATGTTTAAGCAGATAAGAAATAAACATGCTTCCAGTGTTGATACGGCTACAAATGTATCGCTTCTGTTTAACTTGGAGTCTGGATTGATTCTTCTACTTTGTATTTTTGCTAGAATTATTGCAAATTTGATCAAATGTTTTTATTAAACTTCCTTCCACCGCCATGTTCCTGCAGGCAGTGCTCTTGAAAAGTCCCTTGCAGTGAGTCAGGCAGGAGAGCTGTATGAGGAGTGGCTGGAGCTGAGAAATGGCTGCCTCTGCTGCTCTGTGAAGTATGTGCAGCAGTCATTATTACAGCACATTTTTTAAATATTTATATGTAAAATGCTGAATTAAATTTTTTTTTTCCCTTTTGCATGCACGTTTTGATTTTAATGTTTTATTCCTGCATTTTTGCAGAGATAATGGCCTTAAAGCTATTGAAAATCTAATGGAGAAGAAAGGAAAGTTTGACTACATCCTGTTAGAAACCACTGGACTCGCTGATCCAGGTGACTAATGGGAAAACTTTGTTTCGATTTTTATCTCTTTTACATAAATTCAGTCTTTATGTAGAAGCTCATCAAAACCCATAAAGATGGCGGTGCTTGGTTAATCCTTATAATGAGTAAGATCATTCTTTTGTGTATTTATTATCCAACAATAATAGAAAATGGTTTTAATCAGATTAAATAGATTCATTTTTACTGATAATATGATGTTTTAAATTTTGGGTATATAAATGTGAAATGAAAATCAAATGTAGACAAGATTTTAAGATTTATTAAAAAAAAACATATAAGACTTTGTGGTTGAGTTAGTTAAGGCCTGCACAGCTACGGTGATAAAATAAATACATCCTATATCACAACAACACATAATGAGTCTATTAACTAAAGATTTACTAAAATAGGATCAACATTGTAGGATAATGATCCCAAACACAGATTTAAATTTTGTTTTGTGCAATGAAACTGTCAAAGTCCAAACTTTAAGCTGAGATTTTAAGAGTTGTACATAAGCAAAATTATGAGATTGGTCAAATCGGATGGAAGAAGACAGACTTTCACATGTTGTTTTTTGCATTTTGACACAGTTTTTTATCAAATTAGTGATCAACCATAATATTTTATCATTAACCAACTTTTGGACATGCCGTTAGATGATTTTTAAAATATGATTTAGGTAAAACCTTAGAATTAAAAGAATGTGTGTTTACATTTGATCACAAATGGCTCAGTAGTCGTTCGCTGCTTTTTTTGCCTTTTGTCTGTTTGCAAATAGTTGAATTCCTGCTTGTTGTTTAGTAAAATTCACATCAGAAGTTTGATGTTTTGTCTCAAACGGATGATCAGACTTGTGCCGCTGTCGCAGGAACATCAAGAGTTGGCACAAAAGATTTAACTGTCCGTTGTTTATCTCTTGGGGTAAATCAGAAAACATCAGAGTACCAGTATCAGGCTATCAGAGAGGGATGGGTGTGTTGCTAAGTGACAGGTGTAGGGAAGAAACACACACATGCACAATGCTCATCCTCTCAGTCAAAACAAACCAGGGAGGGGGACTGTCTCTCTCTCACGTCATTGGCTTGTTATTTACCGGGACAGGCCTGTCATTGGCTCCGGCAGCGCTGTCACTCATCGAGGCTCCCGGGAGGATTCTCTTCTGTTCCGTTCAGGAAAAGGTTGGATGTCTCGTGCGAAACGTGTCACTCAAAATCCGCGATTTCATTACGCACCCATCAAATATTTACTAATCTTTCAGATTTGCGCTTGACAGTTTAACGAAAAGTGCGTCATGTGTACAAGCTGTGGGTGTCATGGCAACAGCGGACCATTTTCAGAGCGAAATAGAAACAAACCGCCTTTGGACACAAACATTAAAAAAAATTTTTTGAAATGTGTAATTTCAGATCCTCTAACATCTTTTAACCTGCGGTTTCTGGAAAATCAGAGAGGCAGAAATGTGTATTTTCTAAGTCAGCTGTGAAGGAAAATACTATTTAATTATGTCCATGTTTTCAAAAAGTTCATCCATTTATTGGCTGAAGCTCACATGGTCTCCTAACACACCAGCTCCTCTCTCTAGGAGCTGTGGCCTCCATGTTCTGGGTGGATGCTGAGCTCGGCAGTGACATCTATTTAGATGGTAGGAAATTTTATGTGAATTTTCATCCCTAAAGTCTCCATTTTTTTATGTGTCACTATTGAAAATGTTAACATCCTTTTTGGCTAAAATAAAAATTTAAGATAAACAGATTTTCCACTCAGATTTTCCTAGTCTCACGTCTGGCTGGATTACCTAAACTGACCCAAACAAACACAAAAAAGAAACAATTTCAGAGCTGAAGAGACACAAATTCTGTGATTATTATTATTTTTTGTTTCATAATTTAATCCTGTTTTCTTGTTTATCTTTCCACTTTAGGCATCGTGACTGTCATTGATGCCAAGTACGGGCTACAAGTAAGAGATCCCGCATTATTTAAACAATTTTTGGTACATTTTATGGTTTATTTACCAAAAATCTCATAAAATAACGGTGTGATTTCCCTCAGGAAGCCAAAAGCATATTTAGAGTATTCACTTTTGAAAAACAACAAAGTCTGCTGTGACTTTTTTATGAATTGGACAGCTAAACTTCTGAGATTTCTTGCTTATATTCAGTGAATAAACACACCCCCTGCTCTCTTTGTGGGGTTTAAACGGATCGGGACAAGTGACACTCGGATAATGGGATGTAATGCCGATGTGTCATGCTCAGTGAGGTGACACGTCTCATGACACCTGAGCTGTTTCGTCCTCAGAGGGAAATCCTGACGGACTCGATAATTGATATCAGAAATGTGGCCGCAGTAATGGGACTGTCACATTATGTCCTGCTCTTACTTGTTCTCTTGATCTTTGAAGTAAAAAATGGGATTAAATTTTGTTTTTTTGTCTTTCAAAGATGAAAACAAAGTTATATACCAGGATGCAAACAGAAAATTACATTTTTATGTGTTTCATCATCTACAACAATAAACTTTATTCATTTTAGTATTAGTATATTTTTAGAAGACACTTAAACTTCCAAACATTTGGAATTTTGTGGTTTTATGTGTGACTTATCCTCATTATCTGTTTTTTTAGCAACTAAATGAAGAAAAAACCAACAGACTCGTCAATGAAGCAGCCAGGTAATTTTTTTCAGGTGTTTCCCTGTCAGATGCTGTTGGATCCATTTGTCCGTCTGTCTCCCTGTTTGTCCACTCCAGCAGATGTTTCTGCTGAACAAATACTCTGATGGAGGGAAAAAAGACAAGCTGCACCACCTTTTGAGTTCTTTGTTTTTCTTTGCCTTTTCACCTCTAAGTAAACAACCTTCGGCTCCCATCTGACTTTGGTATTTACTGTGTTCCGACTCATTGTGCATATATTTACTTCTAAAGAGAACAAGGTCATGTAAATTTGTTGTTTTTACACGTGAGCATTTCAAAATAATTTGCTTTAAAGCAGAAATACTGAGAAAAAACTCAATTTTTTCCATAGGTGGAAAAAATATATTCCAACATAAAGGTCAACTTCACTGAAAAAACATTTTTAATTTATTATTTCTGATTAAAATGGGTCACTCGGAGTTTTTCATTCAGGCTGAACATGAAAATAGTCTCCTACATCTATCTCCTGCATTAGCTTCTGATAGAAAATAGACGGTGAAACTCTACAGATCTACATCACACTGTCACCTAACAGTCATGGACTCACTATTCTTGACTCCCAACGGGGAAGGCTGATGTTGGTTTAGGGTCCAGGAAACAGCAGGGAATGTCTCAGCTAGAGGAAGCTAGCTGTTAGCATTAGCAATGCCACAACATGGCAGAACTTCTCCAGGCTTGTGTTATTTGTTATTCAGTGTTATGACACTGAATTGATATTTAAAGAATAAGAATAAGAATACCTTTATTTGTCCCTCAGTGGGGAAATTGCAGTATTGCAACAGCACAAGTAGAGTAAAGTAAGGTGAAGTAAAGTAAAATATGAGTAGTACACAAAAAGCAGGTTATCTAATTTTTTTTGAGAATTTACATGAAAACATTTACTGTATTTCATTTGTGTAGTGCAGTTCAAACTCTGACAGCTAGGTGGCAGCAGCTTCGGAACAACAAGATCTGGCGATAACGCTGGATGTTTCTTGGACTCTGGCCTGAGTTTCCAGTTAAATTCAGTCTTGAAAGTTGCAAATATCGTCTGGATGTTATCACAATATATCGTATCGTCTCCCGGTATTGTGTTATCTATCATATCTCCATACACACTCCTATTTCTGAGTACATCTACTTGCCTTATTGAGCTAATCTTTTATTTTTTTCTTTTCAGACAAATTGCTCTTGCAGATCTCACTATAATCAACAAAACAGATCTTGTAAATGAGGAGGAACTGAATCAAGTTAGAGACACTGTAAGGTAAATGTCATTCCGTATTTTCCACCTTCTCTTTGATTCTAACTTTTTAGTTTGATCTAATTTTCTCTCATATCAGGTCCATAAATGGTCTTGTCAAGATTGTGGAAACCCAAAGATCCAAGTGAGTGACTTTCCTCCAAACAAACAAAGAAAAAATGAGGTTAAGTAGGTTTTTTGCAGCCCAGGTTTCCTGCTGGGTTTAGTGGAACTTCAGCTCAGATCTTCATATCAAAGATGGAGCGGTCGAGTGCACGCTGGTGCACAGACGTGCACGTAAACAAACACAAATTACAGCTCAGAGCAAACATCAAGCTGACATCAGTGTCTGATTACTCACAAGTCTTTGCTCCCTGACCTCAGCGTGTCAGAATGGCATGAGTGTGTGTGTCTGTGCATGCTCTGTGGTGTGTGTTATGAGAGGTGTGGGTGCGTCTGGGCTTGGCTTCACCCCTCAGCACTCAGAGTTCAGGGTGAACACATGAAAGACCGTACAGCGAGGGGTTAATTGAATTCACATTGTCCAAACATTTCGTTTGAGGCAAAAGCGATTCAGTTTTAAATGAAACAAAAATAATAATGTTTCTGTTTGACAGGGTGGATCTCTCTGAAGTTCTTGATCTGCATTCTTTTGACTGTACGGATGGAGCAAAGTGAGTTTGTCCCTTTAGTTTGGCATAAATAATGTAGAAACTTACTCATTTATTACATCAAATGTGTTTGTGGAATAAAAATCAGCAAATCTGAGCAAATTAAATGTTTACTGAGCTGACTTAAATGCTACAGAGCTCCTGTATTAAACAAAAAGCTCTTTATTAAAGCATTTAAATCATATTTTGCATTTATTTAGCAACAGTAAAGAAGATTTTTGTTGTGAAATAGATTTTTTAAATAAGCATTTTCAATTTTACATTTTTTAAGTCTCAAAAATATCCAGATTTTTCTTTTAAATTTATCTTATTTTTGTCCTTAACTTTTACATTATTTCATTTTTCTGTGATAAATATAGTGTAAGGATGTCAGCTTTATCCATGAACTACAAAGCCCATGATGCAACAGGAAAGCAGGAATTTATGATTCCTGGTTTTAAAACTGAAACTAGTTTCTTATAGTTATTTTATTATGGTAAAAAGTTATTTTCAGATTTTTGAGAGGTCTAAAAAAGTATTTAACGTAACTACAGTGAATCACATTTATGATACATAAATAAAATCCAGTTTAAAGGGATACTATGCAACTTTTTCATACTTTTAAATCATTTTCTTGAGCCAGTATGTGCTAAAGGTTAATGAAATGTCACTTAAGCCCTTTTTATAAGACACACCATGCCGGCAAATCAGCGCAATATTACCGCAACGTGTTTCTTATGAATGCGTCATGGCGGCATCACGTTGTGGGAATTTTGCGGCATTCGTGCCGCCACGCTTGATAGTAATATTGCGGTAATATTGTGGCTTCGCCGGTCTTATAAACGCACATTAAGCGTTGGCGCAACAGAGGGAGGTGTCATGACATGTAATGAATTAATGCCGAGCTCCGGCCTGGAACTATAATGAAAATGAAAGTAAAGATGCGATTAAGTTTCACTTTTGTGACCAGAATCAGCTGAGATGATCATTTGGAGCGTTGCGGTGCTCCGGGAGTTTTTCTTCGTTAGATCTGCAGCTCAGATCATCTGACAGCTCACAGGGATGGTGGCGGACACACACCTGTAGCTGGTTGTTACAATAAAAACTTAACGAGCGTGGCTTCGATCGCAATAAAAGGCAAGTTATGTCCAAGATACACGGAAGTCCGCGACAGTGCAGAGACCGCCCCCATACCTCCTTTATTCCACCATCGCGTAATCTTTTATAAAACGGACATGATTGCGCAACATTACCACCACGGTCTGAGCTATTATAAACGACCTAACGCTCCCAGATGCCGCATCGGCGTTGCAGCAAATTGGCGGCATTGTTTTATAAAAGGGGCTTCAGACCCCCACCACCCTCTGTGGCCAGAATACCACACTTGCAACTTCAGAGTGCCAGTTCAGCCTCTGTTGGACTTAGGAAAATGGAGCTGACATGCCTGGTGCTGCAGTCTGCTTCCAGCATGTTTCCTGCATGTTTTAGATCATGAACACAGCTGATTTGTTTGATTTAGTGATGAACCGCTCCTGTAGACACTAATGAAGGCTGAGGAGACATTTCAGCAGTTAGATTAAGGTGTTAAAAAGACGAACGCACAGCGAGGAGATAAGTTTTACTTTTGGTTTCGCTAACGGACACTAGAGGGTGCTAAAAACAAGCCAAAACTGCCAAGTGTGCCTTTAAATTGTGATAGTCTTCATAAAAGTCACATTATGCCCTGTTTTTATTACATTTCACATAAAATTTGTAATCAAATTAGTAGCAGGAATAATAAATCTGAAGGAATCAAACACTATTTTTGTTCATTTGTCCTCATTCTTTAACCTAAATCTGGTGTTTTAACTGATAATCTGACTTCTAAAGCTTGTCATGGAAATAAAAGCCTTAATTAGAGCCCATATTTGGCTTTTGTTACTGCTCCCTCTGAGCTCCAGCACCACAGGACAGTCATCATATATTGTCACACTGGCAGAACCTCATGAATACAGTCGCTGTTCCTCCCTTCATGTGAATGAACGGGTCGGCGTGTTAAAGCTTTCTGACGTGTCTCCTGACCAGCTGCAGAGGATTAGAGCCGCGTGTGTCCACTGGCTCCCCTCGTCCCAAACAGATAACCCCCCGCCCCCGCCTTCGAGTCTCGACCCCCTCCACCCCCCCGGGTCCCATGCTGGCTGTTTGAAGCGGCCCCCCGCGGCGCTGCCTGTGTGGCACTAACAGCACGCAGGGCTGGAGCAGCTGGACGCAACATTTAGCCTCCTTGTGAGGTCAGAGAGAAGCAGGAGAACAAGGGTAACAGTTTGTTTGAGGGGGGGTTGACTCCCGTTTCTAAAGCATTCACAAGTCGTCATTAAGCAGCGACACGACTACGAGATCTGACACACACCACAAAGATTTCTTCTCTTCTGCTAATAGAAGTTCAAAAATTACTTGAGCAATTCTGACTGATGATCTAAAAAAGAAACTAAGCATAAAACAAGCTGCAAATTCCTGGATGTGTAGTGGAATTGTGACGTAATAAAACAGAATCAAGAGATCTTTGAATGGACTTTTAGATGGTAGCATGAAGCTGAGGTCTCTTCCATAAAGACTGGCGGAAGAAAAGACTTTACGACTTTGTTTTTAGTCTCATTTTAAAACAACTTTGAGACCTATGTAGAGCTATCATAACTAAGGCGGTGGTTTAAATATAAATCCATAAAAACACAAAGTGAATAAAGTTTTGTGGGCTTTTTTTCTGTTAGCTTTTTAAGCAAGGCACTATGTAAAAATGGCTTCTTCTTCTTCACCACCTCTGTATCAGGCCCATCTGAGATCAACATGACTAGATTATTTTGTGACATCATCACTCACATGCAGCAGCATCAGTGAGCCTCTCAGGGGGAAACAGAACAAAACTTATAGTTGAGATTTTTGAAGGTTTGTCTCATCAGCTTCAGTTTAAACTGATCCAAAACACAAATTCAGCCTGTCAGAAAAATCAGTTTCCCCTTTATTTCAGCTGACATGTTGGTCAATTTGGGATTTAAATGTTTTTTCCATATATTATTTGAATTATTTTATTTAATGCATCTTGTGAATGTCGTCTAAACCATCTTTTTTGTAATATTATGAACAATAAAAAACTCCTTGTTTCATCTTAAAGGCTCGCCGAGAAGCTGGAGCTGGCTAAACCCACGAGGCCGCATCTGGACAAGGTTCGTGTGCATCTCCAAGGGCTTCTCTTGTTCTGGTTGCTAATTTATTTCAACACATCATTTCCTGCAGGATAAAGGGAGGAATACCCTCTCCTCGGGGCTAAAACTTGGCATTCCCACCCGCCCCAGCCCCCTCGGGCTGCCATACTGTCATTGAAAACTCCCATCCTGCTTTGTTTTGGGTTTTTGTGTTAAGATCCACTTTGGCTTTTTGATGTTTTCTTGTTAAATCACAAATGGATCCATTCTGCAGGATTTAAGTCTTTCAGCTTGTTTAGACTGAATTCACTCAGATGGTCACATGCAGCAGCAGTCAGGCTCTTTAAACCCGTGAACTTTTACCACAGGATGAGGGCAGATGAGGGTTATTTGTGTGGGTAAATAACGCCATTGTTGTCTGTTTTCTCCGAGCCTCTTTCCCGCATACATTTCTCCTGTCCCCCAGACACCCCCCCTCTCTATCTTCATCACGTCCCTCTTTTCATGTAAATGAGAATGCTGTTATTCTGTTGTTATACCAGATGACAAGGAAGTGTGTAACCTTAGCACTTCAACACAAGCACCCCCTAAATATCTGCAAATTGACCCTCTTTTTTTTATGCTGCGAGGAAGTAACGTGGAGGAAGTGTGAGAAAAGACCCGGGGCGGTTTTAGAAATTCAGGATTTATATTTAATGGGAGAAAATGTTTGTTTATTTCATATTTTGTGACATTTTTCACTTATTATCTGCTATAAGGTCTAAAAAGCAAACTCTAACTCATTTTGTTGTTTTACCTTCAGAGTATTTTAACGGTGACGTTTGAGGCGGCTGGAGAGCTCTGCGAGGACGCCCTGAATGCCTTCATCCAGGTAAAAATATTCCCCACTGTTATCACTAATTAGCTTGAATTCAGTTAAAAACTAAACACCAGTATTCCCGTTTCAGGATCTGCTCTGGGAAAAGAAGTTCTGCAACAAAGACGGCGAACCCATGACTGTCATTCGTTTAAAGGTACAGCAGAGCACAGTGATGATTAACAGAGCTTTTGACAAGATGAATGATTGTGTGGTTGTGTGTGAGTGATTCGCTGGTGCCGTGTGTTTCCAGGGCGTCGTGTCGTTTGTAGGTAAAGCCCACCAGGTGATGGTGCAGGGGGTCCACGAGCTCTACGAGTTCAATGAGACTCCTCAGCTCTGGGAGGGAAACCTGCACGTCAACAGACTTGTTTTTATAGGTGTGCACACACACACACACACTTATGCACAAATAGAGCTTGTTTTTACCTTGGCTGACATGTTTCACTGTCCACAGTGGTAAAAACAAGCTCTATTTGCTCTGTGTATAATGACGAAAATTAAATTGTATAGAAAAAACAGAACGAACGTAACCAAGTGTGCAATTCTTATAGATGGTTATAAAAGCATAAACACATTTTTACCAAAATCCCTCATTTTTGAGCCAATGTCAGTAAATACTCAACGGGATTTTCTCAGTATTTTCCAAATGTCTGACATTAACTTGCTGGCTTTAATCGTGCATCATGAATATAATTTTGTGCACCCCCTTGAGCTTAGGTTGGGCTGCAAAAATGAAAAATAAAAGGTGCATTTTTTTGCTTTTGTCTCCATTTCGGTTGCACAGGTAGGAATCTGGACAAGGACATCCTGCAGGATCGTTTTGTTTCTACCGTGGTGCTGAAAGCTGAAACAAACTCATAGTTGCTGACTCTGAAGTTAACGTTGTGACAGATAATAATATATGTATATATATTTTTGTCTGCATGACGTTGAGGCACATCAGAAGTCATTTAAGCTGTGATGGTTTTACACAACATGCTTTAAAAGCTACGGTTTAGAAGAGTTTTGTTTGTGTTTAACTACAACAGGGCTTTATATGAACTGCTAAGACTTGGGTTGTGATAAAATATTTAAATATGTCTCAGTTTTAAGTTATTCAAAAATAAAAATGAACTTTGAATGTTGCTTTCTGTGTGTTTTTTGGTAAAAGTTAATAAAATGGCTAATAGGAGGCCTGGCTTTAGGTCGTTAACATAACAGAGGAGAAGTCTGTGTCATGCTGTTAGGTTCACTTTTATATTCACTGTATAAAAAAGCCGAGATTAACAGCTTTTATTACAGAAACCAGGTTAGTTTGGTCTGATTCTTGAAATCAGTTTAAATAAAATCAAAAGGTTCTTTTATTAAAATGCATCTGTTGATTTTTAAATTTCATAAATATTTGGGTTTCAGTCAATGTGCATTTTTTGTGTTCATGCCCTTTTTTGTTTTATAAAGTTATTTTGAGATCATGGGTCCTGCATATTTTTTGTTTTTATTATTTTTGCTTTGTTTCTTTAAAAAAAAATAGTATTTTTGAACTTGTTATAAGAAAGCTTTTTTAATAATACTAATTCCAAATGGCTAGAGGAAATAAAAAATGCTAAACAGACAAAAAACGAGTTTTATGTTAATTTACCACTCACACAGATTAAGTTTGGTACAAAACACCTGAAAATGGTAAATTAAAAGTCACAACTTTTCTAATTTTCCTAAAATTTTAGATAATGTCATTAAAGCATTGTCTCTTGCTCACATAAATGTCCCTACGGTGGGGAAAGTTGGTGCATATATTTGCTTGTTTTATTGTATTGTATGGAAATGTTTGATGAGATAATTTAAGTCATACTTAATAAATTGCTGCTGTCATATCTTTACTTTATGTTCCAACTCAATTTTAACTTAAATTTTCCATCAGCTGAATTCCAACAAACTTCCATTAGAAGGAATTCTGAGCTTTTGGAGGCCTTGCGCAAGAGGCGCGCATGGCCCCACCCCACCTATCTCCGGCACCCCGCAGTTAGAAGCTCTGATAGGTCCAGGGGATTAATGGGACTGGCCTGTGAAGCAGGAGCCGCTCTGATATAAAACCTTGACTGTCATGCTAGAAAACAACAAAATCTGCAAACAACCAGACTGCAATCGCGCTTTTACGCACGAGAACCCGTTGCGCGCGCTTTGGCACAGTTGGCTTTTTACGCGATTTGTGCGCTCTGGTTGTGGTCATGACTAAGGATTTTCAACCTGGACTGGCTCTAGAGGAGGAGATTGACATCCTAGGTGAAGAAGAGTCTATCCACCCTCGGCTGTATGGCTGCACCGTGGACCCGGGATCCTCAACAGAATCCGAGGCCGACTCCTCTGGGGAGAGTGAGAACAGTTTCTGCGCACGCGTCCCGACGTCCAGAACGTCTCAGAGCAGTTCGGTCAAGCCTCCTTACTCCTACATTGCCCTCATCACCATGGCCATCCTGCAGAGTCCGCAGAAGAAGCTGACGCTCAGCGGAATCTGTGACTTCATCAGCAACAAGTTCCCCTACTACAGAGACAAGTTCCCCGCCTGGCAGAACTCGATCAGACACAACCTCTCCCTCAACGACTGCTTCATCAAAATCCCACGGGAGCCGGGGAATCCAGGAAAAGGGAACTACTGGTCTCTAGATCCCGCCTCGGAGGATATGTTCGACAACGGCAGCTTCCTTCGCCGGAGGAAGCGCTTCAAAAGGAACCAACCCGAGTTTGGCAAAGGCGTGATGTTTTATTCCAGCTTGAGCTGCTACCGGCCGTTCGGACATCCGTATGGCGCACAGAGCATAAACCCCACGCCCTCTGCTCCTGTTCGGTACATTCCGCTGCAGGATGGCATCATGATGCCTCCTGCTTCTTACCACCTTGTGCCGCACGCGCTGGACACTCAAAATAAGCGCGCTGGGCCCGGAGACTCCAGAGCGCAGCCGTGCGTAAAAGACCAAAAACCTGGCACGCAGACCAAGTGCTCCTTCAGCATTGACAGCATCATGAGCAGACCTTCTCCTGTCAATCATCTGAACACAAATGCACCGCTCACCCCTCACTGCGGTCTTGGATTTAGCCACTTTATGGTGCCAGCGCTCCTGCAGCCTCCAAAGACTCATATCTGTCCTCCTCCGGTGCTGGGCGCTCACACTCTCACACCCATGATGCTGAGGCCATAAGAGACTCTTAGACTTAGCTGTTGATACTCGTTTCTTGAAGAAATACTTAATTTGCATGATATTTATGTGCGCTGACATTCAAAATGAATTGAAATGATTGTTAATTTATTTGTGACAGTAGCTGTTTTGGAAAGCAAATGATTTTCATGTTAAAGTGTTGCAATAAATGTCTGAAAAAGAACTTTTTGTCTGATGATTTGAGAATAATAAATATACAGAGATTATATTTTTATTTTATATTTTTATTGTTTTATTTATCTTTATAAGAGGTGTGATTCTTTAATGATTAATTTTATTATAATTCATATTTCATGTCATAAAATCAGTCGGTTGTATAACTGAAAAAATGTTAAGAAATTAAACATGAAAACTAAGTTTTATTTTCATGTGGACAATCATTCACAACTCAAAATTCTTACTTTTACAAGAATACATATTTTAAATATTGGTGTTTAAGATTAAAAAATGTGAAAAAACTCCAAATAAAACATGCCTATTTTTGTTTTTATGACTCATTTGAGAAGTTTTCTACACCTGCGCGTTTCCAAACAAATTTTAAAGGTGCACATCTTCCATCCTGCCACATGGTGTAGCTGTTTGCCACATAAATATGCAGTGTCGCTCTTCCAAACTAACTGCAACTCTTACTGATCCCTAACCTAGTGAACTAGACCTACTTGCTCTGCAAAGTCTGGCTTGCCAGGCTATGATCCCTTCAGGATTTAAAACATTGCTAAATATTTCACATTATATGCTGAAGTTTGAAATAAAAAAATAAAAATGTAATATTTTCGTTTCCGTTTTATTCTAACCATGATTATTATGCCTCCAGACAGTCATGATGAGGTATTTTCTCAGCGGTCCGTGAACAGACGCAGCCGGTGTCCGGTTGCACTCCCGGTCCTGAGACAATTCCCCCCTCACATCAGTCAGATGTCTATTTTTGGTCCCAGGCTCAGCTGATTGTAGCACAAACTCTGTCCCTCCCTGATTTTCTCTCTCTCGTCAGTTGTTCAGTCTTATTAGGAAAAGAGGGCGTTTTCTAAAGGACGAGAAGAGTTTCACAAACTTAAACTCTCAGTCGGTACTGAGGCAGGGATGCTCCTTTAGTGCCCATTTATTTTTTATTGCCTGCTTCTTTTTTATTCTTACCAGATCAGCTTCATTGTTCCAAATCATTTTCATTTCGCCACTCTGATCCTGCTGGCTCCTGGAGGATGGAGACGAGCCCCATCCCGGTGGTGACGGTCCAAACCGCCCCCTTCGAGGACCAAAGGCCCGGTACCAACGGGCTGCGGAGGAAGACGGCCGTGTTCGAGGGGAAGAAGAACTACTTACAGAACTACATCCAGAGCGTCTTGTCCTCCATCGACCTGCGGGACAGACAGGGCTGCACCATGGTGGTGGGCAGCGACGGACGCTACTTCAGCCGGACTGCCATCGAGGTGATAGTTCAGATGGCAGCTGCCAACGGGGTAAGGAGGTGGAGGAAACCACCAGAACCAGCAGAACCAGGCTTAATCATGTTACTAAAACATGTGTTTAGGATTTGCTCCAGAACAAAATAATCTGTTGCATTAGATCAGTGGTTCCCTACCTGTCTGAGTACCCTGTGTCCAAGACAAGCCAGGACCCCCGCATGCACACATTGAAAGTGATTAAATACAAACTTTATACAGAACTCTAACTCTTACACAGCGTTTTGGTTATAATACTGGGTCTGTTATTGTGATTTTAAAAATGTAATATTTACATATATAATCTTGGTAACCTCACAACCTCAGCACAGACAAAATTGTGGGGACCCCTTTGGAGGGGTCGCAAACCCCAATTGGGAACCACTGCATTAGATGATCAAGTTGCATTTGTCCAAATTAAATCCAAACATGTCTAATTCATGTTTGATGTCACTCTAACCAGTGGCTCCACCAAGGGGTGGCCAGAGGGGACCATGGCCACCCCTGGAATAAACCCCAGGAAAGATTACCCCCCCTACCTTCGTTGTTCACACAAACCTTCTTTAATGTAGACCTAAATGTTAGAGCCAAGAAATAAATATTGTTGTCATGTCCTATGTCCCTGCTAGCAATCACTATCACTCACACCTGCCCCTCGTCTCCACTCACCTCCTCAGTTATTTAAGCTTAGTTTGTATAATTTGTCTCTGTTGGTTCCTTGTGCTATGTTAGTTAAGATAAATGCACAGCTACAGGCTAAACTCTCCCAGAGTTACCACAAGGACCAAATTGGTGTGCCCCCCAAAATTTTCAGTGGCCCCCTTATGAAAATTTTCTAGGGGCACCACTGACTCTAACAGCAAAAACGTTGAGCTCATGCAGGAAGATAGTGAAACAGAATAGAGGAAACTCCCAAATTCTCTTCCAAAACTCTTTGCTCTGGGATCTTGGATCGTTTCCAAATGGAAAAAAATAAAAAGGAAATTTGTTTTTAAGGATTTTTTTATGCTGGCCCCAGCCAAATGTCTCCTAATGTCAGCCTTATCAGCGAATCCATCCATCCTGCTGTGCTTTCCTGCCTACGTTTCACCACACTTCACCTCTGGGGATCCCCTGTCAGAGTGTGGCAGAGAACCAAAAGGAACGCTTGCACACAATCCACACCCATGCAACACTTTCTGTTACTAGAATATAAAAGTATTTCTAAATTCCCTATGAACACACAGTTTTTAGACAGATAGATTCCTGTCGGATGAGGACACTTCAGGGGGGGACGCTGGTATTAACGCTTTACAAGCTCCACATAAATAGAAAGCATAACTCTTATATTTAGGGACCCACTTGGGGATGGGTTTTTAAAGCAGACGGTAAATGAGTCACCTAAACGTTTCTGGAGCGGTGTCAGTTAAACCGTCGGCTTTAACCTTCTCAGGTTAACATTAGAGGAAACTGCTGCTCATTATCATCTGTGCTGTACAGATCGGCCGTCTGGTAATCGGTCACAACGGCCTTCTGTCCACCCCCGCCGTGTCCTGCATCATCAGGAAGATCAAGGCGATCGGTGGGATCATCCTCACGGCAAGTCACAACCCCGGAGGCCCTGGTGGAGACTTTGGAATCAAATTCAATGTGGCAAATGGAGGTGAGGGCATAACTTAAGCTGCTTTTTCATTCTAGACAGTGTTTGATGTTTAGTTTTCTGTTGTTTTCTTTTGTCTGGAAGGTCCGTCTCCAGATACAGCGATGGAGAGGATCTACCAGGTGAGCCGGACACTGGAGGAGTACGCCATCTGTCCTGACCTGCGCATTGACCTCTCTAGGTTGGGAAGACAAGAGTTTGATCTCGAAAACAAGTTCAAACCTTTCAGAGGTACAACTGCTAAGCCTCCTGGGCCCAAGCCTTTTAATGTTAATAACAGATCTTCTTATAATACTGATCCAAACAGGTGAAACACATAATTATGGTAAATTGGTAAAGGGAGTTTTCCTCTCCACTGTCGCTACATGCTTGCTTAGTATGAGGATTGCTGTAAAGTCAGTGATGCTAGTCAGTGTCTTGATGCAATCTGCTGGGTTCCTTATATAGGAAACTTTTTACTGATTGGCTTAATGAACTGAACTGTATTGGCGTGTTTACTTTGTGAAGTGCCTTGAGACAACTCTTGTCATGATTTGGCACTTGAATTGATTTGACTATTTTATTGAACAATTTCAGTTTCAAAGTATGCTCTTTAGTGCCTTACACATAGAAAGGAAATAGAACAGTTAGCTGCCTAATGTTATCATGATGATTGTTTACTCGTTATTATACTATATTCTTAAAAAAAAAGGCACAACAGTCATTTTAAAAAATAAAATTGTCACTTTCCACTTGAAGAGTTCATTTGCAAAAACAGATAAAAGCCATTTTTGATCAAAATCATCAAACTTTATTTTAACTGATGAAGTAAACAATTAAGGATGCATTTTTAGAAAAAATTATGAAAACAAAGTTTTTGTAAAGGAATTCTTCACTTGTAGCATTGAAATTCTCCACCAAAAGAGATGTATAACGTTTCAATCAAATATGATCGCTTTGGAAATATTTACATTTTTGAGAAAAAAACAACAATCAGAATTATTTTAAAGTATTTTAATGAGTGGAGGATCTACAGATGGCAAAAGGCTATTTTTTTCTCTATTATAGTCGTGTTGTTACATAATTATATAATGAAATAAAACAGATTATTGTATAGTTTGAATATTAACATTATCCAATAAAAAGTTTAATGTTAAACCTAGTTTTATAATTAATAGAATAGAATAGAATAGAATAGAATAGAAAATCCCTTTATTGTATTAGTAGTATTAGTTGTAGTATTTTGTATCTCATGATTTAAGGTGTTATTGAAAATGCAGACATGCCTTGAAACGACCATATAACAGTTTTTTTTTCTGCTCCAGTGGAGATCGTTGACTCTGTCGACGTCTACCTACAACTGCTGCGAAGCATCTTTGACTTCTCTGCTATTAAAAGTCTCCTGACGGGAGCAGATCAGCTAAAGATACACATAGATGCCATGAATGGAGGTGAGTTCATCGTCCTCTCTGACCTCTGACCTGTTATTATTATGAATCAGTGGTATCTGGTAAACACCACGCTCTGCTTTCTCATCCTCGGGCTCTCTCAGTGATGGGCCCGTATGTACGCAGAATTCTGTGCGACGAGTTGGGCGCTCCCGCTAACTCTGCTGTCAACTGCGTCCCTCTGGAGGACTTTGGTGGACAACCTCCTGAGCCGAACCTGACCTACGCCACCTCACTGGTAGAGGCCATGAAAGGAGGAGAGTTTGGCTTTGGAGCTGCTTTTGATGCAGACGGGGTAAGATGGATTCCTGTACGCTACACACCTTAAAGTGGCATAAACTGCTAATATAATAGATTTATGGTGTATATAGAGATATTGTGGCACAGATGATTTAAATAAACAAAAGTTTATGGCCAAGTTAAATTAGAATTTTTAAATCAGTCTGAAAAACATTTACACACCAATTTAATGCCTGAAGAGGCATGTACTGAAGTCAGTACATTCCAAAGAACTTTTATTCATGCATCTTATGGATTTTGATTCTCATATTATCTCTTTTTGTATGTATTTTTATGTATTTTTTTGTCAGAACAATCCACCTGTGCACACTCATGATTTATTATGTAGTACATAATTTAGAAAAATTGAAAAAACATATAACTATTTTTTAATGTTATCTCAAATTTTAGTAATTGCAACAATGTAACAATGGAAATTCTGTTACAGTTGCTTTGCATGTAATTGCTTTTCAATAGGTTTCAAAATATAGCAATTTTTCAAAAATCCTTTCATATTATAGTTATCTATCTCAGTGGCAACATGAAAGGATTTGCCTCAGTATCTCTTTTCTAGCTCATATGATTGGATTTCAGAATCAGAAGGGTTTTATTGCCAGATGTGTGAGAAATCACAACATTAGGAAATTGCTGTGGTACTAATTTACATGCTTTGGTTCCACATCCTGCATTAGGCTAAATTATCAAAATAAATTAGTACTTATTAATGTTTAGTAATCTGTCCTCAGCAGGGAGGCCACATGGGGGGTCCAGGTTTGCCGTCAGGGTGGCGCTGGCCCACTTCTAGAACCGCCCCTGGACACATCCTTGTTTTTTATCACTCAGAAATTGTTTTACTCATTCAAATTTTACTAAGATTTCTAAATAAATTTTTTAAAAACTTTGTAAGTTTGTCACTATGAGCAGCCTCATATTGTTGTATTTCTTTGCATGTTGATGAAAGCAAAAAACAGCCAACTGGGATCCATCAACATTTCCCACAATTGCTTCCAATAGACATTTATGCTGCACATAGGCACACACACACACACACACACACACACACACACACACACACACACACACATGCGCGCACACGCACTCATCTGGAAGTTTACATCACAGCTGCTCGTTTTCTCCTTCCAGGATGTGGAACCCCAGTTTTTGTCATTGTTGGTTCTAGTTTGATGGTTCTTCATTAGGCTCCATGTTCTATTAGCATTACTGATATCTCCCCAAATATTCCCAAACCCAGAGCATTTCACAGTCATTGTAGCTCATTTGTGGCTTTTACCGCTCTGTGATTTAAGCCCAGGGAGTCTAATAGTGCATTCGTGGCTGGAATACTTTCAGCTGTGAAATCATACGCATTCAGTGAGTTGGTGAGTATTTTAGGCAGCTGGATGAGAGGTTCAGGATTGACTAAAAATAAAGTACAGTAGGAGCAGGTGTCCTGTTTCAGACTGGTGAAGATTAAATAAGTTTTTCAGCAATGATTTGTTATTATTGTTGATAAAAAACTCAAACTGGCCTTTAATTAGTCGTGTTTATGATACTTGATATTTGGTGCAATAAAATATGCAATAAATGGTTAAAGGACTTGGGAGACTAAATCAGTGTGTTCAGGTGTTCCTATAAAGACATAAGTGAGTTTTGTGAGGAGGAACCTGACTGGTCTGCACAGATGTTTTAGATGAATTAAAGGGCAAACTGCCTTCTCATCACACCAGTTCTCCCATAAACACACTCCTGAAACCTTTGAGAAAGCTGTCTCAGAGGAGTGGAAGTTATTAGATAACATTTTATGGGAATTTTTGTCCATTCTATCAGGAACACACTGTTGTCCCAATAGCTAACATCGCAGAAGATCTATGAAAGGTCCATTTAAGCAGTCTTACATAATGCATACATCATCTACCACCAGTATCGCACAAGTTCCATTTAAAAAAGATGTTTCTTAAAGGTGTATAATGGACATTATTGCATCACCCCTAGTACAGAACCAAAAGTCAAATTGCACATTTAATTCTGATTCTGGAGAAATTATTTAAAAAGGACATATTATGACATTTCTTCTTAAGTTATAATAGCTCTATGGTCGACCCAAAATATGTTCATGAAGCTCTTTACATTAAACTCCTCTCACGTAAAGCAATTTCAGCAGTTTCATAATTAGTTTTCAGCATCTTCCAAAATGAGATATTTCAGGGCTCTGTCAAGAAAACAAGGTGAAGCTGGCCACGCCCACCCATCTCCTGCTCAGGCTGCTATAAGCTGAGAAGCTCTCATATCTAGGAGGGGCTCGGACTAGAGCTGCTGCTCCTCCAGCTGTAGCTCTCTCTTGCACGTGAGAGGTGGTTCTATTCTTATTCCCCCGTTTGTGATGTCAGAAACAGGAACTTTTTAAACGGCTTGTTTTTGGCACATATTTTCTAAAACCAATCACTGACAGAAAACGGTTGGATGGACTTTTTCACGTTTGGTGTGTTTATAGTAGCAGTAGAGACGCACATGGCAGCACAAATGGATGCAAAAGCTGAGTTTTGGATAATATGTCCCGTTTAGAATTTGGATTAAAATGGAAACAAATGATTTTGTTTAAAATTTGCATGCATTTCAGGACTGTAAAGTAGCTCAAACTCCAAACAAAGGATGAGTCAAACAGAAGTTTCTCTTCCTTTGTGACAAACTGATAAGTGCCATTAAAGCAGGAGTTTTCAGTCCTCCCCAGAGGCGTTGTCATACGCTGATGGTTTCCAGCATAGGTTGATTAAATAGAAACATTACTTTCTGACTGACAACACACACTCTCTGCAATAGGATGCATGATGTATTTTATAATGTGTTTTTTTCTTCAGGACCGCTACATGATCCTTGGAGAAAATGGGTTTTTTGTAAACCCTTCAGACTCCGTTGCCATCATTGCTGCTAACCTCTCCACCATCCCATACTTCAGACAGCATGGTGCCCGAGGGTTTGCTAGGAGTATGGCCACCAGCACTGCCCTCGACAGGTAGAATACACACACACACAAACACACACACACACACACACACACACACACGCACGCATGCACGCTCGCACACACACACACACACACAAACACACTAGGACTTATTCACAACACAGACATCTTCCCTGTAACTCCAGTGGAGCTCGAACCTTTTGGCTATTGTCCCTTTTGTAAGAAGAGCCAAGCAGAACGTCATGGAGTCAATCCCAGCTAAAGTCATTCCCATTAACATTTCAGCGGGATGCATCCCAGAATTGCAGCTCAGCTCAGCTGTAGCTGTAGCAAAATGCTGCTCAGGTGACTCGAGTCTACACATAAATATATACAGTGAGGATGAGATTTATTACACAGAACTGATTCCAAATATAAATATGGTCAAAAATAGGAACAACACATTGCTAACACCAAGTGGGTTATCAGTTCTTTTTCATGAAAATACATTTTATTGTGTTTATCTCTATATACAATAAACTCATATTTTCCAAAAATCATAAAGAAAACTGATTAGATATGTGATCATAACCCCTACTTAGTGGGGTTACTACTTAGTTATTTACACACTATAATCTCACCTTATTTTGTATGTTTTAACTGATCATGAACTTTTATTTCAGCCTTTATCTGATATCAGGAACATGTCAAAGATATTGTGGTTTTCTAATGCCTGCTCAAAAACAAATCAGCATGTAAATATGTCAGATTGAAATGAAAAAACTTTATCCCAAAGGAGAAATTAAATGCAGTATCTCATTATTATTAAAGGTAAAGAGTCATCTGGGTGTTGGTCGTAAGGATAGACGGATTTATATTCCTCATCTACTTCCACTCCCTCTCCCATGAGAGCAAAAAGGGTAATGGTTAAAATAAAGCAAATATTTTAGCATGCATCTTTAGTCAGTTTATTCATTATTATCTCATTAGTAATGTAAGATTCCATTTCTGTAGCTTACTTGATTGAAATAGTTATAAAAACTAAGCCAAAACAGATTTTTTCTAATTTAGAAAAACATTTCCACAAAGTTGTGTTTTCTCACTGTGTGCCATTTCTGAATGAATTACAGCATTCAAAGTGAAATTCCTCAGGTAAACAGTAAACAGAAATTCCTCCCCAAAATCCCAGATGAAGTACAGTAACTGCTAACATTTCTGCAGCGCACGCTCACTTTGCTCAGCTCTCGGCTACTTCTTGAATTCCTCGTGTAAGACCCGTGTTCATGTCTGCATGTCTTTGACAAAATCCAGGAAGTGTTGAAACACTTAATAGTGTGATGTTGGCTGCTGGAATCTGTCCAGGTGTGGACCATTTTAGGAGTGTGAGTCCAAGAGTTTGGAATGGGCACCCCCCCCCCCCCCCCCCCCCCCTGTGTTTATGGATAGTCAAGAACTCTGTGTTATAAAAGCTATGATCAATGCAGTGGTGTGTGTGCTGATGTGTGTTTGAGGAAATGACTGATAAACATCATAGATTATATAGAAAGTAGCTATATAAATGCATAAAAGTTTAAATTCAGAAATATAACCTGGAAATTGAAGCAAAAAAAAAAAAAACTCCCTCGTGTGGCTGGCTGCAGTATAAGCTTTAAGCCCCGCCCCCTTCATGCAAAAGAATGAAACACTGATCTAATTTATAAAACTAAAAATATACCTCATTTTCTTTTGAGATGTTGATTACCAGTTTGCATCTGTAAACATCATCAGTGTTTTGTGACATTCTGATTTCTAAGTCGCTTCAAACACAAGTGCCTTCCAAAACATATAAACATAAACAGGAAGTTGTTGTACAACAAACAGGGATGTGGCATCCATCTTTACAAATTTAGACATTAAAAACGTTGGGAATAAAACTATTTAATGGCAGGAATTGACAGGAATGTGTTTGTGTTTAAAGCTTTGGTTAAAAATGAGAAAACTCAAAGACCCTTTTTCAGAAGATTTAAATCTGTTTTACATAACCAAAATTTATTAGAATAAAAGATTCAGAAGGTTGTCAAGTTAAACCATACTGGCACTTTCCCCCCTTAGATTATAAACATCTTCCCAAGTTTGATAACTTAAAAAAAAGAACTGTTTTGCGCTAATGTCAAGAACAGTTGTTTTAAAAGCTCCAAATAGTATTTATGGCATTTTATTGTTCACTTTTACAGAACTTTAGCTTTTTAATAACTGCCAGTGATTCCTCTTTGGTAAGACATGTTTAGGGTCATGCTCAAAAGAAGCGAGTAAATGCTGCACGTTGTGTCGGAGAACCAAGCCTTTAAAGCTGCAGTAGCAAATTTGGAAAACAAGTTAGCTTAAAACATTTTTTTCATGCCTCTTAACAACATTCTAACATAGTTTAGCTATAAATATATTGTAGAGATAAAAAAAATTAACAAAGTGGTTTTCTCACATTTGACTAGAAACCTCCGCCTAACATGGCTCAGACCGAGAGCAACCATTGGACCATCTGGTTGTCGGTCTCGCTGAACTGCAGCACTTCCACACTTCCCTGGATCCTCCACTCATTACACACTCACGTATTTTTGCAACAGAACACCACTGGTGTTAGAGGTTCTCTGCTCAATAATATCAGAGAAGGAGAAACAGCCGGCTGCTACCACTTCAACTTTAGAACAAACTTCCAGAATCCCACCATTTGAAGTCACGAACAAAAGGCGTTTGAAACTAGAAAACGGCGACTGGTGTTTAGTGCTATCTCGTGTCCTCTGGCAATGTGGGTTTCTGGTTCCAGCAGAAGTGTCTCATGGAAGATACCTGACAGGAGGGGTGAGTGTTCCGTGACCGTGTTTGCGTTCAAAACCAGCTTTAAGTCCAAACCGAGCCATCTTCACTGAGGGAGGTGACAAAAAAAATCCTCTGGATATTATGTTTGGTAAAGTGTCAACCAAAGGCCAGAAATCTGTCAAATTTTGCAATACAGCTGCAGATTAACCTCATAGTACCCTTCAACATTTACACACACAACACACAACAGGTACACACAAAGACAAAAAGAAAGTCAAAGCAACAAAAAAAATTGTCTTCTTTTGAAGATGCCTCCTTTAATTGCTAGCAGACAAAAGCTAAACATGCCATTTTAGCCAAAGGGAGCCAGATTTCTTTTAGGTTCAACTGGTGCAGTCATTAGAGTCAATAAAACATGATTCTCACACTGCTTTATCCTCTACGTTTTAATGATCTGCTTGAGCACTGTGGCTTACTTTGGCCAGTGGACGTGCCATTTGAAATGACAAACACTCGTCAGCGAGCTTGTTTGTTTTCTTTTAAGGAATGCCAGGCTTTCCGTTCCAGTGCTTGCATCCCCAGAGGGGGATAAAGCTGGTTTACTCATATTTGGTCATTTATGTCGTCTACTTGTAAACAACTGCACAGGATGCTTAGGGATTTATTTACATACGTGATAATTATGTGGCTGTGTGTACCACCACTTAGAAACCCTGAACCACCCACATTCAGATGTACCACACTGTGGATTCTCATGAAGTGACTTGTCTACATATTTGTTCATTTGGCTCAAACATATGTTGGTTTATTTGGATATTTTCATCAAATGATTTTTGTTGTGGGTGGTTGTCTGAGGAGCCATCTGTGGGCAATACAAAGTATGGTGAATTCATTTTCCTTACAAACTAAACAGATCCATCTATCCATCCTGGAGATTTAGCAGTCTTGTTGCTTGGGGAATTCAGCTGTTTTGTATTTTTTATTGATTTTAATGTAATGAAATGTTCTCTGTTCACATGACAAGAGGTTAAACGGCTTAAGATCACAATGAGAGGGATTATTTAAAATATGTTTAATTTTTATAGACCGTCTAGACTTTTTTGTCACATATTTCAGGTTCTCTCGATTTACTGGTCAATCTATGTTCCAACCGTCACCTATAGTCATGAGCTTTGGGTAGTGACTGAAAGAATGAGATTGCGGATACAAGCGGCTGAAATGAGTTTTCTGTGCAGGGTGTCTGGGCTCTCCCTTAGAGATAGGGTGAGAAACTTGGTCATCCGGGAGGGGCTCGGAGTAGATCCGCTGCTCCTCCACATCGAGAGGAGCCATTTGAGGTGGCTCGGGCATCTGGTCAGGATGCCTCCCTGAGGAGGTTTTCCAGACACGTCCAACCCGGAGGAGACCTAAAGGAAGACCCAGGACATGCTGGAGGGACGTCTCTTGACTGCCCAGGGAACGCCTTGGGATTCCCCCGGAGGAGCTGGCCCAAGTCTGGGCCTCTTTGTTTAGGCTACTGGCCCCATGACCCGACCTTGGATAGGCGGATGATAATGGATGGATATTGCAGGTTCTTCCTTTCATTGACACTGCAATTAACTTATGTTGTGTCCTCAGTGAATTTAATGAGCTTGTTTGAGCTAAATTAAGCATGTGTTAGCAGAGCAAAGACCAAGGGACTGAGCACACATCCTTGGGGGACTCCTGTACTCAGTATGACGAAGCAGGATCTCTTACTACCAACACAAGCTAATGCTTTCCTGACATGAAGTCCAAAATACAGTTTTAGCATGAGTCCTTCTGTTCAATCAGAGAGAGCTATTTGTGAAATGATTGTGTTGAAGGCTGATGAGAAGTCAATTAATGAATTTATGCATAGCTGTTCTTAATTTCCTGATGAGATAAGTCAGAATGTAGAGCATGTGTGATTGCTTCATTCATAGACAGGTTGGTACAATAAGCAAACAGAAGGGGATCCAGAGAAGGTGGGAGGCTGGTTGTAGTGTGTATTTCAAAGCACTTCCTAGTGACAGAGGGTAGATGTCGAAATCACGTAGTTGTTAAGGCTGGTTACATTTGTTTCCTTATGTGGCACGTTGTTTTCCACAAGATATTTTACTGAGCACACTAAACCTCCGTCTTTTATTTACTCCTCTTGTGGCTTTATCCAACACTTAAAGAAAAAATATGGCTGTTTAAGTGCTACAATATGTTCACCAGCGTGTCACAGTTTTCTGTTTGTCGTTTGGTTTCAGGCAGGTAGCGTACAACGTTTTTTTTTTTTTGAAGAAGTGAACAGCTGCCAGCTGTTGGAGTAAAATATGCTGCCAGAGCATTGAGAGCAAACTAAAACACTTGTGGGCCATAAAACAAAAAGTTGTTGAAATACTCCAAAGAATTTCAGGGAAATTCATAAATTATGTCACAGTAATCCCTTTGTATCCAGCAGTTACATTTGTACATTTAAACTGAAAACATACTCACTAATATTTGACACATTATCCACCTCCAGTGACCCCAATAAACACTCACACATGCACGCTCCTTTTTTCCTCTTTTCTTATGCGACCATACTCATGTTCAAAGCAAGCCTCGACTAAAAGGTTGACTCACTTCGCTCCTGCTGCATTTTGCCTTATAAAGTTATTGGATGAACTGCTGGCAGATTGTGGCTGTCATGCAAACATTTGGTTTGCTTTATTTCAAAGGTCAGAGGATCTGTGTGTAGACCTAGCCTCCCGTTAGAACAGGAACGTCAGATGATGAATAAATGAATGTGTTTGTGTGAGCAAAGGCACAAACTTTGTCTCTCCCTTCTTCTCCTCCTTGTGTTTGTAGGGTTGCCAAAGCCATGAAACTGGCTCTCTATGAGACTCCCACAGGTTGGAGGTACTTTGGGAACCTGATGGATTCTGGGCGTTGTTCCCTCTGCGGGGAGGAGAGCTTTGGAACCGGTATGATCCAACACATAAAATGCACATAAAAAAGAAATGTATGGTTGCTAAAATATATGTAAACATTAACATAATGTTCCAGGCAGCAGAAGTTGTGAAGAGAGGGTCATGGATTTAAATCTCTGGGCTGACTTTGAAAGTATGTGTGGGTGTGTGACAGAGAAATCCCCTCCTCTGTACACCAACTGTTGAGGTGCTTAAAGATGAAGCTTTAAAGCACTCCTCTAGCCAGCTGCTTCTAGATGTTTTATGTGTTCATCAACGTAATGTTTTCACATATTGTAGTAATTAAACTAAGTAAAAAAACTTGTGTAGGAAACAAAACATCCATGAGCAATTTTTCTGTATCTGCACTTTACTTAAGTATTTTTCTTGAGGCCTACTTTTTACTTTTACTCCACTACATTTTCTAAAAGGTTTTAAAAGTAAAAGTACTTTGATTTGCGATTTGCACAACCGCCACACCACCTCCGGTCCGATAGAGACTGATAGTTCTGGCCACACAGCAGTTCCAAGGGTAATAGTACTTTAATACTTGCATACTTTAACACTTTTACTTAAGTCGACAATGTCCTGGGTACTTCTACTTTTAATTAAAGAGCAAGTTCACTGAGAAACCGTTTTTACTTGTTAGTTTTTAAATATGATCAGTCACTCTATTTCCTGCATTAGCCACACGATGGAAAATAGACAAAGAAACGCTGTTTTCTGTCAGCATTCATGGACTCACCCATCTTGGCTCGCAATGCAGAAGGCTGATGTTGATTTAGCGTCCAGGAAAGAGAAGAGCACGTCTTGGCTAGTAGAAGCTAACTGTTAGCATTAGCAACTCCATGACAGAACTCCTTCAGGCTTGTGTTATTTGTGGAGATAAAACATCAACGTTGCAGAGTCAATAGAGTCACATTGCTGTTAACCAATCAGGGGCGAGATGTCTGAATATCAGAAAATAAGACTCCAAACCCTGCCGTCGTCTGCTCCCTACTCCTCTGGCTAACTTTTACTTCCTGAAACAGGAGCGCCAGAGCATTTTTTGAGATCAACTCACAAGACATTCATTTACACTAGAGACCACTGCAAATGCATTGAAAAAATAAGTGAACTTGGTCTTTAAGTAATTTGTCCCTCTTTGTCTGAACTTTTACTTCAGTAAAAAAACATCAAGTACTTTGTCCACCACTCTCCAAGTGAATGGTCGAACAAGCATCATGAGTGATCAGCTGTGCGCCCCAAATATCACATATTTGCTCCTGGTCCAGACTATTTACAGGTCTAGAGTTGTGAGTAGTGCATCCTGGCTGCCTTTAGCTCCAGTCAGAGCAGCCTAATAGATGATAGGGCTTTGACCCTGACTGCATATGTAAATAATCCCCATTCTTCTGCTATAAAAGGAGACAGGGGCTCCCTGAATCACTGCAACATGCTTCCAGTGGAAATGAGTGTAAAACATGCAAATGCAGACATGCAAAATGTGGCAGATGATAAAACAACATTAATGTCCATGTAATTGTATCTGCTCTTTGCTTCAAGTATTGTCATTAGTTGTCTGACTTGTCCTACTTGTCACATGTTTTTGAGGAGGGGGAAAATCTCTGAAAGTTATTAGAAAAAGTGTTTGGTTGTGTGAAACACGAGAGAAACACGAGAGTAGTGGAGGAGTCCAGATGAGAGAGGTATTGACGAGGACGGGAGAAGGAGACTGAGCAGGAGCCTGGAGGACTAGGGAGCTCACTCATTGTCTCTCCTTGTAAGGCAAAAACCTCGGAGAGTAAATCATCAGAGCTGCACACCGCTCCTGCTCTTAACCTACTCTAACACACACACACGCACGCACACACACACACACACACGCACGCACGCACGCACGCACGCACACACACACACACACACACACACACACACACACACACACACACACACACACACTGCTTGAAAAGCCTTAATTTATCCGACTTTTTAGCAAGACTTTGCCGTGCAGATGATGTTAAAGTTGCTTTTTACTGCTCAGGTCACTCATTTGAAACCGAATGAAACTTTTCTAAAATCTGGCATGTCCCACGATGTCTTGTTGATATTTTTTAAATGTTGGAGCAGATTCTGGGACAGAGTTGGGCTTAAAGGAGAAGCTGTACTGTTACGATGGCTAACTTTTATGAAAGCAGCTGATGAGGCAGATCTTGGATCTGTTTTATTGGGTGATCCTCTTTGACTCTTCTCAGAGACAAAAGGGTGGACCGACAGAGAGGGAGGGATTAAATAGCGACAACTGTGAGTTTCCTAACAACTGTGCACTGACAGAACCGGACGCGGGGCTCAGCAGGACTTCTTTTCAAAATTTGATGATAAAAACATTGATATACAGGATACCTTTCAGTATAGCTTTTTGTTCAATTTAAAACACAAGGAAACAACTTACAGTGCTACTACTAACAGTTTGGTTCCATTTCCACTTTAAGCTCTGGCGTGGAAACATTGTTGACACATTCTTAACCTTACGGATACCTTCACTGTGCAGCTGTCTCTGTGAACAGACTTATCGCTCCCATGTGAGACAAATGTTTCTTTTTGCTCTGCAAGACTTTTTTTTCTGCTTTGTTGACCTAGCATACTGAGGTCAGCATGTATAGACTTTGTTTTCAATGTAAACAGTAAAATTGGACAAATTCACAATCTTGAATCATTAAATCTGTTGTAACAGTATTAACATTTGAATTTATTGAGTCTCATCTATAGACGGTATAAATAAGATAGACTGCAAGCCGCTAACACTAGCGCTGTCTCATCTGCTGCCTGTCTGTCAAAAGGACACGCCCCTAATTATTCATAATTTCAAGCTGTAATTAAATCTAAATGGATGAGGTTTTTGTACCAGACTGTAAACATGTTTATTTCTGCTGTGAAGTTGGAATGTTTAACATGGGAGTCAATGGGAACTTGCTCCTTTCTGGAGCCAGCCCCTAGTGGATGAGGGGGAAACTGCAATTTTTTGTCACTTCCCATAGCTTCACTTTTTGGCACACGGAGTTTCCCCCTTGGTCTCATCGCCCTTTTTTTAAATTTGGAAACTGATTTTATAAGTTGTTGCAGACTAAATAATTTCAGCTCCTCATAAATCTGTGAATATTATTCTCAAGTTCTCTTCAACGTGATCTTCAACAGATACAGATCTAGACTGCAGGCTGTGCTCTGAAGCACAAGGCTTATGCATCTTTGAAGCCATGCTGTTGGGTTCTGGCTTTGTCCTAGAGAAATAAAATATCACTTTGCAATGTTTTATCTTTGATCTCTTGAGCCACAGTGCCTAAACTGATGGTTTCTGTTTGTTGAGTGTTAGTGCTGCAAATAATCAAAAATAAAAATCCCCACAAAGTAGTGATTTTTGCTTGCTTGTTTCGAGCTTTGATTTCTTAAAAGTAATTTTTGTTTCTCTTTCAGGTTCAGACCACATCCGAGAGAAAGACGGCTTATGGTCGGTGTTGGTGTGGTTGTCTATCATAGCAGCCAGGAAACAAGGTGTGGAGCAGATCGTCAGAGAACACTGGGCCAGATTTGGACGCAACTACTTCTGCCGGTAACTAAGAGTAAAATCTTCACAATGTTGACTTTAAATACTGCATGATGAAGATCTTCACCTTTGGTTCCCATTCCTCCTCACTTGCCCTTGTGTCAACCTGCTGTCCCCTGTGACGATTACAGTCCAAGTTCCCACTGACAGTCACTGCAGCGTTTTATTGTCCCACTGAGAGCTTTTATGAACTTATGCACATTTCCCATAAAGAACTCATACAGGGTCATTCAGGGACAAGGCCAACTCAAAATCTGTAAGACATAATTTGGAGAAATATCAGTGGATTAGCTATTTTCTGCTAGTCCAGCTTCAAGCTGAATTAATAAATATCTTCACAAAAATTTAAGCTTTTCCATGACAATCCTCCACATCTAAACCTGTGTGTGTGTGTGTGTGTGTGTGTGTGTGCGTGTGTGCGCGCGTGTGTGTATTTAAGGTTTGACTATGAAGGCCTGGATCCACGTGCAGCCTTTTACCTGATGAGGGACCTGGAGGCGGTAATCTCAGACAAAGCCTTCACCAGTCAGAAGTTTGCTGTGGGCGATCACGTGTTTAGCGTGGAGAAAGCGGAGAACTTTGAGTACATCGACCCGGTGGATGGAACAGTGGCTCGGAACCAGGTCAGAAGGAGGCAGTTGTGCAGCAAATTGTTTTTTTTCCCCAAAATAATTCCTTTCAACATTTATGAGCAGTAATATACCTGATCAATGAGTAGCCAAGCTAACCTTAATGTCACTTTTGGGCTACAGTTGCTTATCTTCAGATTTATTTTATAGATACCCTTTGCAGATTTATACTTTTATTGGAAAAATAGCTAACAGCAGTGCAGAAATAGTCCATGGGAATGAAAAAGTGTATTTCTTTTTTATTACTGCATGTTTAACTCAATCAGCATGCTCTCATTCTCAGGGGCAACAAGGTTAGTTTTTTTTTCTTCCTTATTTTTTTAAACTCTGGTGTCCTTGGAATAGGGGTGTCCAATGTGTGGCCCATGGGCAATTTGTAGCAATTATACCTATCTTCAATTCAAGAAAAGTAGATTTTTGACCCACCAGAATAGGGTGTTTATGCAGAGGCACCTTTTTAAAATTCCTAAGTCCTTAAAAAAACAAATGAATTAAAGGGGACTTTATTTGTAAAACTCACCTTTTGCATTCTTTTGTGCTGCCACATAGGTCTGTACTTAAAAACTCCATCCGTCAGCATTTGGTTTTATGTGCCCATAACAAGCCGTCTCAAAAAGTTCCTGTTTGTGATGTCACAAACAGGGAAATTAGAACAGAACCACTGTGCAAGAGAGAGCTGCTGCTGGAGGAGCAGTGGTTCTACTCTAAAGCCGGGTCCACAATGGCGGCATAGCTGGCATGGAATGGATCTTTTCAGGTGCATCCCAGAAGCAGCTCACCGCTCTGTGTCCCTAAAATAGGATTGGGTTCTATTTTTGCAGCGAGCCGCTTCTGATATGCGCCAATTTTCGCAATTAACATAGGGCTACACAGGAAATCACACATGGTTTCAGTGTAAAACGTCTGGTAGTTGTCAAAATAAAAGTCTTTTGCAGAGATGCGATTTTTTATGTATGTAGATTACGTGTGGCCTGACGGCTTATTTACTACCAGTATCTTTTGAGAAGTGCAGTGGTGTGTTTTTCATGGCTTTAATCCTGGCAGTGGAGAGGAACAACATTATATCATATGTCCCATTTAAAGTGCATTGATATATGTGGCTTATAGCTGACAAAGCAGCCTTTAGAGTGAAACTAGCTTCAATAAGTTTACAGTAGTTTGTCAAAATTAGGAAAAAAAGTACATTTTAATTATTAATGTTTCATCCTTGGATTTATTTTTAGCTTTTTTGTGCAATCATCCAGTTGTAGCATTTAAGCACAACCTGAGATTTCAGCTTCCAAAAGTAAAGATTAATGTTTATATTTAAGAAAGAGAAGTCGTCTCTGGGCAACTGGAGTTTTTTACACAAACATTTAGTGATTACAGAATGAAATCCTAAAATCTCAAGACTGCTTTAAAGTGTCCTACATGTTTCTAGGCTTTTTCCTCCTCTTTTAAACCCACTCCAGACCTCCCGATGATGGGCTCCATGTTTAGACATGATCATCTATCTTCCGTTTCATTTCATAAACACATCCATGCTCACACAATAAATCCCTAAAACTGAAAACTAATTGGGTCAGCAGTGTAACCTTCCGGCCACCTTCCTTTACACCTCCCCTTTCGTCTCAGACGTTTATCCACCGACTCCTCCCTTTTTGCTCCAAAAATATGTGGAAATCTATCAGAGCTCCTTATCCAGCTGCAAAATACTCCATCATGTCTCTGTGGATTAAACAGGCTTACAGCTAGTTAGTCAGTCACCCCAAAAAGGTAAATCCTCTGCAACCCAGTCGCCTCGCTGAATGTTTTTACAGCATGCATTCCTCCCAGGACAGAATTATATCAGCTGTCGTCTCACTTGCAGCCTCTCCATTGCAACGGAGGGGGAAGTTGGCGCACCGAGACAAACATATTCAAACACAAAGCTGGGGAGGGTTACACAACAGTTGCATGGCAGCCTTTTGTAGCTCCTGAATTAGCTTCTCATTTTGCCTAATTACAGATGGTTTTTTGTCATATTTTACTTATTTGTCTTGATTATTAGAATAAAAGCTCATTTTTGTTGCTTTTAGCTTAATTTCCAGAAAGCTCTTGCATAAAACTGCATACTAAAGCCACATTTCTGAGTTCCTGACCACTGTATTTCAGATTGAAATGCTTCAAACTGTTGCTAAATGACATGTACGTTGTTAACACACTTAGTTTGGAGATGGTATGATGGCGCTGCACTTTTAGCCTCCTGAGTTCTGCAGCAGATGGTGTTTTTAACAAGCATTAGCCTGTCAGCTCTCTGATAACTGCGGCTCTATTGTTAGAGATGAGCTGGCGCTCTCACAGACAGCCAGGCGGACATCTCTCATTATCACCGTCTCCCTTTAAACCTACTATCGCTTCCTCTCAATGATCAGAGTCACAGGATAAAGGGGAGCTCTCTGTTTTAAGAGGGACAGTATGAAAATTCTGTCCCTTCTTGGACAATCACTCTTTTGATTCTGAGTTCTATCCAAATCAAAGAGAACAGATAGGGTTGTGCCAGACGAGGAAAGTTTGAAGATAAAATCACAAATTTGATCTAATCCTAATTTGTGAGACCCAAACTGATTTTTTTTTTATTTCTCATGTCTCTTTCAGATTATTAGAACCAAATAAAAAACAAGCATTGCTTTTGAAAACTAAAAAGGTTTATTCTAACAAACAAAAACAAATGTAGAAATATTATTTTTTATTTAAATCCAATCTCTCTAAATAATTAAAATAGATCTAAACTGAACAGAATCCCCTTTAATGATGTTATTGTTACCCTATTGGAATATATACACACACTTAAAAACCTAAAATAGTTATTAAACATTTAAAAATTTGAAGCAGCAGTTTTTAAATTATTTCAGCTCAGGTTGTTAAAATATATGTTGTTTATGATCTGATTATACCTTACAGTCAATTTTATGAGGTTTATACCTGGAATCAAGGTGAAGAATGTCTACACACACTCATACTGCCACCTAGTGGACATTTGCTTCTACTGCACATCAAAGAAATCAGATCTGGCCAATCAAAGATTCAGATTTATGAGGTTGGAAAGTGTGTTTAAATAATTCATTCTTTTTTTTAAAATTAATTCAGTTTTTGCATCTTTTATGACTTTTTTTATACTTCTGAAATATTTCAGTTTTTCTTAAGGAGTTTTGTTTGTTTTTAGGGTTTAAGGATTCTCTTCACTGAAGGGTCCCGTCTCGTTTTTCGGATGAGCGGGAGCGGCGGAGGGACGGGCGCCACCGTACGGATTTATGCCGAGAGCTTTGAGAGGGATCCTGAGAGACACAGCAGAGAGACCCAGGTGTGGTGACGTGTTCTTCTGGATTTTCTGTTATTAGCTTCAAATTAGAAGAATTTGTGCTTCATTTGAGGAAACAGCATGATTTTGTCTATTTCTCTCTCTCTCTCTCTCTCTCTCTCTCTCTCTCTCTCTCTCTCTCTCTCTCTCTCTCTCTCTCTCTCTCACACACACACACACACACACACACACACACACACACACACACACACACACACACACACACCTTCAGGCCTCACTGGAAATGCTGACTGACTCTGGAAAGTTTGGAAACTAGTGATCATGATTATTGGGAAACATAGTGTACTTTAAACACCATCAAAAGTTGTAAAGCTGAACTCAGAATATTCATATGTTCCTCATTTAGGTCTTCTATCATGTAATCAGAAATATAGCATCTAATCATTCAGCCACTTCCATGATGTCAGGGAGGAAACTCATGGTTACACAAGAACCTCCATAAACAACATTCTCCACTAGGAAAGGTGTTTGATTCAGAGTCATTCATGTCTTTCATGGTTTTACATTGTTTGTGTTTTAAAGTGCAGCATCCCATAAACTTGTAGCCTGGCAAGCCATCCTATATATGTGTATATATACTCTGCAAAGCAAGAATTTGGTCTAGTTCACTAGGCTAATAAACCTGTGCAACAATGGCTAAAATCCACATGGTAGCACAGCCACAATCAGTGTGACATTTTAATGCAAACACTGACTCTACACACATGTGCGCATAAAAAAATCTGCTGTTTCTTCTTTTAACCATTTTGGTTTTTTATTTTTTAATAAAATCTTTAAAATCTTTTACATTTTTTACATTGTTTTTCCAGTAGAATTATTATTAAACTCCAGCCAGAAAAAGATACTAGTTGGGTTTTTGGACTTATCCTGCAAACTTTAATTCTGTGTAAACAACCTTGTAGTGTGAAGTCTGTAAAACTTTATTAAATAATTCTTCCTCTGATCTCTCTCTCTCTCTCTCTCTCTCTCTCTCTCTCTCTCTCTCTCTCTCTCTCTCTCTCTCTCTCTCTCTCTCTCTCTCTCTCTCTCTCTACAGGTGGTGCTGGGTCCTCTCATCGCCATCGCTCTGAAGATCTCAAACATTCATGAGAGGACAGGACGTCGTGGTCCAAACGTTATCACATGAGCCAGTGGACACACACACACACACACACACACACACACACACACACACACATTCATGCACAAAATACGCAGCTACCTGCTCACACTGATAAATTACCTTCAAATTACTCCTCGTGCTTACTTGCTATCCCAGCAGTGTTAACCTGGTTTTTATTTGTTTATGTGTACACTCACACGCGCACGCACACACACACACACACACACTCACTCCAGTTCTATATGCATCAAAAGAGCTTTAATCTTTTGGCCGTTACGGCCTTTCTAAACATCAGAACATCAGTTTTTGCATTCAGCCAGGGTTGGATCTAGGAGTCTTTTTTCCTTAGTGGCAGAAGTATGGGGTTCCAGCAGGGAGGGCGGAGCTTATTGTTTTAGATAAGGCTTACTTCTAGACTTCACTTCATGCATTCAGCTTATTTGCCCATGCACATGAGCTCCACATGCAAGGACAAGTCGTGAAACAGCACTTCTTTGCGGTTATATTTGCCTAAACGTTTCACATTGTACAACTAAGTGAACTTATAACAACCCTGTCATCATCGTTTATTCTCTGAAAGTGTTTCAAGAACAAGTCAATTATCTATTATTAATGTTATTATTGAGTTTATTTACTTTTTTTACTCCTGTTGAAAAACAAACAAATAATCATCATTTATGTAAAGATCAGATTTAGAACAGTGGGTATGAGTGTGTGTGTGGGTTTGTGGGTGTGTGTGTCTGCTCTGTCTTCTCAATCTCCAGTGAGTCGTGGTGGATGGCTGCTCATACTGAGCCAGGATCCTCTGGAGGTTTCTTCTTGTTAAAAGGGAGTTTTCCTCTCCACTGTCGCTAAATGCTTGCTTAAGTTCGTTCTGTGTTGGTTATGCAATTCCATTATTTGGTTCTTTTCTGAACACAGAGTTGTAGAGATTTGTGTTTACCTTCTGTAGTGTTCGTCAGAGTGTCGCCATACGGCGTCAGAGCTCTGACGAACACTACAGATGTAGCCGAAACTTGTCAGCAAGAATGTAAAAACAAATCTCCATTTCTCTATTACCGCTTCTTTGTGTGTTCTGATTTTCTCTAATTTGTGTAAATGGCTGTGGGTCTGAATGACTTTTTCCTTTATAATCAGAGGTTTTTAGTTCAATCACCAACAGGTGTGTCAGTAAAAACCACAAAAACTGATTTTGAGAAAGGCTCTAATGGCCAAAAAATTAATCAAATAAACATCTGTGTGCACATATGGAGCTGGAGTGAGCTGCACTTTTTGAAAATATTGACATTTATTGATCAGAACCTAAGTAAATTCATTTTTTAAACAAATATGCATTTTTAAATGATATGTTTAGTTAATTTTTTTACCCCCTAAATCCTTTAAATCATTTCAAATGTTTCAGCAGCAAAAAGTGAAGCTACCTTTATGTCTTTATGACTCTGAAGGAACAGATGAATGTTTAATAATTAATTTAACCCAACATTAAAGATTTGTTTGTGTTCTTTGAAAAACTATTTTCTTTTTTATCATTCAAATATTCTTGTGTGCGTTTTTGTCTTTTTTTTCATCCCATTTCAAACTAAATTTAAATAAATGCATAAAATAAATGAACAAGTTTTTAGGATTTCGTAACTTCATTATCATTAAGACACATGTGCTGTTGCTGTGCATCCGGTGGTGACTCTTGCGTCTGAGCTGAGTAAAGGGAAAAACTGAGGTTGTTGTTTTACGATAGGAAATTATGAGCTTCAATCTTTATCTCGTCTGAACGAGACGCAGAGAACAGGAACTCATAAACACGCTGATTGCCGTCATTCCGAGTTAAGGACGTGCCAGTGGATATCCGCATGGATGTGTTCACTCAGACAGACTTTACCTGTCAGCTTTATAGGTTACTGCAACCAGTAAACTTTGTTTGATGCCAAGAGTTATGTCACCCTGGAATATTTCGCTATAAAGACATGCTGCTTATGAAAATCTTAATGAAAATGGAATAATTTGATGATTTCCTCTTTTATAATACTTTATAATCTCCATCTCAGAAACACTGCTAAGCTGAGTCCCATTCTGTCTGCAGCTCCCGAGCCACACTTGAATAGATTAGGTCTGAGGTCTTTAAAGATAAGAAATCAGATGAGATCTACTGGAAATTCCTGAAGTTTCTTTAGAAACTCTGGTGATCATGGGATATGACAAAGCAAGCAGCAAGCACAGAATCAGCAGAGCCTGGACTGTATAAATATATTATAGTAGTACTATGTAAGCCTGCAAAACCTTTTCTGAATTTATAATTATCTCCGCCAATGGCCGGCTATTTCTGTCCGAATGCTAATCGAGCCATTAATCATTTCTTTTTCTGCAGGAACTACACTTCACATCCTAGTCGATGTCTCTGCCTTAAAGTCCATCATGCTGAATGAAAATCAGAAAATCAGTCTTTATGCTTCAGCAGCTGGAAATAGTTTGCAAATTTAGGTCTGCAACCCTACATAGTTTAGATATCTCTAAGGATCATTTTACAATACACTAATAAAATAAAAAGAAACGA